>CM052334.1:2519257-2862248 GCA_028455595.1 Lasioglossum vierecki
TTGAATCGTTATTGAAAAAGCTGCGTCTGTAAAACGTTCAACGAATGTTCCGCTTGTATACGCGCCTACGCGCTCGCCGAGCAAGAGCACAAGTATATGCACGCACGCGCGCGCTCAATTTAGAACCTTTTAAAGTACAACCGCGACTAATATAACGACACGTACACACAACTTTTTTACCACGATCTTCTGTAAAGACGTTACGTTGCCGATAAAAATGTCAATAGCCATACCTTCGATTCCGTGCACGCGCGTTTTTTTCCTCTCTCTTCTCTTTTATTCCGCAGGGAAACAACGGGTGATCCGAACGAGTTTAATGGAACGGCGGTTCGCACGGTCACTTCGGTCAATTTGGTCTTGACGATTCTCCGGTTTAATTGCGGCGTATTCCTTTCGAAACATTTCACTCGGAGAGGTCCGCTCGCCGTGTTACAATTCCAATCGAATGGACGACAGGTTCTCCCGTCTCCGTTTAGAAAAATTGTTTTAATTGAAACTGTCAATATATGGTTTCCCCACTGTTAAAATCATTAAGAGAAGAAATAGGGTAAAGGTGCCAGTTACATTTAACGACCACTTGGAAGTTCTTCTTTTTTTATTAATTTAAAGACATTCTGTAATTTATTTTGCATTATTTGTGATAAACGATTGAGATTATCTATATCTCCACTGCGTCGTCAATTCTTCCCGAACGATTCTGTTAAAAAGCAAAAAATATATTAACAAAGTTTCAATCCGGAGCACACAAGAAATTTGTGATAATGTTCTTTCCATGCCGCAGCACAATAAAATTATTTTATGTCACAGTTTCTTAGCATTTTCTATAATCGAAAAAGAAAAATGCGTTATCCCAGGGAATAAGGTTTTTAACTAACGTTTTTTATATCTTAAACAAAAGTTATTGTAATACTTTCGATTTATAGACGAATATAAAATAGAGAAAAGTAAAATTTATTTTCTAACATTCGATTTAGTTTCTATTTCTTGCAAATCGAGACAAACAATTTTTTTATTCTGCACGTTTATTTCGGACGTCTTTAACGTGTCGTATCCCTACCTGACTGGACCGTTCGACGAACTGTAGTATGAATGCTATTGTCTGTCAGAACGGCGACGATACGGAAACGGAACGTGTAAATCGACCTTTAATTGCGATCGTTCGAATCATGGAAAAAATTTATCAGCGTGGAGAAAGACGGTTCGCGTGTACACAGTTGGCTGAATCATTCAAATCCCTGTTGCACACCGTGACCTAAAACCTTTGATCGCTCGCAATGCTGCCCCTTAGGGTTACGCCAACGCGAACACCGGCACCAGCGTCAACGCCAGCGCCAATGAGAAATTTGTACGAAGCATACCCAGTAGATACCGCGTTCGTATCATCGCAAGTCAACTTATTGTTTCGTGTTTCTGAATATGGTAGAGCTACGTGGAAAGCGTGTAGAGACTGAACGTGAATATTGTCCACGAATGTGCTCGAGTTTACTCGCACCGAACGAGACCGGCACGTTCCAGATACGGTTGGCTACCTCGTGATGACCGACTAACAACTTTCCGTAATAAGACATCTCCGTTCTTAATTAATACGTTCACTGTTTTATTATTTTTGTACTTTTAATATTCTCCTATGTTAAAATTTTCTTTCTCACCAGTTTGTAATTTTCGTATTGTATTCTTCATCATGTTGAAATAAATCTCGTGTGAGATTTTCTATAATAAAAAAACCGTTTCATTAGTATAGTATCATTAATTTTTGTAATTCAAAACGAAGAGCTAACAAGGGAACATATTCAGTTGATACAAACCGATTTTGATGAAACTTATGTGAGATATAGTTCTTCGAAAAATATTTCAGACGTGTTTTTTTTATCGGCAACCACTCTGAAGAGGTGCAAAACAACCCTCAAAGTTGGTGGTTAAAACCATATATTTTCAGATATCTCGGAAATAAACTCCCCTTAACACCCCTTCAGAGTGGATAGTTACCGATAAAAAAAACACGTCTCAAATATTTTTCGAAGTACCATATATTATATGTCATCAAAATCGGTTTGCATCAACTGAAAATGTTCCCTTGTGAGTTTCGGTCAAACGAGGAAACGCAGAAAAGGTTATTCGGGTCATTCGAGCTTTACCTAGATGCGTAAAGCTCGTACGCAAGAACTTGACGAGCGCTAAACGAGATTCCTCGTTAATCGGTATCCGGATGCATGCCACTGTCGTATCGCGTGTCGCGTATCGCGTGTCGCGAATCCTAACGTGTCACAGGATTCTGTAATTTCAAAGGATGATTCGAGAAGCGAGTATAATCGAATATGTGTCCAATAACATTCGAACGGGTGACATTCTAACGAGCTTTGTACGCGGAACTTCTTCAAGATGAGCAAGCCGCCGCTGACGCACGTTCGATCAGCTTACTACTACCGAAACACGATTTCAAACTTGTGTACACGTTGCACAGGGAAGCGTAGGAGTAATCTTGTAACATTGGTTACCCATTGTTATAATTGAAGACTGGTATCGTGTGGTTGTTATAATTGCGAAGACCGTTGCACACACACACATACAGTCGTATCGACGGATTTCTCAACGGGAGCAATTTCTTATCGATAATGCTCCGAGATGCTGATACAACGTCTAACGGATTACTTGGATCCTCTCCCTCGTTTCAGTAGATTACTTCTGCCGGTACGTAAATCGATTTCATGCGTGAAAACACGCGAATCCGATTCGAGAAGAACGTTTCGCACAACTGGAGAAGGCGCGCTACATTCGACAGTGCAAACACGTTTCGGACAACGAAACAAGCCAAATAGCCGGAAGGCATACGACCGACGATTTCATTCTTTTTCCACGACCTTCCAGTGAAAGGAAAGTATGACAAGGGGTGTGTCACGCATTATATTTTCTCATTCCCTGCTGTGTCCCCTGTGTTCGTGTTTGCGAATACGATTTTCCTGGCGGCCCGACGCACAAGGGGATGAAGCGTGTGTCAAAATCAAAGAACATTCGACGTAAACGGGATAGAAAGAAGATAGAAGATTCGATTGAAATATTGCAGAATATGGGAAATGTTTGCAGTACAGCCACAGATGGAAAATTTACGGATCGTGGCTTTTACTTGTTTCTTCGCGATTGCGACGAATGACAATTTAAAAAAGAATTATTTACACGGTAGAAACGGCATAGAAACAACACGTGTTTATGTATCTCAATTTTGTTTTTAAAATTTTTAAATAATACTGAATTTTCAATTAAAATTTTCAGACGCAGTTTTCTTCTTTCTTGAGAAAGATCCATATTAGCATCCATACTTTGAAAGTTTAATTAAACTAGCAAAATTGCTTTAATGCGTTTTCTTGATCGAACTGTTTTGTTTTTAACAATTTTACGATCGATAACTGGAATAACGCTAGCTAGTAAACTAATCCTTATAAAGTTTCAAAAATACTCTAGCTGTTGGATCCAATACGAATATCTTGTCCACCCACAGTAGATATATATACTGGAGAGTACGCGAAGCCAACGTTTCTCGGATTATCGAGAAGCAAGGAAGGCAAAGACGCTGCTGAAAAAGCGGGAGAGACGGATACTGAATTTACCAACTGGATTTACTCGATACAAACGCGTAATTCAAGTCTCGTTTATTTCATACTGGTATTGTTAATACTGACGGGCCTGAATCGTTCAAGCTTGAACAGCTTTGAAAAAATTAACGATCTTCTTAAAAGCTTTTTTCGTTGAGAGAGAACGCCCGAGAAAGAGGGTCCGGGGGTGGGGGTTCACCTATTGAAGATTGCATAGCAATTTGCAAGTTTAATACTCGTTTGAAACCGTCAAGAAGTTTCTTTAGTTATATATTCATTTTTGCGCTACAATTAATAGGATTAGGCGTCAAATCCCGATGTTCCCGTTCACACTTCTTTCCTGCTTCCATTGGAACGGTATACGATGTTGGCGGAAACAATTTTCATATTCCCAGTCGTGCGACTTAATTTTTTGAAGAATGCCAAATAATGCGTCAGCTTAAAAGACGTTTGGAATGATTTACCTCGCGGCGATTAACGTACGCACAACCTATAATAGCATCTATAACGGTGAAGATATTCTTCTGGTGATTTGTCTCGTGTCTGCCAGACGATATTCTCGATATGTCTCTTCTGTCGTTCTCACATCTATCCCAGTCAGATCCGACATGCGTCATCCGATATCTGACATCCGACATCGGACACACGGCGCACGATACGCGACAGACGACCACGTCCTTACGAACTACGCAAAGGGCCTAGCCGAAAGTGAGATACGTCTCGGGTCCCGAAAGTATCCGGCTGCCTATGTCTCTTCGGGACCCTGAAGATTTCGAGACTACACACGAATCGACACGAAGGTCGTATTACGAATGTACCGAGTATCGAGATATAATTGAATATTTTGCTTTCGAAGGAAATAATCGTGTCCGATTATTATCGAATGTATCTACGTACATCGTTTACCGGTGCGTGGACGTGTACACGTAATTACGCGAAACAACGCCGGTAAACAACGTTCGACGAACAAACAGACCAGTTGAACTCGATCTCCTTTCGTGACAGGACCCTCCCGAAACTACGAATCCCTGGGAACTATGGTTCTATCATCTCGCGTGTAGTCGAACTGTCAACTGACCGTTGCACAATTCTGCTAACACAGCTAGCTGTTAATATGACCATATTAAAATAAACCATAAATAAATACAACATTAAACCTTGAAGTAACTCTGCAATGGTTTTATCACTAAAAACCTGGCTACTGTACATATTGTGCATATGTGACTGACGAAAGTCAATCTGTTCCAATTTGTTTATTATTACTCTACGAATCGCGTCCACGGAGTCGTTAAACCGATATTAGATCGTTTTGGAAACAATCACGAAGATCGTAATCGCACGTCGATGTTACGTGGCAAGCTCGGTCCCCTCTCGGTGGGCGAGGAGTTTGATCAAGTCCGAGAAGTAACAGACAAATATCCAATTACAAAAGGATTAGTAAACCAGTTAACTCGCAATGAGGAAAATCGTTGCTTATCCAGTAGAGGACGACAACAATAACGACAAAGGACTAAGAACGAAATTGTGTATCCTCGGGACTGGCGGCTAATCGCCGATTTGCCGGTCAATTTTCTCCAATTTATCGTCTTTCGCATCTCGAGACCATGACCTCTTCATTTTTCCGTTCATTCGTTACGGTATACGGGAAATACCGTGGATACTACACGCTACCAGTAGTATAAGCTACCGCGTGTCAGACGGATCCGTCGCTTCGGACCATTACGTCGCGCCGTATCCATATTAATGTTAAACAACTTTATTGAAAAATTATTTGTGCCAGTTAATTATTTAAAGCATGCTTAATAACCCCTGTAAATTGCAGAGCTGTAACAATTCAATTATAGACGCAATAATTAAATAACTATGGCGCTGAAAACAGGTGAATTCCCAAGAGAGAAACATAGGTTACTTGCCATGCCTAAATCTCCGTAAAAAATTTTTTTTTAAAATCGAACTTTGGCACATTATAGATTTACTAGTTGTTAATACAAAAATAATATTTTTTATTTCCACGCTTAGATTATTATTATTATTATTTATTATAGACGGACAGAAGCAAGACTACTTCTCTAACAAGAAAAAAGGTATATGTGCACAAAGACAAAGAAAGAAAATAACTAAATGATACTGGTACAATCGATAGGTATTATAATATAATCCTACGCATTTTAAAATTTTGCGTAAATAGAGAAGAACAATCAATACGATTATTAATTAAATGAAAAATAAAGCTCTGGTTCGAATTAAAAAAATTTTAAATATTAGTGACTATAAATAAAAGCGTGGAGCGCCCACGAAGATTACGTTAACATAGTCAGCGCTCCACGCTTTTATTTACAGTCGCTAATATCTAAAAATATTATTTTCTCCTTTTTAGTGCATTTTAATATAAGCGTGGTTTTTAAAAAGTTTCTGTTATATATATTTTTAGTAGTTTGCATTATTTAACAACATGCGACTTCTCATTTCTCGATAATGCAGATTGAGTTCCTCATTCCATCTAGCTTTTCTGACTACTGAAAAATTCCGCAGCCTGGCAAACCGAGAAACGACTTCACTTCCTTAAAAGGAAAACGTTCGGTTGAAAGTAGAGGAAATTCCTCAAGAATGCTGGTCGAAACGAGCCCGGTTCGGTCATAATAAATTCGATGCTATGGTAATAGCATCGCGAAAGTTTTAATTAAGAAAATTGTAACGGGTTAATACCGAAGATATACCGATCCGGAGTAGATAGCGTCTACCGTTACATTGTATTTATGATAAGCGGAATCTTTCCTCGAACTCTTTCGCGAAGCGCGTAAACAGCCGGGCGCGGGCGTATTGCTATCAAACGTCGCGTCGCACCAACAACCGCTGAAAGAAGAGCGGAAAAGCAAAACGGAGAAATGATTAAACGAGCCAAAGGGAAAGAATAAAAGAGGGGAAGAAGGGAAGAGAACAGTCGACTGATTATCTGGGAAATCAAGATGTAGCGATACCGCCGCGCGATCTTCAATTCGCTCTTCCTTCTTCTAACGGTGTACAATATCCGACAATGTGCGTTGCGGCTTCTTTATACGCGGACAAATTATTCGTAATTGCGAACAAGAAAAATACACCGGTAGGAATCTGACTCCTTTCCCAAGAGTGATTAAGAACCTCCGAACGTCCGCGTGTCCGCTGTTTCCGTTCTCGTCACCTGGCAAGCTGCAATCTCGTTGGAAATTACAGGTACAGTGACTACCATTAATATCCGGACGTCTGAACTCTTTTTGAATGCCGTTCATATTTGGATTCGAACTTTTCATCAAAGCTAGAGCAATTAGTTTACTGCAAAAATTACTACTGGTCGGAATTGCAGAGAGAATTGCTGTTTCACGTGTGGGTCTGTATCGAAAATTTAAAAATACGACAGACATTGAAAGATGCAATATAATATATATATATATATAATTTATTATTATATTATATTGTATTATATTACTGTTTCCCTTATCTCGATCGACAACTTGTAAATAACTTAAATTGATATTTTCGTTTTTTCTTCCCTCTGTGTTTTTTAACATGGAGGTTAACTTGAACTATATAATTTACAGTGTTTTAATTTTTACAGACACAATTACATATAAAAAGTTTTTCTTGATAATGGTCTTAAACTATACCGAAACGTTGAAAAAGTTATAGTTAGTTGCAAAATTACTTGGTTATTAACATAGGATCGAATCTTTGCGCCGAAAACATTAATTTATGTATTTTTCCTGGAATTTCAACTTGAAATTTTTTCCAAAGATTATTGTCTCGTTGCAAACCAATTGTTCTACCTTCCCGAGAGTGTTCAAATCCTATTGTCGAATATTTAAAAAGGTTATCGTCTTTTTAAGAGTTTCTGAATATTAGTGGGAGCCACTGTTAGTTTGCTAGGAGACCAGATCGTGTCGCAATCAATTGCAAACCGTGTAAATTATGTTCCAACGATAAAGGGGACGTCCAACAGGGTGGGGTTGGTTTCATCAGGACACACGAACTGGAACTCTCGTGGAATTTATTATAGGAACGAGCTGGACGCAGACAATTATAAAAGCACGTGCGGCGATGGTTAATTCGGTAAACGTTTTGTAGGAAGATGACCGGCGAGTGCCGAGTGCCGAGCGTCGAGTGGCTCGAGAACGAGCTGCACCGCGAGAAGGGATTCAGAGGTGCATGGGAGGTTCAATTATCCTCGGAGGATGGACAATTCGAAACGAAAGTTTACATTCCCAGAGGTAACCGACTGAATTCCGTTCCGACAAATTCAAACGTCGTTTTATCACGGTAACGAAACGCCCTTTGCAACGTAACCGAACAATATTTTTATTGGAAGGTTTCGTTAGGTTCAAATTTACCACCAAATATCGATCGATGCTATCCGATTCGTTGTCTCTCCAAACCAAGACTTTGCCGTTTTCAGACCAGAACGTTCGTCACATTTCACCTCACTATGTATTATGCCGACATGCAGCCAGCACGTGTTTACAATATTGACTCTTAAATAATTTTCCACTTAGCAAATAAGTTTGCTCCATAGAACCTTTGGTTTTTTGTTTTTTGACACGGAGATTAACTTGAACTATACAATTTACAGTGTTTTAATTTTTACAGGCGCAATTATATATAAAAAATATACAAAAATGGCTGTATCTCGAAAACGGTGAAAAATGTTTAGGATTTAATCTACTTGATAATCGATAAAATTTGAACATAAATTGATGAAATCCCAACAAAAACAAAGTTTGAAATTTTACACCTTAAAGGGGTTAAAGTATTTACAGACACTCATATATATTTCTTGATAATGGTCTTGAACTCTACCGAAACGTTGAGAAAGTTGTAGTTATTTGCAAAATTGCTTGGTTATTAACATAGTATCGAATCTGTGCGCCGAAGACATCAATTTAAGTTACTTACAAGTTGTCGATCGACGTAAAGGAAACAGTTAATATTTTTATTAGTTCGAACCAGGTGTCGAGCGTGTTTCCAACATTATTAAAACTGTTCGTAGATTCTCGCCTTTGCTGTTCCGCGAGCATTATGCTTGTCTGAACGTTTTTAATAGGAAACTGTGCTGGGCACCTGTATCTACGAAGAAAAAGGTACGGTTTCCTGAAGGGTACCGATTTCCGGGACTAGTAGCACAACCCTGCAACGTTAAAATGCATCTCGTCCGTACTCGTTCGAGACGATGCGCGTTTCAGTAGCTACGTATACCGTCTATGTATGTATATTGTATCCCGATAATAATGCTCAACACGACGATACCCTATTGTTTCGAAGGAACTTTACCTTTTGTGGAGAATGTACGGGAAAATACCCGGCGTGTCTACCTACGGAAAAGTATGCTGTTAGTCTTCGGGAACAAATGCACGTGCGAACTAGTGTGTGCTCGAAGTTTATGACAGAGCGCAAGTTAGATACGCAAAACGAAATGCAACTTTCCATTTTTCCAAGATGACAGAAAGGAACACACGGGAATTAAAAACCGTCGAGACATGCGCGAGCGCGGGCTGCCAGCCGAGAGCTCGAAACTTTGCGGTCGCCGATTCGATCTTGAGAGTCTGGCTTAAAAATTGCTGTGCCATCCTCTCGAAAATATTCTCTACATTATTAAACATGTCGGTATCAGTAGGGTCCGGATTATATGCATTTATAACAAAACTGACCAAGCGAAATTTAAAACAGTGAATACATTAAAAGACTTTACGAGTCATTAATACATTATTTTCACCGATTAAAATTATTAATGAAGAACATCGTAAAGGATTTAGTTTAAATAACGTCACCAGCATTTTAAATTAAATTTCAAACGTCGATAATCAGTAAGCTCAAACATAAATTTCTATTTAGCTCCCGTGTCTTGCAATTGACGCGCAACTTTTGCACCGACATAACGGAGTCCACTAATCGGTTGCTAAATAATTAATTATAGCGCGAGTTGTCACATCAATTTCAAATTCACGCGAAGAAGAAAATTAATATAGAATGGGATTACTCTAGGTCGGAAGAAATGTTTAATTCTCGAATTACAACAGGTCCGAGTGCAAAGGGTAAAGTATCGTAGGAAGTATATCAATTTCATATATGCATAAAATGACAAGAATCGTACGAGATGGAATTATTCGAGATTGGAAGAAACGTTTGATTTTCCGAGTGCAAAGGGTTGAGGAACGAAGAGAGCGAGTTTAGTTGTCGCCGGGGTTGTTCAAGCGGTGTGTCAAAGGAGGATTGCGGTGAGGGTACGTCGACACAGACCATTTCCCACGTTCCATCGCGCGGTCGAGCACTCGGAATTAGCTGCTCTTCAATTACCGAGCAACTTGGCGTAATGAACTGGGGGTTCCTTAATCCGACGTTGCTCGTTAAACGAAAGAAAAAAAGTACGGATGATCTCCTACCTTTCTCAGGTAGCGGGAAAGTGTATATTCGACCAGGCAGGGTTTCGTTCGGACGATCGTCTCGAGAGGAAGACGTGTCTCTTCGGGTTCGCGTTCACAGAACTCTGAAGTTGATCCAAAAAGGTAAGACCTTCTCGACGTGACGGACAACGATGAACTGGCGCTCCGCGTGCTTCACCTTATACATAGGCCGGCGTAGTGACGTCACAGATCAGTGGGACCAATCGGAGAGCAGAGTCTGCACCACCGTTGCGTTAGGGACAGAAATCAGATCGCCGTACCCTTTTCGTCATAAATACCTGTCCGCCGGACACGGGAAACTTGCGATCTACAATATTCCGACGAGTCGGACGCGAAGGACAAACACGATCTGTAATTACGTGTACGATGATCCAGCTTGTTGCTTTTTCGTTCGTTTTGTTTTGAGGGCTGGCACGACGGGTTCTACGGAAATTAAGGATCATTGGATAAGATTGTTAATGCGCGTCGTGCAACACCGTTGGATAACAACGGAACATTGTTAGTGGACGACCTAACGATTCTGTACATTGTACGCGATTAATGTAGTTGTTCCAGGAGTTTCAATGAATATTCATACCGGTTCATCGTATTATATGTGGCCGAGGTACGATCAATGTATTCCAAGTTGCACGAAGCCGAGTAGATCGACGGAGGGTGCAATTTCGATCCTTTCTTGGAAAGTCGAAGTTACCCTCCGTGCCTCGCAAGTTGTCTCTTGGCAGGAATCCGATTGGCTCATTCCACTAGCGCTTTCTGTTCGAGCCGAATAACCATTGGTTAGCGGGACAACTTGGGTAATTATGTAGAATAGGTTTGCGTACTCCGATTTTGATGAAATTTTAATATGTTATGCAGCAACATATTCTGAACAACTTTCTCCTGTAACAATATAGGGGGGTCGCTCTTAGTTTTTCAGATATTTGCAAAAAACTGTCGCGAATACTGTATTGAAATTTTCGTATTCCTGCACGCTCAGCGGCAACGTAAATGTTGTGGAGATGAGAAGGTTTACGTTGCCACGGAGCATGCAGGAATAAGAAAAATTCAATACAGTATTAGCAATGGTCTTTTGCAAATATCTGAAAAACTAAAAGCGACCCCCCCTAAATTGGAAAAGGAAAAAATTGTTAAAAGTGTCGAAATCTATAACATATTAAAATTTCATCAAAATCGGAGTACGCAAATCTTTTCTATATAACTACCACAACTTGTTAAACACGGAGAGTACCAAGTATCTAACTTCGAAGTACATTATCTGGACACGCGTGCGGCTGTACTCGAAACGTACAGGTACACGCAGGTGCAATATACGCGCCATACGCGAAAACGACAGGCGGTTGGAACAGGTTTCCGTATCGCGCTACCGTCGACAAATAAAGATATTAAAACCATTCGGCGAAACAGATACGTCGAAATCAGGGGAACAGATGGTTCGGTCGATTCCCGATCAAACCGAACACAACTATCGCGTTAGCGGTGTTTGAACTGAATCGATTCGAGTGTAATTTACGCGTTGCCTTCGACGTGAAAATACTTTCCGTTTAGTTTCTACGATGGTACAATTATCATGGTCACCGTCAGGGTAGGGGAATCGGAGAAAAGGCCGGCCCAGAGAAGAATGAAAGACGGTACGAGAAGTTTTTCCTCTTGAGTTCGAGGACATTCGGTATGTAGTTTCTACGAGAAGAAAACTGGCATTAGTTACACGCTCGATCTACCCTGGTCGCGCACCGTTACCATCTTCCGAGAGGGAAAATACACCCTGGTGGCGTGACTACTGCTTGCGCATTTCAGGATTCCTCGAAAGTATAATTTAAACTCTACAATTTTTATGCGCCACTTTTGCAACGCAAAACAGCCGTCTAGTTCCATTCATGCGTTCGTCGCGTCGTCGGCTCGTTTTCAAGAGATCGGAAGATCGCGTTAATTCGCGACGCAAGGTGGAAAATGAAAGACTAATTATTTATTTCCTCACCGATTTTAATCACCTTGAAACATATTGTCGACGTTATCATTCTGAACAATTTTTTCCTATACATGTTACATGTAACTATTGCTAATACTGTATTGAATTTTTCGTATTCCTGCACGCTCCGTGGCAACTTAAGCCCGTTCCGGCGCGGCGTTTTTTTACATTTTGCTTCTGCACACTTTCAATTTTGATTAATTAATTAAAACGTTAAAAAAATCCAAGAGAGATGTATGGTTTCTATTAACGATATCAAATAATGAGGAATAATGGGGGACAATGAGGAACACTAAGGAATGGAAAACAGAGTCATTGAGAATAAGGGATGACAGTGAAGACTAAAGACTGACTAGACTAAAGAATGATCGTGATTATGCGATCGCTGTGATAAATCACTGATAAGCGACATTTGAAGATCGTCTTTCTAATTCTCGTATCTGTCGTGTATGTACTACGGTCGGATTCGATTAAACGATCGTTTTGCTTCGTTCGATACGTACGTAGATATACGTGCTTACATATGCGTGTGTATGCGAATCGCTGCACGAAACGGGGAAAGTTGCGCGTGCAATAAACGTGCGTGAAAACACGCAAACAACCCTAAGCTCTACCCGTATGAAATATTTACAAGTTGGAAATGGAACGCGCGTACCGATACCATCGAACTGAAACAGCTCGCGACCGAGTGATCGACGCTGCGAGCGAAATCAAGAAAGCCACAGAGGAGTTACGAATATGTTTGGATAAACAATATTATTTGGATATTTGGTTGAAGATATCGAATGGACGAGTAGTCGACGCGTTGTGTATTCGTGTGCGGTTTATCGGAAACGAACGGACTTCGATGGGGAAGAAAATCCTTGCTGACAAGAATCAGAGTCGTGTTTAATGACAATTGAACTGCTTCGCGAATTATTTTCGCCAAATAAAATATTTGTAGAACTGAAATTAAATAAAGTTAAATAAAGATTTATTTTTTATGCAACTAGTGTACGATCGAGAATAAACTCTTCATATTTTTAAAGTATATAAATGTTTCTTTTAAGTTTTACCTACTGATTTTTTCATTGAAGCTTTGTATCTTTCTCTTTATTTTCTTTTCTTTTTCTTTTCTAAATACTTATGTAAAAAGGGCTTCTGCCCGTCTGTAATAAATAAAGGTTCCGTTATCATCGAGCAGCGCAACCCTCGGGTCCGAATAATGTTCATCGCGCCCCGTTCAATCTCTGTCCTGTCCGATCCGATTCGGTTGGCAGCCATTCTTATTTCTCATACGAATTATAAGATTACTTCGAACTGAAAACAGTAGTCTAGAGAAACTCTTGGAGTTTTCATCGACGAGATCCCACGGCTACTGTGTTTGCAAAGCATGCGACGACTACAATTAATTCGCCTTAGCATATCTCCGTTCGAAATGTTCTTGCCAACCACATTCTCGCGCGCAAGCGAACCTACTGGTTAAATGGAATTATTGCAATTTCGTGTCGGAACTTGATAACATTCGAGGCAACGTAATAATTGAGAAATTGTCTTCTCGTCGAAATTGGTGAATCTTGTCGTTCGAAAATATTCGTTCGATGACCGACGTTGTTGTCTCGAACACGAACCTTATCGAAATACCGATTGTTGTTTCTTTCTGTTTTCTTTCTGAGGGAAAGGGCACGAGTTACGTGTCGAACGAGCATTTTCTTTTGCGTCTACAAGTAATACGAGCAAGGAGTTTATTTGCGAAGCGGTGAGGCGGAAGAGTTGGACGAGCTGCGGAGAGAGGGTGATGAGACGAGGTCACGTACAATAACCGTAGGTTCGCGGCGATAATACCAAGCGGAATCAACTTGTCCGCCCCCTCTTTTCTAATTCGCGCTTGCGAGCGCCTACCAGGATCATTTCCTTTGTTACTATTTTTGAGTAATCTATGCATGCTTTCCCCGTACCCGAGCAATATCGAACGGACACAATACTAGGAATTAGTTTATGATATCGGCGCACGGGTTCGATCAAAGAAACGACAAAGCAATTTTGCAATTTACCAAATTTTTCTCGACGTTTCGATCCGATTCTGGATCCTTTTCAAAAGAATTTTGCGTCTGAAAAATACTGAATGTTGTACGAAATCTTTCGAAAAATTAGAATTAAAAAGACTACTAGGATCATTTCCTTTGTTCAATCAAATTTTCAGATCTTTTTGAGGGATGACACAATGTTAAAAAAAAATAAAAACCACTTTTTCGGCGTTTTTCCTAAGTTACACTTATTTTTTCTGAATCCAAAAAATATATTATGTAATATTAAACATTCTTATGTTCAGAGAAACATTTTCCAGCATTTAAAACTTGCGTAATACTTTAAAATACTTAAAATACTTTTTCATAGTTCGTGAAGCAAAGTAAACGAAACTTGTGTAAATAAATATATTTTCTTTTATAAATATACATATTTATATTTCGTTTCGATCTGTATCGCCATCCGTGGCGAAATTATGAAATTTTTGCGCAATGGGCGGGGTGGTAACGGTGGAAGTTACAGTGACCTGAAAGACCACATCGCTAAAAAGTTCCACCGCCGACGGGATACAGTTTGTGGTTCAGCGCTCTCTACCTAAATAATATGTACTTACCGCGATCACCCGTTATATGACTGGCTCATAGAAAGCAGTGTTACCTCTAGCTATGTTTACTACTTCAAGACGCAGCGTGTAGTGCCGCTACCTACATGCAGTATGCAATAACCTCGAAGTTCAACCACAAGTTAACCCACGAGGTTCAGTTTCCTTGATTACAAACCTCATAATATGCAAGCTAACAAAATTGTTTTAGAAAATGATTCCACTAAAGCAGTTAGTCCTCGATCAGTTGAAACGTCGCAATAATTTTCTAATGGCACCGTTGCTCAGGTTTCCATTGAATTAATTATATTTCAAAGCTTCGTACATATAGACATTCAAGAATTTTTGTTAGAAATGATTGCATAAACTGTTTGTTTCATATGACTTTCAGACAATTATTCCCCGCAACAAGTTTTCCAAGTGTACGGCATAAAAGTAAAAAGAATGAGTTAAATATAAACTCGTTGTTTCAACCTGTTCCTGTTAAATCCGAATCAAATGATACAAATGTGGGAGCTGAACTGACTGGTGTACTGCAAAGACACGACATTATATTAGCAATGAGTACCTTTGTGAATAAAAAAGCGATCAAGGAGTTAGCTGGTATGCATGGATTCGATGGTAAATATCATGCTGTATGGTATTCCTGTTTAAATAGTAATTTTCAATATTTTACAACGATATTTGCTTGATTTTTCTAGATTGCTTGCTGAAGAAAGTTCTGTCTGACTTTCGAAATTACTGTATATCGTCGGAAACGTTACCTGTAGATCTTCATGTTACCTTAAACGATGTTATCAAAGGGGCTAGGAATGTTAGCGATCTGTTCCCTTATTTTTTACGTTTCGCCAAACAATCGTACCCGCACATCGATTGCTTAGATGACCTTAAGAAAATTAGCGATCTTCGACATCCACCCAGTTGGTAACGTCAAATATTAGTTATAATATTGAAGTGAATGTTCCATCAGTATTTGTTACATCAGAAATTATTACATGTTCCTCAAAGGTATCCCACAGCGAGGTCCAAAACTAGAAGAATAATATTTCACGTCGGACCCACAAATAGTGGTAAGACTTATCACGCACTCCAAAGATTTATGTCGGCCAAGTCTGGCGTTTACTGTGGACCATTGAAATTATTAGCTGTTGAAGTTTTTAATAAGTGCAATTCTCTGGTTAGTATTGAAAAATTGAATCAATCTTCCAATGAGTACAATAAGCATTAACTGTTACAGGGTACGTCTTGCGACTTAATAACAGGAGAAGAGAAAAGTTATGCAAAGAGTGAAATGTACCCATCCAGTCATGTAGCATGTTCTATAGAAATGGTAAACGTACAGAATCTGTGTAGGTATTCGTAGTTTACTAATCAATAGACAGCGAATCTTTATGCAAATAATTTCCACCTGAATTGCAACAAACCGGAGTGATATAGAAATTAATTTTTTCTCATAATATGCTTAATAGGCCGAAAATAATATAATAGTGGTTCTAACTTTGTCTGATGTTTTTAATGTTTTAAATTACACCTACTCATTTCTATCGTAAATGCATAAAATCCACTGTCTACTAATAAATTACTAGGAGCACAATGTAAATTATACATTTACTATGGTCTTCCAGACGAAGTAGCTGTAATCGATGAAATTCAGTTGTTACGCGACCCAACTAGAGGCTGGGCATGGACGAGAGCTCTTTTAGGTCTTGCTGCGGATGAAATACATTTATGCGGTGAAGCTGCAGCCATATCTATTGTAAATTCAGCAACTTTTTATTCGTGAAACTGTTAAACAGAGCTCGTGACAATTTTCTTTTACCATATAAAATTGATGTTGTGTCGTAGGTACAGTCTGTATGCGCAACGACAGGTGAAACCGTTGAAATTAAAAAATACGAGAGATTGACCGAACTTGAAATAGAAGATACCGCATTGAAGTCTTTGTCCAACGTTCAACCAGGGGATTGTATAGTTTGTTTTAATAAAAACGACATATTTCACGTGTCGCAGACTATCGAGAAATTAGGGAAACAAGCAGCAGTGATATATGGTAGTTTACCACCGGGCACGAAACTCGCGCAGACTGCTCGTTTCAATGATCCGCATGACGAGTGTAAAATAATGGTAGCTACTAATGCGATAGGGATGGGTCTAAATTTGTAAGTATATAAATCACGCAATAATTGGTCGAATTTATGCTTTAATATTATGTAAATAACGAAATTTGTTAACACCATTTCAGACACATTCGCAGAATCATATTCTATTCCCTTCAACAGCCAACTGTAAACGAAAAGGGTGACAGAGAGATGGATATTATTTCTGTATCGACTGCTCTACAGATAGCAGGACGTGCTGGTCGTTTCAATTCGCAATGGCCACGCGTAAGTGGTGTTCATTTAATTACATTATTTTATTCTACTGTAAAAACGAATGTAACTGTACGTTGTTCTGTTACAGGGTTACGTTACGACATTCAAACCGGAAGATCTCACAGTATTGAAGAAATTATTAAGCGAAACCCCAGAGACTATAGATAAGGTTGGATTGCATCCGACCAGCGATCAAATCGAATTATACGGTTATTATCTGCCGAACACTCCACTTTCGAACCTTATTGTAATATTTACTAATATTTTATTATTCATAGTTTACCGCGATTGCTACATTCTCTACTTTCTTCCAGGATATTTTTGTTGCCTTAAGTCAAGTCGACGATTCCCTCTACTTTATTTGTAATTTAGACGATTTCAAATTTGTGGCCGATATGCTGCAACATATACCTTTAAGTCTACGTAATCAGTACGTATTCTGCTGCGCACCTGTTAATAAAAAGTCGGCATTTGTGTGTAATATGCTCGTTAAGGTAAGCTGAAATGTGATTCGCGTTTGATTGTCTTCATGTTAAACCATTTTGTAATCTGTGTTACAGTATGCGCGACAGTGTAGTAAAAATGAAAAAATAACTACCAGCTGGATGTGCCAGCAAATTCAGTGGCCTCCGAAACCGCCAGGGAATATTGCTGATCTTATACATTTGGAATCAGTATTTGATGCGTTGGATGTTTATCTTTGGTTCAGGTAAATAATATATAAAATAATATATGGAATGCGCTTGTTAACGTCTACAATTATTTATCGTTATCTAGCTATCGGTTTACCGATCTATTTCCCGATGGAATTGCGATTAGAGAGATACAAAGAGAATTAGACAAAATTATTGAAGAAGGAGTAAAGAAATTAAAGAAATTGTTCCAGCAAACAGGTAAAATTATCTTGGTGTACGATGTTAATTATATTAAACAATTATGCTAATACTATTTCGATCGAACAACAGAAGCTGAAGCACAGGCGGGTCATTCTTCTAATGAAAATCAAAGTTATGGTAAAGATGATTTATTATATGCTAGAAACATGATTACTTAATATTCTTATATAGAAACTAAGAAAACTAATACTTTATATTGCAGACGCTAATCGACATAACATCGGCACGGGTAGATTAACAGACAAATTAATTTCCGAAGGTCTTTTAACGCCAAAGCTATTAGAACAGTTACAACAGGAATGGTCGGAGGTAAAAAAAAGTAGAAATAATAAAAAAAATATGAACATCGAACAATCTTTTCTTGATAAAGTATAAACGTAGGAATTTATTAATTTATGCATTTTTTTTTTGCTATTTTAGAAACAATCGAAAGGAAATACTTTCAAGAAGTATAAAAAGAAATCATTCTTTTTGCCGAAGCGTAGGTAGTTGTATTTCGTTTTAATGATAATCGTGTTCTTTGTGAATGAATTTGACGTAAAGATGCGATCAATGCTTTTATATTTGGGCAATCCAAATGAAAATGTAAATTCAATAGATACAAATTATTCAAATTACAAGGAAACACTTTTACATATATACAATTTTTATTTCTACTCCCCCTCTCCCCCCACGAATTGCAACGAATTAATAACATAAAAATAAATCATCCTGTCTGTTCGTAAATAGAACGCGAAAAGTAAAACGTAATTAAAAATCGAATATCGTCGGAGATTTACTCGAAATTATTTATTTCTTGGATATTTTTATAAATTCATGTTTACGGGCCCGTTTCTTCGTACGTTTGTATTTGTGTCGAAGTGTGTGTAGTCTTTGCTCGTTTCTCGTGAACGTAGAAAGGTTGTATGAAAGAGGATGTCTAGTTTTTGATCTGCGTTGTAATCTATGAGACAAACTGATACATTTCGTACACTGCAACGAACCGTTATTCATTATTAATGGACATAATACGTGTCTCCATTTTACACCATCTTTGTAGGCTACTTTGATATTGGTAACTTCTTGGAAGCCTTCGATATTGTTTATACCTGATAAAAGAGAAAGAAACTATTAAAATTCTCTTATAACGTTAATTATAGAAACGCGAAAAGAGTGTATATACCTTGACAAATCATTCTCTGATCAAGTTCCTCGATAAGCTCTTCTATATCTACTAAATTTTGTACTCTTAATTGTTTCCCCTCTTTTATAAGATTGTGGATCAAGGGATTTATTTCTCTATTTACAACTGCACAACGTACTATCATGTCGCTTTTTATAAACACTTGTTTCTGCGTGAAAGGCATCCCGCTTTTCGTCATTGCCATATACACGTACACTATTGTTGTTGTGTGGCCTGTCGACGTTACCAAACAAGACCAACTACGAGGTAAAAGTACTTCTGTACATATTTCAAGTAAATCCTCGAACAACATTTCATTCTTTTCGTTATCATCGTACGCGGTAGACTCGGACTGATTATAATTACTACTTATTTGATTCTCTACAGACAAACTGTCGTGCTCTTTGTAATCGTTATTCATGGGTTCGTCCTTGATTATTGTGTTTTCCCAAAATTGCAACAACGTTGCAGGTTCTTTGTGAGGCCCGGAAACCTTGGAATCGGATTCAGATTCTACTTTACCGATGTCTGCATCTTCTGTACAGATTTCATATTGATCTACTTCTTCGTTATTCGAACTGGAGTCATCCTTCAAACCCTCATCAAGAAATTCCTCAGTGTTAAGGTGTATCGTTTTGCTTCTCTTTGCTTGCCTAAAATTCTTTTCCTTAGGTTCAGACTCATCCCCTAGCTCTTCCATTGTAGTATCTAACTTTGCATTTGGCATATAATTGTGATCGTGGAATTCTCTACTGTACTTATAATTTAAAGGTATAACTCTATGCTTCTCGTAACAGTTTATTTCTAGTTTATCCTCGGCCCTAGGTATAACAAAATCTTTTCCTTTCTCTTCTGCTACATCCGTCTTTCTCATTTTGAACGGGGAATGATTCTCATCGGAACTATCAGAATGTTCTTGACCTATGTCCTCATTCTCCTCGTGGTAGTTTCTATCAGGCACTGCTCCTGGTCGTAATCTACACTTTTTGTATTTGATCTATTATAAAGACAAGTTTATAAGATCAAACTGATAAGATCAAAGAAATGTTTAAGCATGAAACATTACTCACCGTTATAACGAACGGTGGTACGCCGCTAGCCCAATGCGTGATTATATCGTCTCTGTGAAAATGTTTGCTGCAAACATACGTGTCATCTGTGACAGCATAATTTTCGATAGCAATCGCTTCTTGCCATTTCTGTCGTGTTTCTGGATCTTTGGGCGCAGAGAAAAAGCTATAACTATTCCTGTAATTGGTCTCTTTACACATAACACACTTGCGCGTCATGGTGTCACACTAAAATATATTGCCTCGTGATCCTATTTAATATAATTTACTTCTGCGTTTCGCATCACAATGTCATGATCACGAACGAACGTATCAATAAGACTTTTATCATAAAACTATATAATCAATCAACACTCCACCATATTAACAATAAATCATCTGTATAGGTTACTACGATAACTTCTCCGCAACATTGAGAAAAAAGATAACATGTATTTACTGTAAAACCTTTATTTCGAACTTAATTTATTTCAAACTTCATTCGGATTTGTTTATAACGTATTTCGGAGTTCGTTCTTATCGTTGAATATACGTTTTCTTTTTTCACCTATTTACATTCACTATAACGGCATTTTTATACGATTCTCGTATATATTTTAAACAGAACGTATTACACGTTGTTTCAGTGAGAAAACGGGCACGTAAACTTTGGAAAATACTTGTCGTGCATTATTTATTTTCATCTTGTGTTTTTGTGATCGCATTCCCAGAATTCATCGTGAAATAGTTTCAAGCGGTACTCGTATCCATCGTGTCACAGCCTACTCTACAAGTAGCCTGTGCTCCTGTCGTATCCCTACTCCTTCACCAATCGTGGATTTCCGAAGCTATCTTCACGGAACACAATTTATTTCACGCATACGCCCTGGAAATTGCTCCGAGAAAAAGAAACGCTGTTTCGCATCTAATCGAGCAGCTGTATAATCTGTGGTATCGACTAGGATATCGGCCATCGGTGCAGTCTGTCAGAAACATAGGATACGGGATTTTTCTTCCTTCGGGATTGCATTAGTCCTATATACATAAGTGAGAAAATCTTGCCAGGTCCGCAAGTAATGCTGTCGTAACGCTCGTTCGAGAATATTGTATCGCGAGTAAGACAGCAATTTTATTCCTTGTACTCTCTACGATCTTCCTTTAGGTACGGCAACACTTTGCATGCACCAACTTCTTCGGTCGTTTACGTTCTCCGAAAAGTACACAGACGTGTTTCTTGTGATCCGCAATGGCGGAAACAAATGGAGCCGCGAATTTGAACACGAAAAATGGGAACTTCATCTGCGGCGTTGTCGAAGGTATAAAACCTATTAACCGGTTCGAGACCAACGTATTTGGTCATTGTTTGCGATGCTCTCACGTTGGAGGGGGAAACCATTAGAATGCTCTAGTATCGTGCTCCATTCTACAAAAATATGATTTTTTATTACAGGTTTCTACGGTCGGCCTTGGACCACCGAACAGAGAAAAGATCTGTTTCAAAAGTAAGTATCTTTCGCTTACACCAGGGAGTTCCAACTTGTTTCTTTCCCAGAACCGCAAGGTCCCCACCGTTAGTCGAATCTCTTCTCACTACTATGTATAGCTGTACAGGAACAGGGATGAAGTCCTAATGCAACTATGAATTATAAGAAGTCTAACTCACGAGCTACAAGTTGAAACTCCCTGCCTTACGCTCATCCGCATACAAAGCTTTGTATTGATGTAATAGAAACGTCAAAAAGAAAAAAAAATCCAAAAAATATTAACAGTAAAACAAACTTGGCATTTAATGTGCTAAACAATTTTCAGACTAAAGAAATGGGGAATGGACTCGTACCTGTACGCCCCGAAAGATGATTACAAGCACCGTGCCTATTGGAGAGATTTGTACACAGTAGAAGAAGCAGAACATTTGACTGGTTTGATAACTGCAGCTAAAGAATGCGGTATCACTTTTTATTACGCCCTCTCTCCGGGATTGGATATCACTTATTCGAGCACGAAGGAAGTTACTATATTAAAAAGGAAACTAGAGCAAGTCAGCCAGTTCGGTTGTATCGCGTTTGCATTGTTGTTCGACGATATAGAGCCGGAAATGAGCGAAGCAGACAAAGAAGTATTTCAATCCTTTGCTCACGCACAAGTATGTATTATAACGGTCTATTTAGTATGATATATTTGATTCGTTATTAATTGATATTTTTTCCTCCTCGATAGGTTTCCGTTACAAACGATATATTTCAACATCTCGGTCAACCAAAATTTCTTCTATGTCCGACACAATATTGCGCGACTCGTGCAATGCCGAACGTAACATCTTCAGAGTATCTCAATACTCTCGGCAATAAATTAGCTCAAGAAATTGATATAATGTGGACTGGTCCTAAAGTAATATCGAGACTTCTAACTGTCGAGTCTATAGAAGAAATAACTGAAGTTTTAAGGAGACCACCAGTTATATGGGATAACTTGCATGCTAACGATTACGATCAAAAAAGAGTATTTTTAGGTCCGTATTCTGGTAGATCTCCCGATTTGATCCCCAAGCTGCGGGGTGTTTTAACGAACCCTAATTGCGAGTATGGAGCGAACTTTATAGCGATTCATACTTTGGCGCAATGGAGTAGGTGTAATATAGATGGAAAGAGAGACTTGAGTATGTGTTTAATTGTATGCGATTCTAACGCGAAATCAGTTAACTATCTTACTAATTATTTCATGTTTCGTAGATGATTCCGTGTCGGCTGACATAAGATTAGAAACGGAGACGGAAGACGGTGTGCTCGGTGAAGACGTTCCCTCGACAATGTCACCGAACATGTATCATCCCCGGCATGCCTTAAGAATGGCCATAAACGACTGGATACTGGAATTTAGCAAAAAACGAGCAGCATGGGGCGTTATAGCAAAACCACAGCCATGCGTGGCTCCAACAATACCAATACCAATCATTCCATCTGTAAATACATGTATGAGTCTTACATCGACTACAACAACTACTGTCTCTTCGACACCCGCGCCAGTTACCAATCCAAGCCATCTTCAAGCATTGGCTGAAGTTTGTTCGACCGTAACGTCAACGGAGAATTTCATACCACCTCCTGGTCCAATTATGAATTCATTGGTATCGGAAACTGCTGTTATCAGCGAGCCTATAATTCCATCGATCACTACCAATACAGAAAACGTGTCGACTACGAACGTTCTATCATCCGTAGAACCTATGGATTGTAACACAACACCTAATAATTCTCCAGCGCATGTGGCTAAGATTCAAACGGAAGACGATGTTATGATTGAGAATGCATCCGTAAGTTCACATTTAAAAAATTAGAAAAAAACGATTTTTAGCAGCAATTTTTGAGAAAACAGTATGTAATTCATTAATATCGTTTGGCAGACTTGCAGCGAAGCTTCCGGCAGCATGCAAGTCGAAGTTGACAGCACTTCTCCCGTAGTGAATGGTACACAGATGATCGTGGAGAATGATAGTGAAAATCACGATACTACCGACAACACGGATCAAGAATCTCAAGATTCTATTGACGCTGATAAACGGTTGACAACAGAAGACCTTTCGCTGTTATGCGATCTATTTTATTTGCCATTTGAACACGGTGGTCAGGGTATTCAGTTATTGCAAGAATTTAATTGGCTGAAAAGCAATGCTCACGTCGTCATGAAAAAAGCAAAAGAGGATGTGAGCGTATCTCAATCAGATGTGAGTAATACAGCTTTCTTAGTTGGCAAGTATTTTCGAAGTTGTGTGTGTGTGTATTCAATGAGATAAAATTTCAGGTCGAAGAGTGGCACTCGAGAGCGGCGAAAATGAACGACATGTGCAATGCCGTGAACAGATTATTTCAAAGGCTTACGTATTGTAATAATCGTGAATTATTGTACGATCTCTATTCGTACGTTTGGGATATGAGAGGAGTCGTGTCCCTTTTAAACAGTTACGTGAAATGGTTGGGTAAGTTGCAATATCGTTTATACATGATATTATTACAACTAACTAAATATATGTTTAAATAATGGTATATAGTAAAGTAGTATACGTTTAAAAAGTGAATTAAGAAGAGTATTCCAAAATCAAGTCAAAATTCGTAGTAATGGTCCACATTGTGTTTACAACACAATTTTCAATATGAATTATTTTCGTGATCGTGTAAAATATATAAAAATAGCAGTGATAAAGTATACAAAGAAAGTTTGTTCAAAATGGTAATACGCTGGTACAATAATGTGAAAGTAATTATTCACAATGTTTCGCCAGAAAATCACGTAAAACATGTTACGAATTTTTATTTTTTTCATAATTTCTACGTCGTCTTAACTGGTAGAGAGTTGTATTTGTTGTGCTACAGATGAGTGCTGTTATCAATTTTTCTCAAAAGTATTATAATTTATTACCTATCCTTATATTTCAGAACAAAAGTGTCTCGAGTATTGGTAAGTCTATTGTTCTATTCTTTTTTATCTCACTTAATTTGTCTTTTTACAAGGAGGATGTTATTATACCCTAAATAACGAACACTACAGCGACAAAACGTTTTTGATAATTACAGTTTGGAAACATTTTTAATAATGTTGTCAAATAATGTTGTTTTATATATACAATATTTTAGATCATTGTTTTCTGCTTTCTATAGAAGAGATATTTATATAAAAATGTTACAGTGATTTACAGTATGATTGCACTGGACATCCTTGTAAAATGACATCGTTATACAATCGTAAAACACATAAAAAAACATGAACTACTAACTCCGAAAGTTACTGATGTCTTGTTACTAGAATTCCCACTCTTCTTCCCGTGTATTCGTTTCGTAAACGTGATAATTGGACAGTAAAAAGATAAGTCTTTCTTCAATATTACTCTCCATATACTTGTTGTAATTCGCGGTACGGAAATGAATGATGTTCTATTATGAAAAAAAAATTCGAAAAGGTGTTAAAAAATTTCATTAATCCCGTCGTTCGACGCAGTAGATTATCTTCTAAGCAACGAAGAACTAAATAGACGTCACTAATAGTTGGAGTTGAAACATTTCATAGATCGCTTATCTGCGAAATCGCATTTGTACATTTGTTTCTGCGCTTTAGAACCAAATGTATCGCGTGGCGCGCGAAAACAGACAAAGCACGGTTGCCGTAAGTCAAAATCGAAAGTAGCTTTTCAAGCGTGACTCGAATTTGCTCTTCTTATGTCTCTCAACATATCCATTATTACCTGATACATACACAGACTGTTGTACACAATTGCTGAATACATAATCTCGTGTACAAAACTAAAACCAGAAACTTAATAATTCATTCTACACTTGAAACCAACTTGATAAATATTCTTTTAAGTTTCATTGTACAGAAATCTTTTCGTGAAACGTTTTATTTCTTTCTCGACTGACGGCTTCCTACATATAATTCTGTTGGTATAAGAACAGGTCACAGCAGTTCTCATGCTTCATCTTTTCTTCGAATGTAACTAAGAATCTAGGTATGTGAATATTATTGAAAATTGGAATTGATGTGACTTGTTGGCGCGGTACTTGGCGAAACAATTTTCCATAGCAAACACTTTCTGGAAAACTATTTAACAGCATCAATGTGGACCTGAACAAATACTGTGTTTCAAATAACATCATGCCAGCTATTAACATATTGGCTGACTTTCTTTCGCAGATAATGTTCGGCAGGAATTTATTCGTTACAACGACTTTCGGTTACTCGCACTCCATTTTCTACAGAATCGTTTACACAGTCAATCTTTATTCAATGAAATAACTACTACGATGTTTCAAGATTGTGAGTACAATATGCGAGTAATTAAAAGTTAAATCTTTTTTTACAATGAAGAACGTACGAAAGAGTAACGAATAACTTTTGCCAACGATATAAGTGTATGAGGAACAGTACAGCTTCAATTCACTGACTAACGTGCATTTCTGTGTTTTCTGTCTTGTTGATAGCGTTTGGCAGATTCCCGTCAACGATGACATCATTTACCCAGGGAAGCTACACATGTATGCGATTCACCAGTCTGAGTAATCCAACAAAAAGCGCGCGTCTAACAAAGCTTCATCCCGACGAAAACGATTGCGTATTATTAGTTTGTGTTTGAAGCTTTGTAAGGATCATTGCAATTAATGTGAACAAGAGATTTGCGCGTAGAAGCAGCGTTCCGATGTCTAGAAGGATCTGTGTGTACTCAACACAAATACCTTTTGTACTCAAGTTTCATTAAATAGACACACTTTCTCATTCAGCAAAAATTATTCAAATCTCGAGTATACAGAACATTCGTAAATGCACTTTCATCTTTCGAACAATACACGAGATTTATAGATACACTTTTACATTTTGAAGCTGCTTCGAAAGCTTTCGCAAAGAACGAAAATTTAGGGAAAATTTTTGCGTGTAAAGTGGGTCTATCTGCAACTTCTCTAATATTGGCAAAGTTCAGACAAAACTTTGCGAACTATACGAGCTCTCCCTGATTATTTTACTAGTCACGTACAACCTGCAAAAGTAGCGTCAATATATATATATATATATATTTTTTTTAAATTATATTTCAAAATCTGCAAAATTTCTTTTTTTATTTACCATGATGGATGATATTTTTTAGAATTGATGTTTTTATTGGTTTTGCGAGAATATCTTATGTAGGTTGAGGATGACTAGGAAACATCTTCCTTTTGCCAACTTGCCTGTACTAATTTCTTTTAGTTCCAGAATCTATATTCTTTTCAGGAGTAATAGGACTTTTATTTCAGGCGCATTTTGGCAAACTGGATAACCATTCCACTAATCCTATTCTCCTTTCTCCCCTATCCTAGAATTACTGCGCGAACTCTGGTGCAATATTCTTTAAAAACTATTATTTTATTGTTGTATCATATTGATATTGATTAATTACAATTTTATGCCAGCATATGATTATTTAACACTCACAAATTTACATATGTTCAAATATGATATACATAGAAATGAGATAGATATGAAATACAATATCCTATCTCATTTATCTTTCTTCTAAAATTACTCGTTATATAGATATACAGTAAATATTTAATGTATCAAAATGTTGCACCATAGTTATTCGATTCGATGAATTTCTTTATCTTGCGATATTATTCTTCCTATTTCATGAATATTGCGAAGGACTTGATATACCGAGTGAGATAAAGAAAAACGCGGGCGCCATCGATCGAAAGTATACTTTATGCATGTACAGATTTAATTAAAGTTAGTGCTCAGAGCAGTGGAAGCCGTATCATACATTTAATAAACTGCATAATCGCGCGTACATAAGCCACACGTTTCATCGTTTATTAAGTTTCAATACTGTATCTTTGGGATAGGGTTCTCGAATGGCTGGAAAGAAACTTTTATGAGTGGAGACCAAGAGCCGTGGGTCTTCCGAGGAGGTCTTACAGCTGATCTGCAGGTACATATCTTTTTACATAAAATTCTAATTGTGAGCAACATTAATACATACTTATTCTTCGCAGAGATTAATTCCAGTGGATAGTGGAAATGATCTATTCATTTACAAAGCACCGGAAGTGCCTAGTAGTAAGATCTATACAATTAGGCCTTACTTATCTAGCGACGAAGAAGGCGTTTATGCTGTATGCAATAAACTTTACGGTTCTACAATGTCATCTGCATTGGCAGACAGGTACTTGAAAAACGTTAAATCGAATAAAAATTCATTTCATTTCTTAATAGCGTCTTTACATAGAAAACTACATAACATTTAGATTAGATTGTTCTAATAACTACTCATTGCTACCCGTTTTCATTGCAGGTTGGTTGGTGGTTTTCTAAGTTTAAGTCCAGAACTGTGTATGGTTGTCGAAGACGAGAGCGGTATAGTGGGTTACGCATTAGCTGCCTTGAACGTGAAGACTTACAACCAAAAGTTAGCGGTTTCTTGGATACCTGAGTTATGTTTAAAGTACCCGCTGGACGATAGTATAAATGATATGCCTGAAAATATTCAGGTACTTAATATTTAAATAACGTTTTAGAAATTACTATTGCTAATCTATTAACACGTGAAATATGTTTCTAGGATGCCATAAGATACTTTCATTCATTCGTCCCGGATGTGTCGGAACAATTGTGCAGGCAACATCCGTCAACACTGTTGTGCGCCGTATTGCCGTGTTTGACAGATCAGTCTGTCCCTAAAAGACTAATTACATGCATTCTCGCTGCTCTGAGAGCAAATGGTAAATACTCTACGAAGTTATTGTTTTCTTACATACTTGTACACACAGTTAATCTAACTCTATTACTACTTGTAGGTTCGTTCGGTGTACATACCACTATGTCGAGTACAGAGAAAGAGTCGCAGGAGTTTTATAGTAAATTGGGTTTTGTCGATTTAAATCCAGCGCATGAGGAACACTCCGGAATCAAAACTATGTGTCGAAGTTTCTAACAGAGAGTAAGCGCACCAGTGATATTTGTGAATAAGGTCTACTTGCTCGGGCCATCGCCGAAAAAAACTTCTAACGTTTAGAAGTATTCAAGATGGTGTACGGTAACCCTTAGAACAATCCGAGGACGTTTCTGTGTCTGTTCTATTTTACAAAGATAGAATTATTATCCGTCAAAAGAAATTGCTATCCTTTTTCGATAAATCGTACTTGCTTTCTGAGAACTGTTTAAGAACATCTGCCTTCTTGAATTAGAAAATCACCTAAATGTGTTTAACAAAGTACGTGGTACGTATGATGTGCATACCATATAAACAGAATAGGAGTAACGAAAGACTGCGTGGACAAAAGTATGAAACGTGCAATAGTATGAATTACCGGAAGAAGGCGAAATGGAATAGCAAACAGGAGAGTATGTTGATTTTATAAAAATTTGCATTTGTGTGTTAGATTGCTATGGAACTTTAATGTATCTGGTATGCTTGTATATTAGATTTCTTAAAAAGAATGTATATAACGCGTTGAACTGTCTACGGTGAGAAACAAAATGCCAGTGTGTCTGTATGCGCGCGTGTGTGTGTGTGTGCCTGTGTGTGATAAATTATCGAAGCTTTTTAACTCATTGAAGGATATTTTCTTATTGAAATCGATCACGGGTGCGGATAACTGCGAATAGAATGAATGGAGATTTAGGTTTTTGAAATACTGATTTGTTTTAACAAGAATGCGAGGCACAAAATGTAATTTTTAACAACCGGTTCGAGTTTCTTAAACGAAAAGGCTATCTAATCCCCGTAGGTATTTTACTGTCTCGTTTAATTAAATATTTTACTGCGACGTGTACATAGTTGGTCCTTAAAACGGCCGCTATGAGGCCTTTCTATTATCAACATTATTATTCTGATAGTATTGTTTTTTAATCGCGGAGACATCGGTATTACCAACGACTTTCTAATTGGCTCTATGCTTGCAATATGTACATGTACATATAATGTACTAGGGCTATTGCTTTCCCGAAGCTTCGACTCTTCGAAGGAAAGTAACGATCCTAATGTGTACTGTATTGCCACAGAATGTGATATGTAGGATTCTCTAGGAAAATAGTTAATTATTTCATTATCATCCAAATGTAACAATACAGTTAACTATTTATAAACTGAACGAACGGGAGTTATACATTTGTTTTAATATTAAGTTCGTTCTCGTCAGTAGTAACCAAATCTGAAACCAGTAAAAAGAAACAGTTGATGAACATTGAAATTTGAAGAAATTAATGAACACTTAGATCGCTGCATCGCTGTTTCGGGAAATTATTTATTTGTACTGTTTTGAATGCATCGATGTATCGAATGTACAGAACCAAAAGATAGAAAGTAACCACAGATTTAAAAAAAAGAGCGCACACATGAAAAGAAAATAAATAAAATAATAAATGAATATCTTAGATATTTGCCTTATAACTACTAAACTACATAACATTACTATGAATACAATCGCGGAGCGAGGTATGATCATTGATTCCAATCAAGATGGAACTGTACTAAGATTCGAAGTAGTGCCATGTACGAAGGGAGCATTGGATCATTGTGAAAATGTTTTCAATCTTTCGAAATCTGTTTTAATTTCGGTCGTCGTCTTGTAAAAATTTGATACTCGCTGAATTTTCACGATGATTGAATGAAGAGACATGTTACTTCGACGGGAAGACTGGAAAACTATTTTCTTCTTTACATTCACAGTCACATTCATGCAACTCTTAAGTACTTTTTATCATGTTTCATATATTTATTATCTGCAGAAATATTAATATAAATTCTTTTGTAATAGATATGTTTTCTACTTCAATGTTACTTGAATAGAGCGAATCGTGCAACAATATTTCCAGTTGTCTCGTCTCGTATTCGCATAAGTAATATATGTTTTAGTTAACATTATGGAACAATATGTGATTATTACCGATTTATTTAAATAAAAATGTGAAGACTGATACTTGTGGCGTAGAGTGAAAATTGGAAAGCAATAGAGATTGCAATAAGATAACGATTTCGATACGAATATTTCAAATCTTCAGAGACGCTGTTGCAACATCGTTATAGTTTTGCAGATTTTTAATTTCATTCTGAAACTTTAGTATCTGGAATTTCAAGGAAATACATCGAATTTGAATGATCTTAAAACATTTATGAAAATCATATTGAATAAATACCTTTTCTATGTCTTTTTTCAGTAGACTTTGTTTAGTTCTCGGGCTTATTGCGTCAATGCTGTTTATATCCAGATGATTCAAAGATTCCAACAATTTATTAATTGTCGCGTTAATGTCTCTGCAACAAAAATACGTTTAAAATTCATTTCCAATGAAATACTTTTCACAATTCTTTACTTACTTTGGTGGATTAAATTTCTGTTTATCTTTCCCTTTCGATGTTGCAGCTTTCTAATAATTGAATAATAAAAGAATATCAATTTCAACAAATTCGCAAACAAAAGTTATACATTCGTCTTACCGATTTCGGTGCTTGCTTGAATATGAAATTATAATCTTCCAAGTCAAATTCGAAAGGAATATTATCTACAAATTAGAAATTTTATAGAATTTCTATATTATCCAACAATAATATCGAACAGAATACAACAATGTACCCCCGTTTCTTCTCATTGCCTTTTCTTTAGCTATGTTGAAACTTCTTTTATCCTGCCTCCATTTTTTTAAAACATTTTCATCCCTCAAAAACAAATGAATTATTGCAATAACTGACAATTACGTAAACTATTAACAGTATTAGAATTAGTACTTTGATTTCTGAAGTATTAATGCTTGTTTCGCCAATAAATCTCTCGCTTTGGAATACCATAGCATGCGACGTTCCTCTGAAGCACTTGCACCTTTACCTTCGCATCTAAATTATTACAATAAAAGATGAAAAGTGATTTTAATGGTATGAAAGATTCATGGTTGGCAAATTTTTATTTCCCTTAAATTGTCTAATTCTATGTACATAATTCTCCAATTATACAGGGTGTCCCAAAATTCCTTTAACACCGGGAAATGGGAGATTCCTTGAAGAAGCAGAAGTTGATTGTTTTCAAAACTAAAATCCATTTGCTTCACAGATTTCTTCACAAATAAATTCACTAATCATTTATTCCTATATAATTTTTTAAGCATGACAACATCAAATCTGGATTATCTAATCTCATTGGGTATAGTTTAAATCTTTTCCTATCATTTGTAATAACATCGAAACAATGCTCAACATTTCCAATCTTACCATATTTCATACAATTTTCCTCCGAAGAATAAATCCCCGAAGGAACAAAGCATTCGGGTTTATTGGTAACTAATTTAACCCTACAATCTTTCTGCATAGATTTGTAACACGTTTTCAACGATTTTACATTCTGCCTAACGTAAAGAGATCTCGGTGATGGACCCATTAATCGTAAAATTTTATTGTCAACTTTATCTATTTTACTTCTGTCGTCGTTAATGGTTCTGAAGCACGTATGTTTTGCTTGTTTGTACGTGTTTTCTGATTTTCCATTTGTTTTTGCACCAACTTCTTTTTGCAAACAGGAGTTGCAAAGACTAGTTAAATTCTTTTTAAACAAACAACTGTTTATTAAAGCAGTATATTCGTCACTAGAGTACCTGTTACTAGGTTTGTAAGTCTTGTATTTTTCTTTGGTAGATGAATTTCTATTGTATCCTTGTATTTTAGGAGGTATAATCTTCTTTTTGGAGTTCCGTGGTGATTGGTAACAGAGAATAGTTGATAACTTTGGCTCAATTTTGCCTGGAACGTGAGATAAAAATTGAAAAGAATGAAGAAAGTATACTCCTCTGGGTCACTTACATTCCTCGAATTCTATTCGATGTTCAGGATGTCCTTTATTCCATTCTGTTCTTAAAAATGTCAAAATTGATGTGATACCTAAGGCCACAATGTCTTCTGGTGGTGTAACGAGTGGGTTTTGTGCTACCTGAAGTGTTTTTAATTTTGGCAAAGTACCTGAAATGTGATAATGAAATATAACACAGTTGAATAAAATACTGCAAGTACTTGGAATGACTTTGATAAACATAAAGCTTACACAATTCTACTGGTAATTCCTTTATGCAGTTTTCCTGTAGAAGAAGAGTTTCTATACACCTGTGCGATTCAATACTCTTCGGCAACAACGAAATTTGATTATTCCTAACATCTAGCCATTTAAGATGTTTTAACAAAGTGAATATTTCATCTGGAAGTTCAATCAAATCATTGTCGGCCAGATACAGCATCTGAAAGATTAATAAAAAGTATTACATAAATCTTAAAATAATTTAGTGATGTCATTTAACGAGAAGAATACCCTCAATTGTGAAGTTTCATTTAATATTTCTTTCGGGAATTGTTTCAGACCGGTGTTGGAGAAATCTGCAAACGTTTCGTTGCAGACAGGCTCCTTTTTCTTTACCGATGGCAAAGGTGAATTAATTCTCGAAGACTTTACCGATTTTTTAAACGTAATACTAGATACATTGGAAGCATTGTCTGGAAATGTGTCCTCTGCAAACGTTAAGCTCGAGTCGCTTTCGTTTGTGTCTTTAGGACCAGGAATGGCTTTTGAAAATTCAGCAGGTTCTGCTCCAGATTCTATATTTTCATGAATGTCGTTTGCAACATTTTCTCTTGAATCAATTTCGTAAATAATCGAATTCTCATCTGTGTCGTATGCATCTTCTATATCATTGAAAGCTCTCGATGATCTCCGGTACTTTTCGCTCTCGATACTCTGCTTCCGGTCGGCGTCGGTATTCTTCTACAATAACAAATTATTCTAACTGTAGTAACCTTCGGATTATTGTTTAAAATATAGTATTTCTAAATGTACGATGTAATGTAATAATAATTAATTATAGTACCTGACACTCATCTTCGGATATAGTTTCCTCGTTACTCTCGTTAGTGGTGACAGATGTTTGTTCGGTAACCTGCTTCGCTTCTTCACTTTTTACATTTTCAATAGATCTGCGGATAGATAAAAACTTTCTACCGGCTGCTTCAGAATTAAGTCCATAATACTGTGTCAATAAATTCTTTGTTAGATCAGACATGACGGACATAAATTACTAAACATTTACGGTAATAATATGTATATCTATATACTTCTAGACATTCGGGAACAATAGTTTTGACAGTTGTCAGTTACATCGATAACAATTCTTGTTTCTTCATTGCCTAGGTTACACAGATGGTACGTATAATCTGAGTGATATAATACATTAATTGTTGCTACCACAGAAAGGTGTTTCGTTTCGATTAAAACTGCCGCGCGAAGTAATTCAAAAGAGCCGGCACGTTTGAAATAATATACATACTTAGCAAGTATAAAAACGAGACACGGAGTGCGTTTGAAAAACAGTTTATTTATATTGGTTTACATCAGAAACAATCAGGAAGGTCTTGTTCCTATTATAAACATATTAATTCTTTTATTCACATTTCATATAAAATTATGAATGCTCCAGAAACCAGTGAAGCGATCACGGATAACCTCTGCAAATTGTAAGAGTCATAAATAACCTCAAATTTCCATTATAAATAATTTTTAATTAAATATGTGTATGTATGAAATTTCAGTTGCGGCACAAATTCCAGAGTATACACTTGTCCAAGATGTGGTTTGGGCTATTGTAACGTCGACTGTTATAAATCTAAAGCGCACTCAGAATGTTCTGAGAGTTTCTATAAACAGTGCGTAGAAGATGAATGGGCATCTCAAGAGAAAGATCCAGAACTGAAGAAGAAGATGGTTGAAATTCTTAAGAGGGTACATGAAACGGAGGATTTCACCAATTTTGATTCAGACAACGATAATGCGAATGAGAACGAAGAAGATGAAGAATGGCAGCTGGACTCGGACGACGAGGAAGATGTAAATATAACTTATTCTTGTTCATTGTTGATTCACTTTTCTGATTGTACTTATTAATTCTAGATCCCAGATTTAGAGAGACGATTGCATAATGTGAACTTGAATAATCCAGACGAGGTATGGACAGTATTAACAGATTCTGAGAGACAGGAATTCGAAGCTCTAGTGAAAAATGGAGAAATAGAGAAGTTATTGCCACAATGGGTTCCATGGTGGACTTATCATATTAAGAAGAAACTAGTGCAAGACATGGATGAAGAAGATAACATGCAAATAATGGAATATCCTTCTCTGATCGATGTTCCTATATTTAACGAATTACAGGTGACTGATTGTAATTGTAGAATTACCTAAATATAATAAATTATATAAATGCTTTGTTTTTACAGAAAGCTTCTCCAAATGTCTATTTCAATTTAGTAAACGTGATATACGCCTACGCATACATGGCGAATTATTACAATGGCGACTATTCAAATTGTCCAGTAGATGCTACAGTTGTGTTTCTCGATCTCTGCGATAATATGAAAGTGAATAAGGTATATGAAAGTACAGATTCAGCGATAGCTGCTGTTGAACTCAATATTGCTAATGTATGTATTACTATATTATATAGAATCCTGTTACATTTATCATTGAAACATTGAGAGTTACCATTTTTTCCAGTGTAATTGGTTGCCTCAAGACGAACGAACTCTATTAGGTTTCAAAGAAGCAGCAAATTTGATCGTACAAGGGCCAGACGAGGGCAATAAATATTTCTACATTGCAACTGCACTTTCTGAATTGCACAGGCTACTAGCAGCAGCGAAGGAGGAAGTATCCAAGCTGAAGGATAAAGCTGGAACTAATGAATTCTCGAAAACATTTCGACAGAGACATAATAAGAGTGAAACAAAACTTGCAAAGAAATCTCTTCTCTTGTGCTGTAAAAAGTTAGAATACTATTTGTCATGGATTAAAAACGCATGTTAGACATACGTAATTACGTATAATAAAATTTTTCAAATGATTCCTAAATGTTAGAATTTTATGTGGCTCCTGGTCCTTATAATTATAATAAACTTCTATTTCATTTCAGTTGTAATTCACATGAAAAAATTTTTATAATCGACGAAGAAAATTTTGATTACACATAAATCTGTTTTCAGAAATATTCTAAAAATATGTATTATTTATTTTAGTGTGTTTTTTGATGAAGATTCACTTCTAGCGAAGTATTTTGTGGTATACTGACGAACAGGAACGTCCTGGTTAGTTATTGATTGGAGGCAGTGATTTTAAATTTAAATTTCGGTTTCGAGAATCGATATCTCGAGCAATGGAACGGTCTGTCAGTGGGACAAGCAGACGATATTTACACAGATCGTAAGCAAAAGGACGGTGGGCAAGATGGTGGCGGACGAGAAATTGTTTTTCTCGAAAGCCGTCCAACATTTGGCTAGATGTTTAGCCGCAATCAAACCTACACCATGGGAGAAGGTATGCGAATTCTGTATCACATATTACCAGTTAATAGAATGATGATTATGTTTATACGTGAGTCGAAATTGAACATTTGATCAATGATTAGGTTATTCCTAAGGACCTGTCAGCTGATATCCTGACATGTCATCTTGTGATATAATAGGAAGGACTGCTTACTAATTTCCTTCTACGATAATTACATGTCGTCAATGACCATTAATTAATATCACTTTTATCGAGAAGAAAAAGGATTCGTCATAGTTCACAGATGTAATCGACTATTTGTAAAGTTCCGATTTACGATTATGATTTTACGATTAGAAAGATAAATTATGAATGATAATCGAAATTTTCGAAAAAATGTCATTGTTCTCGAAAAATCAGTTGTTATTTGAAGGGTTTTAATTAATGACAAGATTAAATCATGGAATTGTACAGTGACAGAAACAGGAGGATAATTACTATTTACATTAACTGATAATACAGTTGAGATAAGAAATATTTCATGTAATAAGTGTTCACATTATATACAGAACACCAAGCTTCTACGATAAAATCAATTGCTAAATAGCAAAGTTCATTCTGTTACTCGCAGTTCACTTAACACATAACTGGTTACATGGAACTCAATATTGCTCCAATGTAAATAAATTTTTATGGAATCAATTGACTACCTCTATACAAAATAGATATTTGCTAGTTTAGTACACTTTTCTTAATGCTTGGAACACTTAATTTCAAGTTTTGTTACATGTTACAGAATAATACAAATTATACCTTGTAAACGTAAAAACAGAACTTTCTCAGGAATTTCTTTTAGAAGAATTTGAAAACCTTATTAAATAAATATAATACACAAACAATAACAAAACATCTGTCAAGGCCACTCATCATTGAAGAATTGACTGACCGAATTGAAGAACAACTAAACTATTATCAACATACTAAACTGATCGATCCAATTCTGATGCAGGTACTGCAGTTGTTCAAATTATGCCCACAAGAAACTGGTCAAGGTATATATCGGTTGGATCAAAGAGGTCAGGATGCAACCATCGCATTGGGAATATATTTTCTGGAATCTGGTCTACAACATCGGGATCGCATACTAAGTTATCTCCTACGTTTACTGCGTGGTCTTCCCAAGGCTGTTTGGTTGGACGAGATCAGATGTTCTTCTACCGAACGTGTCCCTGTCGCTGAACGTTTCAGTTTTTGTTTGAATACATTGTTCAGCGATATCGCGGCCAGGTGCGAGCCGGCGCGCGAGGAGATCATAGCTACTCAAGTAGAGATATTAGCAGTTTTAACAAATTTGATAAGGGGATACAAAGATCAAAATGGAAGCCGAGGAATGCAAGCCAAATGTAAGTGTACTTACATTTCTAGACTGCGGATCTTTATGCGTTTATAGCTTTCGAAAATTTTCGAAGAAGGATAGAGTATAGAATTCGACAGAATTTAGTACAATTTTGATTGATTTCAGATCTGCAAAAATTGTACATTACATATACATAGTACACAGTCTACCTATTTCAATGCAAAGAATGCGCAAGAATTTACAAATATTTCTTTTTTCCAGTGTCGTTATGCAAAAGTATAGTCCCAGTATTAATTGGTTTGGCACGTTCGATGGGTCGGTTCGCCTGTACAGACCCGCCGCTCCTCTGTCGTATTTTTCCTCGACCAGAGGCACCTCTTACAGCGTCAAGCTCAGAAATCCGTTTAACATTGGACAAGAAACAACACAGTTTCTCGAACTTCCGGCCAATTATTCCTCGATCCCTAAGTGGTAATCTAAATCCTCATCCAGCCATAGATAACACACCAAATCTATTAACCGGTGATCACGAATTACCCAATGCGAAACGACCTTCATTGCAATCGTATTCGTCAGTACCCTACGATCCAGCCGTGTACTTCTTTAGCCGGTACGGATCGAGTTTCAACCAGTTTCCCCAGATGCGATGTAACGAAAGTCCTGAGAGGAGAGCTGGGATGCAGTTCAGCGTGGTGCATCTTCAGAGTGTCTTGGCGTTAGCTAAGAAACTACTTACTAAAGAGATTCTAACGTTTCTGGACGAGGAAGCTCAACAAGTTAGTGTCGTTTCTCGTATTACAATAAAGTCTGTAGCATTGTTTTACCGAAACATTTATGTCCCCTACAGATATACAATTCTGGTCAGGTGCAAATATTTCCCTATCGCACGTTCAACGAAACGATGAACCTCGTGATGGTCGCGCTTCTGCGAGAATTGTTGCAAAATCAACGTGATTTGCCTACTCCTTTCACGAGGGATGTGCAGGAGTTCGTGAAAGGTCTTTTCTTATCTGGCCAGACGGAATTGCAATCGCGTCAGCACGACGCGAGCGAGAGGGAAGACATGGACACTAATTTTCGCACTGTAAATAGATTCAAAGTGAACGTGATGGCTAATTCGGCGTGCGTGGATCTCTTAGTATGGGCAATCGGCGACGAAACTGGTAAGCGGAAAGAAAATTCGACAACTCGAGGCGTGTATATACGCAAAAGCCTAATTCATTCTAGCGTAGCATAGTAAAACAGTTTCTTTGAAATCTGTCTATGTTACTGGGAAGTATAGGACTGTTACGTTATTTTTACAGTGAGAGACCAGTATGATTTGTCTGCGCTATTCGCAGATATCAGTTCAATGCTGATCGGCGAGGGTATTAGAACTTAGCTTGTGTTGTATTTCGATTGACTACCCTGTGTCTAAAATAACTTTCAATAGTTTTCACTAACGAATATAACCGTTGGCTTTAACTTTCATTTCTATTGGCTGCAACTTTCTTCGTCTCACCTTAACCATTCTCTCTCGATTCGTTAATGTAGAAACAAATAATATAATGTCATTGACTTTCTCTGCATATCATCCCTCGAAGCATTTGCGTGAATGTTGGAGATGGTTCGAGTACAGTCTATGCTAATGCGATTGTTTACAGGTGCTGATAGTTTATGTGGTCGGCTAGTTGAAAAGATTAACTCGAATCACGGGCCGAAGCTGGTGCTAGCGCATATGCCTTTATTAATGGTGTGCCTCGAAGGACTGGGAAAGTTGGCACAGAAGTTTCCCAATATAGCGAGTACTTCTATTTATTATCTTCGGGATTTTTTGGTTGTGCCATCGCCGATACTTCTCAAACTCCATCGACAGCATAACGGGAAAGGTAGCTCGAATTACACGTACTGCAAAGGTATTAGGTTGTTGCGTGTACGATATCAAGAGATATTAACGTTTTTATTGAAGGAAAAGATATGCATGACTCGAAGCAGACAACGTCATCCATACAAACGGCTTTCGAGAAGCTACGTGACGCAGCTATTGGTAATCTTTGCATTGCTTTGGAGGCTGCACACTCTGTAAATCCAGATTGTGTGCCGGCATTAGTAGCCAGTGTCTCGAATAGACTATTCGCTGCTGACAAATGTGATGGGTACAATATTTTCTACCGCTTAACTTACGAGTTTTAACACGTTGCCTGCTGATCGAGCGATCAACACAAACTTTCCGTAATCGTAATCGTTTTATTTAACGAAAGAAATTGCGTTGCAGCAGCCAACGTGTTAATCGATTCCGCTAAAGGTTTGTGTATTAGGTTTTATGATTTCTGATTTATTTTCAATATTTTTAGCGATTCTGACGAGAGATCGAATAGCGAGTTAATTTCGAAAAACATAGTAATCATGTTGGGACATGTTGCCGTTGCGTTGAAAGACACCCCAAAGACTATGCGCACGATATTTCCATTTTTTCAGCAATTATTTTGCCGTACACCGAGCGATCTTGATTTTCTAATCGTCGATCAGTTAGGATGCATGATAATCGCAAAATGCGAGTCAAAGGTTGAGTTCCGATAATAATAACAAAAGACGAGTGCGCAATTGATGCTACGCTCCTGTACGATCACTGCGCAACAAGCTAATTGCATTATTTTTGTTCTTCTTTTCAGATTTACGAAGGGATTATGCAAATGTTCTCTATGTCGCTAGGTTCGAGTACCGCTACGTACGCCGCGAACGATGATCGAAAACAGTATTGTCACGTATCTAAAGCGGTCACAAACGCTCTTGCGAATATAGCAGCTAATCTGCAAGGTGAAACAGATCTGGACGATCTGTTGCTCCATTTGCTCGAGCTTTTCGTTCAGCTTGGTTTGGAGGGTAAACGTGCCAGCGACAAAGTGGCGAGCAATGTTACCGCAACGGTAATTAAATTGACCAATTACAGTCATTGGACTGCGGATCATTACGTATTTGTAGCAAAATTAAGAAGATGAATTTCAAAATTGCTGAAAGATTTCTTCTGTATTAAAATTATTAAGAGAAGAACAGCATAAAGATTCGCAGTCTAACAATCATGAATGCAGACTCGTACCGTTCAGTTTTAATCTTTACCATTCCCTGCTAGAAAGCATCAAGTAGTGCAGGAAATTTGGGTGTGCTAATCCCAGTGATTGCCATATTGGTACGACGATTACCGCCGATCAGACATCCGCAAAAGAGGCTTCTAAAGCTCTTCAAAGATTTTTGGCTTTACTGCGTCGTGATGGGATTCGCTGGTGATCAAGTATCGAGATTATGGCCTGTGGAGTGGTACGAAGGTGTTAAGGAAATTGCTGTGAAGTCACCATACCTGATTTCGCAGACGAGTGCTCGCCTCGAGATGAGAGAACTGCAATACACTTCAGCTGTTCGTAACGACAGCGTCTCGTTGAACGACTTGCAGGAATTGAGAAGTCAAATATTAAAGCTGACTAATAGGTGGGCCTATCACTCTCGGTTAGTAGGCGAATTATAATTAGGCAGCTGATTTCACTTTGCACGCAGATCCGCTATCTAATTATAATCGTTTATGCTGCATCGGTGAATCGTAGAATGAGAATGATTGTTACAGAACCAACGACATATCCCAGTATGTAACCAAGTTACAATTTGCTCAGTGCACGTACCTGTTGTCTGTTTATTGGCTGGAGACGTTAAGGGTGGCGAACAGTCCCGAGCCGAGTTTGCAGCCAATCATGGAGTACTTGTGCGATACCGATTTACAGAAAGAAAAGAGTGGTATGTGGCAATGCATATGCTGCGTTGCTGATTCCGTTTTCTCGAAATTCAAAGACGTGATGCAGCGTAAACCGAAAGACGAAAGACGGGAGAAGGAACTCGAAAATCATGCTCAATTTCTGCTGGTGCATTTTAACCATGTACATAAACAAATCAGGCGAATAGCTGACAAATATCTCAGCGCTTTGGTAGATGCGTTCCCGCATCTTCTGTGGAACTGCAAAGTGCTTTGGAGTATGTTAGATATATTACAGGTGTGTATCTCTGTATTTATTGTACCTGGGGCTTGAAGAATCTTCGTTTGAAACTGTTACGAATTATTATCACTTTCTCCAGATTTTATCATTTTCCTTACAAATTGACCCCAACGAAGAAACACCAATTTTAAGGATACCTGGTACACCCTACAGTATTCAACTAATGGACACGCTCGAAGCAAGAGAGGTATACACGCATTATTGTCACATATGCAATTATTATTACATTATATATTATATTAATTTTTGCAATATAGATTATCGTGAAAGATTTTACTGCAAGATGTAAAGGCATAGTGCAAGAAGCTATGAAGTGGGCTCCGCAGGCCACCAGATCGCATTTACAGGAATACGTGAACCAAATACCATCTTCAGGACTGAAGCACCATTCCGGCCTATGCTTATCCACAGATTCGGTCCTTGAATTTGTGGATCTCGCTGTACCGCAATCGGCTATACCAAATGTAATAATGTTTTTTCTGCGGTATCAAACTTTTTCAAATGTTTTGATATTAAGAAACTGTTTCTCTTGCACAGACTAATTCGTTAGACAAACGGCCACGTGGTACGAAAGGAGCTAGCACGTGGCTTTTGTCAATGATGTCCACGCGATCGCGATACGCTGGTGAAATAGCGGGAATGCTCTCTTTGGCGGAAACGGAATTTTCAACCACAGAGATATCTCTGGAAGAGAGTAGAAACAAAGTGATTGATCTGCTGATCGATGCTGTTTGGATGACCTGTCGTTCTCGTAACGACGTCAAACATCGTAGTGCACTTTGGCGTGCCACTGCTCTGTTAATCTCTATGCCAGGTAGTAATCTACAATAAATATTATCTGTAGACTACGGATCTTTATGCATTATTATTTTGCACAAAGATCCACAAGTCTAGTTGTCTGCCTGTGGATAAATATTTCTCTTTTTTAGTTATGTACGAAATTGATTTATATTTTTAGGAATACACAGACGTTTATTGCATACGGTAGCATCCTCGCAGATCGAATTATTTACCCCAGCAGCCATGACCACAGCTGTCGAATGTTGGCAGTGGATACTCACTATCCGTCCAGATCTGAAGCTGCGGTTCTTGCAAGAAATGCTTGTCGCATGGCAATACACCGTGGACAAGAGAATGGGCCTATTCGCACCGGACGAAGAGGAAGTGAGTCCACTGGCGATGTACGAAGGCTGCAAACTTGGCCCGAATCCTCCGCAAATAAAACCTCACGAGATTTGGGTTACCTTTGTCGTGGAACTGATCGAGACCGCTAAGTATTGTTGTCAAGAAACGGTCGACATGATCGTTACTCTGCTGCACCGATCGCTGCCAATGACTGTTGGCGCTTGCGGCGAAGAACCTGGAATGAGTCGTCACGTTGCTGCGGTTGGAGTACGCTTTAAGTTGCTCTCTTGCGGACTGCTTCTCCTTCAAGGAGATATTTTGCCAAGGTATCGTGAAGGATGTAGTACTGTCTGATCAGTGAACAAAAGGATAACGAGTTTCGTTCGCAGGACTTTAAGCAAAAATGTATTACGCGAACGCGTTTATTCTAATTGTTTGGACTATTTCTGTCGAGAGCGTCAAGTGCCTACTCAAGAGCTCGAACAGCTCAGAGAAGACTTGGTCACGCTTATACGTTTCTGGCAGGTAATTTAATAGTTATTAATGATCTTCTGACTTGTTACTATTCGACACATTTTTCGCAGGTTATGCACAGTGATAAAAAGTATTTGGTAATGACCGGGAACGAAGGTGAATTCGAGATGTTAACGCCTCAGTATACGACCAGCGGTTTTGTGCATAGTGAGACAATGGCCTCGTTGAGTCCAGGCTTAGGTACAACGAATATCGAATACTCGAAAACGTCGTCCAGCGTGTGGATTAGCACGGTCCCTATGTCAACCAGTACCAATACTCTTGGGAAGCGTAGTAACCGTAGTAAGCGTGTGATGAATGCAAATGTTTTCGTAAAGGACTACATTAAGAAGAGGAACTTGATTCTGGAATTGCTAGCAGTTGAGATAGAAATGTTACTGGTAAATTTCGAAGAGTCTAACACAATAGGCATGTGTAAATATAATATATGTACATGTACATTAATGTACGTATTAATACACAGGTTTGGAGAAATCCTGGTGGAAGACAGGAGCTTGCGCTACCAGGTGAATCGAGTATCGCGGATTGGCGTGCTAAGGGAATGAACGATAAATGGCGTGAATACACGCGTCTCGCGTGGGAAATCAGTCCTGTTCTTGCAGTATTTCTACCGGTCCGATTGAAATACTCAGAGATCATTATCAAAGAAGTGTGCGGGTTGGTTCGTTTGAAGCCGGTGCCAGTCATGCATGTCCCAGAAGCTTTGCAGTATCTCGTCACCACGGATACATTGCTCAACGACGTTCCTGAAGTGAGACACCATTCATTTTATTTTCCTTGAAATTGTTCGAAGTTATTCGAAGTACACGATCACGTTTCAGTTGGTGTACATGTTGACATGGGAAAGAGTATCACCTATTCAAGCACTGGCATACTTCTCTCGCCAATTCCCTCATCATCCAATTTCGGCACAGTATGCGGTAGAGGTGCTAAGCAGCTATCCAGCCGATGCTGTACTTTTCTACATACCTCAACTTGTGCAAGCGGTGCGCCACGATTCCATGGGATACGTGATCGAGTTCATTAAAAAGATTTCTAAACGTTCACAAGTAAGTACACGAGCATTGTATTTGTATTAATCTCGATTTGAATGGTTGCTCTCATTGATCTTGTGCAGGTGGTGGCGCACCAGTTAATCTGGAATATGCATACAAATATGTACATGGACGAGGATAAACAGATTAAAGATCCAGTTCTCTTCGACGTGCTAGACTCTTTAGTGAAGAGTATCTTGGGCTCGCTGTCTGGACAAGCGAAACAGTTTTACGAGAGAGAATTCGACTTCTTCGAGAAGATCACGAATATCTCCGGTGATATAAGACCGTACCCGAAAGGTCCTGAACGAAAGGCTGCCTGCTTAACAGCTCTGTCCAAGATCAAAGTACAACCTGGTTGCTATTTACCTTCTAACCCTGAGGCCATGGTTCTAGACATTGATTATCAAAGTGGAACTCCTATGCAGAGGTGAGTAATGCTTCGGTTATTGTAATCGGAGGTCTCTAATTGCAATTGTTATTGCAGCGCCGCGAAAGCACCATTCCTGGCGCGTTTCAAAGTACAAAAATATGGAATTAACGAGTTAGAAAACATAGCATTAGCAGTGTCGAACGGAAAGGCAGATATGAAGAAAGAACCGGAGAAGGAGGCATGGCAAGCAGCCATCTTCAAAGTTGGCGACGACGTTAGGCAGGACATGTTAGCCTTGCAAGTGATCAGTATTTTCAAGAATATATTCCAGAAAGTTGGATTGAATCTATTTTTGTTCCCGTATAGAGTAGTGGCCACAGCACCTGGGGTAATTGATCTCTAAATATCATTCTACATCGTTGTTCAACAATATCTCTACTTATCAATTTTTATATACCTAATCGTATCCTAATCAAAATCAAAATGTTTCAGTGTGGTGTCATAGAATGTGTACCGAATGCAACGTCGCGCGATCAATTAGGTCGTACTACGGACATCGATATGTATCAATATTTTATCAAACGTTACGGGGATGAAACGACAAAGGAGTTTCAGAACGTGCGTCGCAACTTTGTAAAGTCGATGGCTGCTTACAGCGTTATCACGTACCTCTTGCAAATCAAGGATCGTCATAACGGCAACATTATGCTGGATACAGAAGGACATATTATACATATCGATTTTGGATTTATGTTCGAAAGTTCACCCGGTGGTAATCTGGGCTTCGAGCCCGATATCAAGCTGACCGATGAAATGGTGCTTGTTATGGGAGGAAAAATGGAGGCCGCACCTTTCCGGTGGTTCATGGAGCTGTGCGTGCAGGCCTTCCTAGCAGTCAGGTAATCATTTTAATATTTATATCAATGAATATGCAACTATTTAACTGCCAATTTATTCTGCATAATATTCTTCGGCTATATTTCTCTTCACTGTGCTATACTCAAAATTTCGTTTGTTACGTGGTGGAAAAATTGCAGCTTCCATAACGTTATTTTTAATTAACATTGTAAGTTTATAGGAAATATCAAATTCTAATGTGTATAATATTTTTGCAGACCTTACCAGGAGGCAATCATTTCTTTAGTTTCTCTGATGCTCGACACGGGCTTGCCCTGTTTCCGTGGACAAACGATAAAGTTATTACGCAGCAGATTCGTGCCGACGGCCATTGATCGCGAAGCTGCGGCCTTTATGCTCAATGTAATACGTAGCAGCTACCTCAATTTCCGTACGAAAACTTACGACATGATACAGTATTATCAGAATCAAATTCCCTATTAAATTATATGTTGTTTCGAGAGGCTTCCGTTGCGTCGATTGTTCGCAACAAAGAAACGAATTGTTTCTGCAAAAGAAAATTGTTGAACGAGTACGCCGTGTATTATATTGTTAGATAATAGCAGTTAATCTGATCTGCTATTTGTACAAACCTCTCAGTGTCAATGTTACTACCGAAACTCACAGAAATTTTATGGAAGCATTTGTGCTCTGTATGTATGTAATAATGTATTATAAAACCCAAGAATTAATTGTATACGCCTGCCAGAGTCGAGCAGGAGATGTGTATATGAAAAACATTCCTCTGTTTATTATTTATGCACTGTTATCGATTAAACATTAAACGGGAGAATTACTTTAAAAAAAAGAAAACGTTAGCTTTATTTACAAAAGTGTGATACCTTCGTATACACGATTCTTATTTAACAATTCTTTATTACATACCGCGGCTATACCGCAACTAATCGTTCAACGAACACATTCGACGTATTCGCTCATTCTTAGTGGATCTTAATGGGTTTACCTGGTGTGATTGCTTTAAGATCAGCGGGTGGTTTCGTCCTAAAATCAATTTAGGTATTATATTAATTAATCGTCAAGTGTATTATATTAATTAACCAAATATGAGTAAAATTACCCGGCATCTATTTTTGCTTGTCCTTGCTGGTACACCTGAATTGGTGGTTGAACCATTCGTCTGGCATCGCGTGAATAGTAATATACTTTGGAAGTCTTATGGTATGGTCCTCCAGGTACTTCGGGCTGGGGTTGCGTGCGTGCAGCAAGACGATTTGCGAACCTGTTTGCTTCCACAACAGGTTTCTGAAATAGAAATGCTTTCCTAATACGAGTATTTCACAATAAATACCAGGGGTGAGCGGGTACCCGGAAATGTCTCATCCCTAATAAACGCTAATATACAACATTTATATCATGTTTTATGTAAAAAATGTAGATTGATTCCGAAGTACATATAACCTATAATATTCTAAGATTTAACCAGACATCAATGAAACGCATGAAATATTGTTAAACGGTTCGTACAAACGATTCTTAACGAAATAAACATCTAAGAAATGTTGTCGCTATAACAATGTACTAAAAAAGAAACAAAACGTTACGTAATTTCTTGAAAAACAAGCAACATATAGAATATTGATTACAGATTGAAGATAAAACGGAATTATGGACTTACACCTCGCATAATATTTCGAAATGCTTGCGTTATAGGCGTTACAGTTCGATTTTCAATACCTCGCGGCATTTCTTCAATTATTTAATTAAACGTTTAACAGTAAACAAGATCCACTTCTAAACATAGGCACTCAACTTTGAGGACTGCAATCGAACACTGTCAATGTTATTAAATCGCAACTTCGATACTCGAGAGTCGATTGCACTTCGATACTCGAAAACTGAATAATCGATAGTCGACTGCACTTCGATAAGTTGCGGTGACGAGTTATCTAATTTGAATTATATGTAGTTTAATTGAAAACTAGTCCTGGATGGAAATAAAGAAACATGATGCATGGAAATTATGCATCATACTACACTTTATACGTGTGCATAATCAAGCCTGATCTATCTACATTTATTGAAATTTGGACAGAATAAAACTGGAATGCTTCGTATTATTTTATATTAGATAATTAGTATTTAAATATCGAAAATGTTTCAATGACGCAAATAACGATGCCGTTATCATTCAAATACGTAGCTGCAATTTCTCAATGAATTATATAATAAAAATATCCAAGATAGTCATAAATCACGCATTAAAAAATCAAAATATCCATATATTGATTATTTCGATAATCGATCAATCGTCGTGAATCATTCAACGGTGGCTCGCCTCGGTATTTCCAAACGCCTTGTCTTCGCAACCGAGTCACCGCTTGTTTGAAAAATTCATTTGCATAAGTTTAACGCCTTTATCTGGGAAACGTTCATAACGGAACACTTTTCCGAAGCTCGGTGTTGCTACAACAATTTCATTCACGAAGCTGGAACGACGAACACCTGTAATAATGAAATTGTAACTACAATTAGTATCACTAGTATATCTGCTATCATTACCGATTAAACGGTTTGATTAAAGGTCTGACGATCATGTAATAAGTTCATTCATACTTCTTTCCTCGTATTGCATCACGCTAATTCAATATGTCCCGTTATCTCACGAAATTACGTTCAGAACTCGAAAAGGAAACAGAAGAAGGAAACTCGCTGCGATGAGTTAGCAGATCAACCATTTCCCGAAGTCAATCGATTTTTCCAGGGACATTACTCCGCGCAATTTACCGGCGATATATCTCTTCCACGATCTCTGGCGATTCTTATCACTTTTACTAAACGCCATCAGTCGATTCAACGCGCGAACAATGGCGTGTTACGTTGCCGGACGAAAATAGGCATGTCCCATTCAAGAGAAGTGTTCCATGGTTCCGGCGATGGACGACGCGGCTAATCGTCCATTCAAAAATTCCCCGGGCAGGGAACAATTAGTCACACGAATTTCGTCTGGGTCCGATTCCGAGTAAAGCTTTAGGAACGTGCAGACCTTCATGCAACGCATCCTTTAGCCGCCCCATACTCTGTCGCTATTTTTAAAATGAACGCGTGTCGATTGTTTTCACAGATATGTCGCGTCGATATATTAATACCCATGATTATATCCTTATTAATCACTATACTGCGGATCTTTAGTTATAGCGAAATTCTACTGCGGATCTGTATGCGGACAAGTGATTTATCTATACGGGGTGTTCAGGCTACTACTAACCAGCATTTTTTTTTGTAAATCTATATCATAAAAACGAAATGCTGTTCGTTGGTCACAACACGTGAGAACGGCTGGACCGATTTGACTAATTTTTGTTTTTAAATGTTCGTTGAAGTCCGAATAAGGTTTTTAGGGAAATAAAAATTGGAAAAGTTGTCCGGAAAAATAGAAAATTTGGGAGAAATGAAAGTGCTTTCTTCTATGGGATTTTTGTACGAATTCAATACCATGACTCACGATACGACTGGAAAAGTTTTCAGGAAAAAAATTCGAGAGAATTACAAAGGAAAGTCGGAAAATTCGGTCAGTTAGTTTGCAATAATTTTTGACAGGGGTAGTAGGTTGTTTGGTTTAAGTAACACGTTTAATCTTTGTCTTATCGAATGCGAGGAAATGCACACGGGTCTTATCAAGAATTACGTTGCCGCAAGCGGGATTTCATTTATACGGGTTCGGCGTACGCGAAAGATGTTCATTTTGTTAAATGACGCGAATCGGAAGGTAGTGAAGTCATGATCGGATTTTCCCGGGGGAGAACTAATGTTTGGAACAACATTTTTATTTATTGTTATCACAATGTTTGTGCAAATAACATTGTGATTTATCATGAAACAGTTGGAAATTTTACGTCACATCGTTCACTGCAAGGTATATTGATTTATTTTTCACGATGCAACGGTATTTGTACATTGATAAGCGACGTTCCCGACCTGCATGCCACCCGTATATTTATCTATAGTAACACTTGTCACGATGGTTATATTGAGTGAATGATGAGTGAGCATCGTTGATTCAGGTATACTGCGAATTCGCAAAATTTGCAACGTCACAATGCTAAGCTTTCTTCCGAAGAATGGGTGCTTATCTATTGCGACGGTCTACTTTTGGACTAAGCTCGTTGGGTTTTCCCAGGGCTTACTTTGCGTAGGACCTCAAAACTATGAATACATTAAACACGCGCATGACAATGGCCCACTTTGTGTAGTTTCAGTATGATAAGCTGGTCTTTATGCACACCTTCATTTTTATGTAAAATAGAGTTAGCGGAAATTATCTGAAAGTGGCGCAGTTAAAGGATTAACCCGGATTAGCAAGGGCCCTTGCTGTATTTTAACAAGTCAGGTTTGATAAAGATTGTCACGAGTTTTTGATTCGATGAAATACAATTTTTAGATGAATTAAAATGAATGTGGCCATACAAAAAATACAAATTTCAAAGTCACCTAATTAAAGAATTAAAGAAACTGTAGAAAGATGATTCTTTCGAAAATGTTCATAAATTATTAATTTTTCAGATCAAGGTAACATCTTCAAAATCATCAGGCCACAGGAGGTGAGTTCTCATATAATGATTCGCGTCAATGATTGAAACATGAACCCTGGGAGGTATCAATTAAAAAATCACTTAATTAAAGAATTAAAGGATTAAAGAATATGCAAAAAGATGAATCTTTCGAAAATGTTCATAACGCGTTAATTTTACCTTCGACTCCTTCGAATCCTTCGAAACCTCGCAAATCATTTGCGTAAATGATCGCGAGGTGAATCCCGGGAAGTATCAATGAGTCCCCGATCTGTTTAATCAATCGCCCGGTAATAGTTCCATTGTCAAGAAGCAGATCCTCTGGGGAAAACCGTCTGGGTAGCGAACCTAGATCGCTTATCAAACCGGTGTCCTTATTCGTAGGGTTTGTGGGCTTGGCATCTATAAACACACAGCTTTAAAAATTCATTTGGGAAAACCGTTTTGCGGGTGAATCATCTGCGAAAGAAAACTATTATCTGGATCACGTGCTGTGACCCGTGAACTGTGCAAGTTTACTTTGACACTCAGGATCCGCGATGAAGAAAGGGAAGAGGTAGAGAGAAATGTGGTAAATACTACTAGAGTACAGCCGGAGAGTGACTCAGTCGTCTCGCGGCGCTTGATCGATCCAGACGTCGCGATCTTCCTGGCTTGGAACCTGTCTCGATTTTTATATCGCACACTGTCTGCTCGAGGACGCTCCAAGTATCTTGTCGTCACTGGACTAGCGAGCTTGTTCTCTACTCTTTCGTTTTCGACTCTTTCGTAAAAACACCGGGCCAACCAAGTGAATTTGACGGAGCCCTCGTGTTCGAGAAGCAACACTTGAGAGAAGGATCATCGACGCGGCAGAAGCTGCACAGGTAAACTATATATAGCTATATCACTCGCGACGCCGTACAATGCGGCATGTAAATGGACATTCGAGATAAAAATCAATCAATTTTTTACCTAAGCACCTCAATAATTTTTTAAAGGGAATACAATGATGCATCGATTAATGCTCCAAAAATATAAGGTTCCATTAGTACAAAAGTTTATTCTAATTTTTTTTAATGAGGAGTTCTTTATGATTAGTTGTTATTGCAATTTGTTGTCAACTGTATACCGTACAACTTTTGTTGTCAATATTTCTAAATTATATGGTTAAATTTAATTATATCTACTATAATGCATAATTATTTACTTCAACCAAATCGCGATTACGAATGCATTTCTCAAACAAAAATTAAATAACATCGAGTCTTGCAATGTATCGCAGAAAAATATTATATAGCAATATGGATGATTAATTTGGATAATTAAATTAGAATCGAACCATGTTTATTTTCATTTTTGTCCATTGCATGCCGCACTGTGCGCCGCGACGCGACAAGTGTAAATTGCGGGACTTCAATGGACAGTTTTGCTTTTTCCGAAAGTAGGTGTAGATCGATCGTTTCTTTGCAATTTGTTGGGGCCATGAATGTTTAGGATTAGTGAAGTATTTTAGTAGTAATTTAATGAAATTACCTTTCGTGATGCACTTGACATCTTCGAGTGGATAACGCTGCAGAGATCGGCTGTTGTGACAGTCGCCGGTGACTGGTTTTTAATTCTTTAATTTATGGTCATTCACGTCGCTGAGATGCGAGAGGAATTATTTGAGAAATTTAATTGTTTTTTGATCACGTAGTTGCTATTTCGACAATGACATTTACGATTTACCCTTTTGTCATTGCACAATCAAAGCGAAGTAATTCATAAATCTTAGATCAAAACGACAGTCTTTCAGGCTTTTTTATCCGTTGTTTCTTTCTATAATTGATGTTCAGTCTTTCGCATATTTCTTGTAACCTTCGATTCAATTTCTCCGTCCGCGAAATGATGTAATTGGATGAAATCATTTGATAGAGGCTCTGCCATTCGGAAAGATGTAGGTAGAGTCGTGGTCCAATGTTATTTGAATTCGTCAAAATCATCGACCACGCAATCATCTGCAGAGTTTTAGGAAATATCTTTTATCTCTTCTTTCGTTTAGTATTCACAGACAAACTTGATTCTACGTTTATGTTTATGAGGATGTTTATCTTTAATCTTATTGTTAAGATGTTCAGAAGAAAATACGTTCGTGAAAACTAATTTAAAACTTGCTGACACCTGGAACAAGTTTATTCTTCATCAGATAATATGAAGTGTTCATCACTGATATCTTTTCCACCTTTTATTCTTCTTAGATATGTATAATTAACTTCCCGATTTTATAGGGAAGTTACTGTAATGATTCATGATTGAAATCATCCATTCATAAGTCTAAACGAACTGCATTGTAATTAAATGTTCCAATTGCATTGTAATTAAATGGTAATTCACGAACACATTTCAGAAGGATATAAACAGAATTAAAAATACGAGTCACAGAATTCTAAATTAGCTTTTGAATACTACCTAGCGATTGCAAAAGCGTTTACATTTCGATGCTAATAAAAGACACTTGAAATAACTATATCAATAGAAGCAATGCAATTAATCGATCGTTTATATACGTCTCTTCGGGAGTTCGTCATCGAAAGTGTGCGCCAACACGTGTATGCAAAATGTATGACGAATTTGCAACGTTTACTGTTCACGGAACTAATTCCATAATTTACGCGGATAACAATGCGCTGACAGCTTTGGTGATTATCAATTTTTTTCTAGGACGGCGCGTTAATCACGGGTGACACATACCGTTGGCTAACAACAATATAATTCGGAGCGATTGCTTTATTATTTTCTCGACTGTGATTGTTTCCCTGAACGATTAAAAGAATCTGCGCGAGACGCGCTCGTTCGTTCTTCACGAATCGAACATATTCAATCGCGTCGTTTCAAATGCACAGAAAGCACATGAGCAAATTCTACGTGAAATATGAATGTCTGATAAAATCATTCTTCGGCGTGATTAATAGACAACATTTTCTATTAAGTCGAATAATGAATGACTTGCCGTAGGCATGGCACAATTACGAACGAGTGTAATTATAATCAGATTGCGGATCTTCATGAAACTTTCTACGTTTCTATGCGAATTTGAAGAAAATTGTTTTGCACAATTTTGCAGAATAGAGACTCTAGTGATAACAATACCGAGGATTCGGGATAGCGGTTATGCAGTCCGATAACACTGTTCAACAAATTTCAACTTTTTTCATGTTTTATTAGGTGAATCCACTGCGCCGTATCCCGTAGAACGTTCGCTCTAGTGGAGAACGTCATTGGCGGCGACTCGTGTTCCGCGATGCTATTTTGCTTTCTGGTTCGGTAAAAACGTCGACCTTCGAAATTTGACAGGGTGGTTTCTCAAGATAAAAGTCTGCTCTATCGCGTGGTGTACTTCGATTTTTCGCTGGACCCTTATTTTTTTCTATACATTGAAAAATATCCTGAAAAATGTGTGCAAAAGTGGTGTCTCTCCGTCTTTAATGATTGTTTAAACATATTTAAAGTGGGACAGTACAATATCTCGTATAATAACATCACTATCCTGGATTCATCCAACCACATTCATCCAACAATTGTATAGAAACATTTTTGTCATTAGACTTTGTAATCTAAAATGTAAAATAGCCTGGCTAGTGTCGAACATTTCGCCACGACCTAAATTTGAAGAACGAGGATCCCTAAATTTGCATAAACATTCACAGTCTATTTATAGCTCCCTGCATAACTATCTAGTATATTTATAGCCATTTGTTCACACGTAATTACAGCCGATAGATCACAATTAAAATTAGCATAGATATTTACAATCTATTTGAACTCTCTCTTCGCACGACAAAACAAAGATAAAGCAACAACGGTTGGGAAAACCAGAAGCGATTACAGTATCGAATAAAAACAAACCACCCTGCATTTCTAGATGTACGATGTAGACGCGCATCCTCTCATATCCGCGTAAGGTCGCCGATAGATTACAAAGCTGTTAATCATGCATCAAAGTGTTATCTTCGACGAATATCACCCTGTCACCGAGATGCGAGAAGGACATTGATTCCTTCCACTCCGTAATGATCTTCCATCCGTGATACGATGACTAACGTCGCTGGGGTCATCGAGCTTGCGATCATCAGGGAATTCCGCTTCCAGTTATAGCAAAGCTGCGCGTTATGCCAGTGCAATATAACTGCTTAAAGGTCAACCTTTACGAGGACGCGACACGATAGTTACAGTTGGACATCGGAGCGCGTCAGAGGCCTTGGATAATTGAAGTACGGAGATTGCGCGTCGATTACATCCACAATTTCTCGCGAACATTTCTGCAGAACCTTTCAGAAGAATACACTGTCCAACAAATTTCAACTGTTTTCATGTTTCCATATAACTGTTGGGTGGATCTTATAGAGTTTTTTTAATTTTTCTCTTACACGGACAGTTTTTGAAAAATTTGAATTTGAAAAAAATTTTCTCGTTATGAATGAACGAGAAAAACTCTATAAGATCCACCCAACAGTTACATGAAAACATTTTTGTTGTTGGACAGTGTTACATCCACAGTTTCTCGCGAATATTTCTGCAGAACCTTCCGGAAAAATATCAATTACTATTGAAATTCTTCGGCTGCATCTTAGGATGCAGAAATACAGGAAAGAATTTCAAGAACCGTTGAACGTTTCTGTTCCTATGCAAATGGAGTTGCTGAAAAATCGAGTCGTGACTGCATTTCCATTGATTTCCATATCCGAGAGGGTCACGGTTACTACAGTATCAGGTTCCAATGTGTTTATCGGTTTGTATACACTATGGGGCGTACAATGACGAAAGTTATTCGTTGAAAGAAATGCTGGTAGGAAACGTGCGTAAACATGAATGCTTCGATCATTCTTATCCTGTGAGGAGTGTTGAAGCCCGGTTTATATCCGATGTGGGTTTTCCCCGTGGATTCTCTTACACGTCCGCAACATTTATCACTTACGATGTTTACAAGGACCGGTGACGTCTCTCGAATTGTCGTGAAATTACTGGACATTAGCCCAAACACTACCAATTGTTCTGACCAACGAACAAAAGAAGTTCATTGCTTCTTTTAACTGCAAGGTGACCGCCAAGGACGAAAACAAATAATGACGCAAGATAGAAATAATAATTAATTCCCGTTTCATAGAAATTCTACATAATTTGAGAACTCCGAAGAAAGAAGGATCTTTAATTAATTCAATAAAACTTCATCGAACGAATCGAGCAGATTTTCGAATGTAGAAAACAGCAAAGTTGGCTTCAATGAGAATAAATTCTTTCAGTCAATAAAAAAAAGATCTGTTGCGACGAGCGTTTATAGATACATAAATGGATAAATTTCATAATAACTGAAAGCATAAAACTGTTGCAAAAATTGCATGAGTGACTTCATTCTGTTATATCCACGCTAGAGGAAAACCGGTCAGACTCCCAATAAATGAAATCTGCAAATTGTAATTTGTATAACTATCTTGTAAAACGATTCATAAATCGTCTCGAGAATTCTTTAAATCCTCTGACATTTGCATAATCCAATTATTTATTTGCAATTTGGAAGATTAGGCACGGACTCCTGATGCCAACAATGGCGGCGTGCGATCGGATAGCATTCCGAACAGGCTTCGAAAATAAATAACACGAAGAATCGCACGTTTTCCTCGTGCGTAATAATTGTTTATGTTCAACGAACCAGGAACTGCACGCGTCACGATATAATACACACGACCACATTCCTCCGTTTCCCTTAACGCATTCAAATCCTTGTCGCTCGGCTGTTTGCGGTTGTCGTATAATTTATCGTTCGAAAAATTAGAGATTGCACAGACCGCAGTGAAAAACCGCGATAACACGAGCAAAATAGGAAATTTATAAGGCCATGTGTTTGCATGGAAAAGTGACAATCTCGAGGTGACGTCACAGGAAAGTAGTTAATTGAAAGCATTGTCGTAAATTGCATCGGCCACTCTTATCGACAGATACGTTCTCCAATTAACGCTTCCGGTCTCCGATCGCTACCTCTGCCTCCGTTTTCACTAAACAATAAGATCTCCGTTTCGCAAGCGATGAACGTCTTCCACGCTCGAGCATCTTTTCAGCTCGAAAGAGTCTTGAGGAACATCGATACAATAGGTTCGCATAGTATCTAAATCGGATCACCTCGTTAACGGGATTCAGCATTTGAAAGAATGATTCGCAAGAACGATTCGAATCTGCGGTGGCGCTAAACGGATCTAGTGATTTTATTTATGGAAATATCAATGTGTCAACGATACTAGTATCCGATTGCTAAAAAATACATCAAATCCGGAATCTAATTATACGAGCGAGTAGATGAAATTTGCAACAATAAAGGAATTAAAAGAATTGTCTTTAAAAGTTTATTTTTAGTTTAAAAATAGGTTTAAAAAGATTGTCCGTTGAATTGTTCATTCCGCTCGATGGAAACGCGGATCAAAGTCAACCTCCTGTATTCGATGATAACATAATAAAAGAACGAGTAGATTCCCGACCAGCTTAGCAGCGGTAAAACATTGGAAGAACCGGTTTATTGAAATCTCATTCCGTCAGACCCTAGACGACACCGAAATCATCTATATTTCTTCACGTGTGTACATCAATGAGATCGTTGATTTTGCAACAACGTTATCGAAAAATCCCAGTTGCCATAATGTCCGGTAGGAATTACCATCGGAAACGGTAATTACATGGACGACTTACACAGACGAACTATAATGCGAACTGTCGCATAAATCTTGCATATAAATGGTAAAAATAGTTAGGACAATTACCAGCTTCCTAAAATGTGGAAACACAATAGAATTGCACTCAATTAGTCGTTCAAGGTTAATTTTCTTAACGACTTTGCATGAAAATTATGACGAGACTGCTTCGCGACGACCTTGATTCGATAAATCGGTTTTCTGTAAAGGATTCGAGAACTCGTTTCACTCTTTTCTCAGTAGAACTGTATCCGCTAATTAACATTTATACAATTCGCTTAATTGGTTCACTGTCGAATTCGATACCAACATAAACATAAACTGTAACATACAGCCATTTTTTTGTATTTATTTTTAGATTAAAAATTTCAAGCTTTAATAATTATTCCTGTAAATAATAATTATTCCTTTCATCTGTCAGTTAGTCAGTCACTGAGAAATTTAGCAATTTTTTAACAAGTGTAGATTAATAAAAACTAGATTAATGTTCGTTCTTTTCTTACAGAGATGATGTTCAAGCTGATGTTCCTTGGCCTTCTGGCCTGCACATCCAGTCAGTTGATCTATCCAGATGAATTCGAGGTATTGAAGGCATCGATGCAGCCTCTACCAATGCAAACTCTTGGCCGTCAAAGACCTCCTCTACAGAGTATGCCTCCTGGAACGAATATTCAATATTCTCCATCAACTCCGCTGCCACCGCGAATACCACCTGCTAGACAACCTCCTATACTATCATCACCACCGGAATACTCTTTCGCAACTACTGCAGCTGCAGCTGCAGCTGGAGCTGGAGATAATGTACTGCAAGGCTGGGACGAGCATGTAAGCAAATTCATAGCTGCACAATCCAGTAATCGGAAGTGCTCTTAATCTCATGCTCTAACTTTACGAAGAAGATAATTAACATAATGTATGCAAATTAAAGGTGAATAGTATCATCGTGAAAGGGCTGATAAAGTTCAGCCTGGACGTCGAGCGAGAGATCTATAAGTCGAAGGGTACTTCGTTGATCGAGCAACAAGACAACATAGTATTCTCGCCGATCAGTATTGCGATAGCCTTGGCGATTGTCCTTGCTGGATCTGCGGGTAGAACCTTCAACGAGGTCTCCAGAGTCCTTGGACTTGAGTCTGGCGTTGATATCTCGAGGAATTCGGAGGTCGTTCATCAGATGTTCGGCATACTGTTGTCTCAGCTTCACAATAATTTGGCGAATTCCGAAGGACCTCAATTGAACTTTGCCACGGCCGCGTATGTGCAGGTACAATATTTTTTTCTTCATTTTAGCTAGAAAACACTTTTCAACGTGTTATTAATAACGAATTCACGTCTGTATATTAGGACGGCTACCCAATTCTCCGAGAGTTCAAAACGATCAGCCAATCCGTGTACGGGAACGAGGTAATCAACGTAGACTTCGCAAGAAACGGAAGATCGGTCCAGCAAGAGATCAACAATTGGGTGAAAAAGAAGACTAGGGGCAAGATTGACAGTATCCTAAACGGTGTACCATCACCGGACACCACGTTGATTCTTCTGTCAGCCCTTTATTTCAATGGGGAGTGGAACCAATACTTTTTGGACGGAGCTACCAGGAGGTTTGTTCTCTAATCTTGAAGAATCTTCTTCATATGGAACGGTCCTTTATATAAATTTCTTTTTTAATTATTCAGGAAGCAATTCTTCGTCGAGCCAGACCTGCCCATCAACGTGGACATGATGTACAACGGCGGTCAATTCCTATTCTACGAAGACAAACAATTAGGCGCGAAGATCGTCGGTTTGCCTTACAAAGGCCGGCAGACTTCAATGTACGTGGTTCTACCGACCACGATGGGAGCTAAAGCTCTGCGTGGTTTCCTCGGCCAATTATCCTTGAACAACATCGAGAATCTGATAAGAAACATGAAGAACGAGACCTGCATCATCGGCCTACCTAAAATGAAGCTCTCCAGCACTTTGAGCCTGAAGGCAACTCTGGAAAACTTGGGTTTGACGTCTTTGTTCAATCCAGCAGCGGCTGATCTGAGTCTGATCTCTCAAGGTGTGAACGCTGATGTAACGATCAGCCCGCGAGGTGGTGAAGAAGTTAAGAATATGACGAGAAGAAATTATTTCACCTACGAGGACAAGAACCGTGGGTACTCGGTGGAGCAATGGTCGACCGGATTTTCCATCAAGAAATCCCGAAATCGTCGCAGTTCCGAGACTCGGAAGACCGAAGAAAGCAAGGATTCTTATAAAGTGGCGGGTTCCGAGGCCGGGGAAGCGAAGGTCGTAAATCTCGAGGCGAACAAGTACCGTTTCCAGGAGAAACAAAGAACCAGGAGACAAAGCAGACCGATCGACGAGGAATTTGTTAAATTTATCAAAGACAAGAATTTCCCGTCGTACGGCGTGGATGCTCTTAGGAATTCCGCGAACCTGGTGAACCCGCATATCTTTGCGTCGGACGTACTCCACAAAGTGGAGATCGACATCACGGAGAAAGGCACAGAGGCTGCTGCCGTGACTAGCGTGATCATTGAACGTGACGGAAACCAGAAAAGACTCGTGGCGAGTCGGCCGTTCCTCTTCTTCATCAGGCACGACGTCACGGGACTCATCCTCTTCTGGGGCACCGTGAACGCCCCCACGCCTAACTACTGAGTGTCACAGTGATCTAAGAGACTCATTGCGATCGAACGATCGCCTCAGCAGGAATCTCGCTGCACGAGGTCACGATTCGAACCTTTTTGTAGACGCCTATGAACCGGAACTTGCGAGCTGATCAGATGTTCGGCAACGAGGGCGAAGACGTCTTTTACGTGACGAAGTTTTAAAGACACCTTGTCAGACGTCTTGTTTCTTCGGTAGTTTCTAAACATGTAAAAATTCTAGTAAGTCATAACTTTGTGTTTTAAAATATGTAAATGTTTGCTAAGCAAACTACGGAATAGGACTCTGATAACGTGTCTGGTCATCGCTGACTTTTTCTACTTATGTAAGTAGTAGAACTCTGAAACACAGTTGTATTCATAACTGCATAAGTAGACTGAGAGCGTTTATGGAAATTTAGCTTGTAGTCAAACGTCCAAGGTAGAATAGAATTTTTATCTTACAGTTTTTAGATGCAGGCTGCCAAAAGTCATTAGGCTTAATGAATATTACGTCAAATTGCAAGTTCGTGTCCTTCTTCGAGTTACTGAACGTTGGTAACGACGATCGAGGAGAGTTCAAAGGCGTCGCACCTTGAAAACAGTATTGAGCATGAAACGAATATTGGTAGTTACGTGTACCGATCTGATCGTGACCTCCGCATCTTACTTTGTATTTAATCAATACTATTTGCCATTGCTTACTGCGGTAACTTCGACCATGTTTGCGTATGCATTTGTCTCTTCGTGGACACTGTTGACCATGCGGGTGATTACTATTGAGAAACCGAGTTACGTGAAAGTATTGAATAAACGCTTGCTTGGTTCACAGCGCCGTACCGATTGGAAGAGATGTTTGTATACGACTTATTTATATCATTTTCCTTGATTCGTCGCCATATGTATAGACACATATGTATTCCTAATGAAACAGTATTTTCGAAATGCTTCGCAATGTCTGTATGTTATTCGTACATGAAACATTCGTACATCAAACGCTAATCTCAGTGGTGTCAACATTCCGTTATTAAAAGGACTGTTTTATATAATCGTGACGAATAAACGATGTTTCAAAATACCACGCTGCATTAATCATTGTACCGATAATCTTCTTGTGTAAAAGTATTTCTCAGATTAGACACGTCAATTTTGTTCGTTTTATTCGAGATATTTTACAATTGATAATACAAATACTATAATCCGATGCAACAGAAATAAATTGAAGATCTTCGTCTGGACGGCTGTATAACAATTTATCAGAAAAAAATTTCCACGTACATAACTTTTACAGGATATGTAGCCTCAAATCATATAAAAAAATTTCACGCAATTAGCTTTATATATATTCGCATAAGTACAACCGTCACGCAATTAAGTAACTTTGTCTATCGGAAACATCTTTTTGCAATACACAGAATCGTTGTCGAGTTTGTTAATTTATACACTGAAAATTTTTCTATTCGATACTTATCATTCTATGATTAGCGATCGATTGTGAAAATATTTGTTCTGTGTATTTCAAGCTTGAAAGTTTTATAAACTTCTTTTTCGTATTATTACGACTGTTCTCGAACAGAACTTCTCGAGACAATAATTTATTCCGTAACACGAAATAATAGTAGTGGCAAAGTTCATTCCCTGAATAGAACCTTTGTTTCACACATGAAACAGAAAATATTTATTACACTTCTCCTTGATTTAGATTATATCAATTTTTACCTCGCGGTATTATTTCGAACAATCCCAAATATATTATATTTTGCCTCCAGGCATTCGTCTGGTCTAGATAGAATAAACAAAATGAAACTGTACACGATATCGAATTAAACGTGTCTACGCGGTACGTATCAGGCTCAGGTGCATTTTCTTTGAAATAAATTCGTTATTCATATTTTAGAAATTACATAGAGAAACTGACTAGATGTTCATAAGAGAAAACGATTTCAGTGAAAGTTTGTTGAGATACAAACTAAAAAGTAAATTAAGAAATTATTGTATTTCACAGCCAAATGATAAAATAACATCTAGCCCTTAGCACTCGAACGGTGACTCAACCATTATTCAATTAATAAACATTTAAGGATTGTACGAGGCGTTATATCAATTTTATATCAATACAAAGAAAAAGATTAATACAGAATGAAATTATTCTAGATCGAAAGAAATGGCAAAAGGGCTAGACAAAGAAAATCGAAGTCTGATAGGCACGTAACCGTTCTACGCCCGTAAAACAAACTATCTCATACTTTGTTCACGACATCACACCTCGTTGTTCACGTACAAAGATTGTTCCAAAGAGATCGCATGTAGTTTTATGTAACTTACATTAAAACGGGTATTCTAACCGCATATCACTTTAGAATAGCCGAACGCCTTATAACTTTGTAATCAATCTATAACATTTAATACTTCTTACACGCAAAACTGTTTTTTTTTCGACTTATTGAATGCTGTTCCGTGGGCCTGTCAACGGGTATTCTAACCGCATATCACTTTAGAATAGCCGAACGCTTTATATCTTTGTAATCGATCTATAACATTTAATACTTTTTACACGCAAAACTGTTCTTTTTTTCGACTTTATTGAATACTGTTCTGTGGACCTATCAACGGGAATATCTGCGTGATCTTACCGATCCCTTTGGTGCGACCCTCCCTTAACAATAACCGCATACCAACGTGCAAATATTCCGGATGGTTGACGAACCTAAACAGCACGGAAGCTTTGTCGTTCGTCTGAAGACCTCTATCCTTCGCGTCCATTATTCCTTTGATGATGCACGTCTGCCTCACGTTCCCGACGTGCACTGTAGTTTGGAAACCAGAGTATATTGCTGTCGCGTGGTACACGATTAGTACGGTCGCCTGAAAAGGTTCCTTAATCAGTTTCTGATATCACTTTTAGATAAAGTGACTCGAATTAAGACACGGACGCTTAAAGAAAGACGATAAATTTTTAATATTAATAATCCAATGTCATTCTTATAATAATAATAATATTGTACAGAAAGAACTTGTTCAAAATGTTGATCTTTAATATTTTGTTTAAGCCACTTTTCTAATATAATATCGGTACACTATGGCACACGTACTTGAAAGAAGAGTGTCGCATGCGGCTGATCCCATAGTGACACCAGAACCATCCCCGGGCGAAGATGAGGCAGGGGAGGGCTGCGATTATTAGGCGGAGCTAACGTTAGACTGGCGCTCTGAGAGGCTCTGACTAAGCAACACGGTGCCTTATTGCGATGTAGACTGACAACCTTGACTGGACTGAACTCCCCATCTGGCAGTGGTCCTACCAGTAGTCGAGTGCCAGGTGCGATCGCTCCTTTTACGAGCAATCCGCCTAGGACAGGTTCGTTTAAACCTGCTACCCTATAATAAAACAAACAAAGCCATTCCTTTTATTCTGTCTACCGACGCGACCTTCTTTTTTTGTACTTTTTCTTTGTACCTGAACGTTTCGTCAATTTGGAACAGGCAGGATTCCGATTCGGAATCCGTGGAGTTCACATCGTGCGGAGACAGATTCTTAATAAAGTTCGTCAAATTCTCCAGACCCTCTCCCGTGACGCAACTTACATTAAACACAGGTATCACATCTGATTCGTAGTCCCACGGTATGTGGCCATCGTTGTACATTAATAACTGTTTCGAATAACCCTGTGTGCTAATCGCGTTCTCTAATTGAGTTATAGTTTCCGTAATGCTGCAGAGACCAAGGTCGATTTTGTTTACAACTATGAAGATTGGAAGTCCTAGGGTAAGACACAAAGCCATGTGCTCCTGCGACGCTTCGTTTATAGGCGGTGCTACGACTAGCATTACGTGATGAGGTGAATACCCTGGAAGACAACGGCAGGTGTCAATTCGATATATCGTGAGCAATTAAAAGTTCTCTTAACATCCGAGGGGGGCAGATTCAGTTCGTGAAATAAGGGACGGATTAACAATATACCGTACCGGTAAGACCTAGAACCGTTGTCCTTAAATATTTACGATGCCCGGCGAGATCTATAAAAGTCACCACTTTCGAAGCGTGCTCGCATATTTCTTCGGCGGTGGCCATTTCCGCGTAATTCAACACGTGTCCTTCGTTATCGAACCCCACGATTTCGTGCGAAATCGAGGAGGTACGGCCCGTCTTTATTTCGTGAAGGTGTCGCAGCATATTTAGCCTCGCTCTTCCTCTACCATTATCTAATTCGCCCTGCGTCAGTACACCTGTATACATAATGAATTATATTAGCATTTGGACTCTGGTTATAACGTTATCGATTTTTAAATGAGCAACAAGCGTGGCAGAGTAAACACTAAGAGTATATTTCTCTACCTTAAATGTCCTCTGCTAATCCTCTCACCTAAGAGAGTTGACTTCCCAGCATCCTGTGCGCCAGTCACAGCTAGTCTCAGATCAACGATACTATCCTGATCCTCTCCATCTCCCTTTCTCAACTTTTTCACCAAAATTTCGGCCACACTCCTTTCCTCCTTGTTGCTACTGTGCGTGGATATATCTTTATTTTTAGAATTGGCAACTCTTTCACGTAATATAGTTGTAGTAGCACCTAGTCTAGCTGCCATATCGTTCAAAGTCTTCAAGGATGCTTTCATGTCCTCTCTCGTTAGACCCGTCAGTCTTCCATTATCCTCCACACCTGATCGTGAAAAGAACAACAAACAATAAATGGATGGATCATACATATGTGTAATTAATGGTAGAGATGCGATCGAGTACCTAGCACACAGGTTCAATCATTAAAATATTATTACTTTGCAATGGTAATCGAAACCCATGAAATGAAACTTGGTTGTTGAACTTATCTCATCCCTCGTTAATGACAATGATTTAATTTGTACCAATTTGATAAATAGCCTCTCCATGGCCCTCCCTAAGCCTCCACTTCATCTGCGTTACTAGCTGCTCGAATCGTTGCCTAGATGGATTGATTAACTTCAGTTTATACTCGATGTTGCCTTGCTCTGGCTCTGGCGGCAGTCTTTCCTCCTGGTCATCGTTGGCGCTAGAATTCTTGCAATCCGACATTCCATTCTCCTCATCCTCGGAGTCATTCCATGTCTCCCTGCGCGTGTCTCTTTCACTGGCTGGACCAAACAGTTCCAAGAACGAATCCATATCTGGAAAAACAAAATAACAATTTTTTCTGACAACAAACAAACATAACTGGAGCACCTGATCTATCGGAAAGGTCAAAACGCAAGCTATAGCTTGTGACATAATATTGCGTCACACTTGGCTATTACGTTATTTACAATATACGATACATATTTCTACAATAACTATTATTCAAATATAAGAAACGGAACGTAGGAATTGTTTAACGATACTTCTAATTTAGTAGATTCATTATACGCACCAATGAAATAAATCTGTCAAAGTCATTTCAACGTGTATAAATAGCAATTGTGGTAAACCAAAATTTTACAAACGATCTCCATTGTTAACCAAAATGTTTATCGTGTCTCGAATTGTGCATTCTTCTGTTGCGTGACATTTCCGTTGTTGCGTCAGAATGCCGTCGATGTTGACACCGCGATTTCGAAAATGAGAATTCGATTTTTTTGTTCGATGCTTTTAAATCGCTTTCTTGTGTTCTACGAGCTGATACATATTAAAGTTTAACTTACTTCAGAAATGCATTGGTTCCGATACGCCTCGATATCCGGCGTGTATCCGCGTCTGTGTCAATCGCGATATTGCATTTAATTCGTCGATAAACAACTCCCGTTATCGCGTGTTCAGATCGGTCTCCTTTACGCGATATTCAAGGTTTGATCGAACTTGAATCGCGTTCAAAAGGACAAGATACAGTGGAAAATGCTTGAGCGCGCCAAACCGATGTTACATACATATCGCGTTACGCATCACAGCTGTGTACACATGTAGTGGTGGCATTTATATACATACCACATAAATACCGAATATCGATCTACTATTGAATTGAACCGAAAAAAAAATATCGTTTCTTCGTAATCCTTTCAAGACAGCGATTTTCCATAGGCGATTCATACTTCGAAATGAAAAATCTCTAAGACCCTTATCAATTAAGAATCATACCGATTTTAATAATTTATTTTCCTGTTTCTGTTATCTGTTCCTAAGAAAATATTTTACTCTGCTATCTTTAATCCTCCGTACACATTGCGTGTTACCAACTATATTATATTTATTACAATGGAACGATATTATTTTTATAAATATAAATATTCTGCACTGTGGATATTCAATGTATATTGCGTATTCTTACTCAAGACATTTCAGACTTTCTAAATTTACATAGTTACTTCTGTACATGCGTTCTTAATTTCTCGATTGTTATACGACTTTTCAATTATTTTTTCATTCATTCGCAATTGTTGAGCATCGTCGATATACAGGGTGCGCCATCTGTAGGTACCATATGTTAAACTCCAATTGTTATTCGTAAACATTTCGAAGAATATGCTAGCTCATTCGATAGCTCATTTTTTTATCATTATTCATCGTGAATAACGCTATTTCAAAATAAATATTGTAGATATGTATTTTAGAAAACAGTCCTCTTTTACCAAAACTAAAACTTGTTCCCGAAAAATGGCGATTACAATTGGCCTCCACGTTCGCAGACTTTTTCCCGTGAAGATATAAAGTCTAAAGTTTACATATGTTGGCTCGCCACGATCACTCCAGAAGCTGAAATATGCAATCCGCAAAGAAAAACAAAAATAATGTCCGACACGTTGCAAAATGAAAAATTATTATAAAAACAAGCATTTCTTTACAGTCATATAGAATTTTGTTCATACAGACAACCATTTTCCCTACGTATAAACCAAATTAAATAAATATGGCAAATCAAACTCGTTAAGTTTTCATTATTTTATAAGAATTTAACATATGGTACCTACAGACGGCGCACCCTGTACATACATTGCACGAGGCCCATCGCTACCGATATGTATATTACACGGTAGAACACAGTGGCAACAAAACTGTGCGCAGACAAAGTATATTCGTGGAACACAGACAAAGATCGAACTGCATATGTAACTGCGGCGAAAAGCGATCGCGTTCGTAGAATCGATAGTAATTTGGATTCGAAAGAATACAATGTGACACGAGGTTTACAAGCGTCGAAGAATGAAAAATGACACATTGGAAGTGGTCGCGCAATTACATAAATACGTACGACGATTTAATCAGAAAATGATCCTATACTTACTGCATTTTACAAATGATAGTATTCCTCGCCGCTTACTGCACACTCCCGAAAATGATACACGGTAAATTCGCGATTTCTATCCCTGAGGGTCTCGACGATCACTCTCCCTTGCCTAGCCATTTCACTGACAATGAGGGGTAACGCCGCAGGGGCCACGAAGTTCGAGTCACGAAGATCGGGTATATCGGTGTGAACCACTACTAATCATTATTTGCATCTACATCATTTTATCTTTATATTCCGAAAAAAGATTTAAGAGAAAGAAAACTGCATATACGAAGAAGTCCAAAAGTATTTTTTGATATGTTTGTGGAAGTGCAATGATGTAATAACTTCCAAATGACGAAAGCATATGGAGGAAGTATAGTAAACAAAGACTGCTCGTCAAAGTACAAAAAAGAAACTAAATACCAAAGATAGAAAGGAAAACTTTTTTGTATCATAATATAACTGTTCACTACATGTAAGAATATTATAAAGTAATGTTGTAGTGTCATAGCGTATAAGACAGGTTTGTTTTGGGCAGATATGATGTGAACGAAGTTCACGAAGTTCTATCATCGATGAGATGTTCTGTGGTTCAAGTTTAGCATGGATCAGAACCTACACGCTCTTTTGTTCCGAGTCTGTTTTACCGACTCGATATTTCCCGCATCAACCGCTTGGTGGCGAAACCTAAATGACACGAGCACTGATTTCCTTTCTGCAAATAATACATACACAGGAAAAAATCGAAAATCAATTTTCCATTGAAGTACTTTTAGTTACATGTCATCGATATGTTATTTATACACTGCAAATTTAATTTTCGTCCTTTTCGTACACGATAAAAATGAAACACTTCCACGTGTTTCTAAATACATTTATATACACGCGAACAAACAATTAGAATATACGTTTCAAACATTTCCTTGCACTAGTACCTCGACAATTTCGAGTTTCATCGTCTCAATTTTGCTGTACAAATGCATAAAGATCCGCAGTTTGCTGACAACATTCATATGAAATCATGAAATCCCGAAAAAGCAAAATTTCAAAACGTTCGAACGAGATGCGACGGCCCTGTGGCCTGCATTGTGTCTCCACCTTTAGTCGAAAGAATTCATCAGTTCCATGGAAACGCAGGATAACAGTTTCCAACAAGCCAATCCATCGGAATAAAAGAAACGAGATAGCGTCGTTTACGAATAAACATATTCTAATCGTGATCGAGCCGAAAAACCTAACCTTCGAATCAATGATCAGCTATATACGATCGGTGTCCGGGATCGTGGGATCGCGGATCCGCGCATGATCAGAAGCGAACGAATCTCTCCGTGTCAGAAAAATCCTGTCGCTGTGTGTATGCCTTTAAAACGATACACTGTTATCTGTGAAAGCGTCGCGAAACGTAAACAAACTATCCGTGCACGTTAAAATTCCCGTGCAGTTCTCCCTCATAATAATTCTCTAAATGTTATCTCCGTGTTAGGCATGATCTTTGTTAGGGTTTGTTTTCGTGGTTGGTTCCCAGTGTTCTTAACAATGCGTCTGCAGGATCGTGTTTGTTTAACGCGGGACGTTCTTCTCTAAAAAGAATCAAATACTTTTGGTTTGCGGTGATGATATGGAGGAGAGCCGGGCTGCGGTGAGGAACGCACAGTGTCGTGATAAACTTTTATTTACATGTAGACGACGACGACGAGCAAGTCGACGAGTATAAACATGGCCGTCGCACTTTGTGTTGATTACTGGTGTCAGCTCGGGACGGAACAAGTCCAGCCGGGATCGGAATAATGGACGGAACCCGTGCATCCGAGATATCCAGGTAAACCAGACGTTTCCGGATGTTCTGGATGTTGCACCGTTCCCCCGTCTCTCCGTTGCTACCACTTGCTTACTACATCGATTCGGTGCATATCCCCTGCTCGAAAAAACCGTTTGCCTACTCTGACTATTCGCTGTTACAATCTTCTTCAGCTTTTAAGAATTATTGCTTGACTTTTTGCGGGGACGCGCGAAGGTGATTGAACCTCATCTCGTCCGTACGTCATTCCTACGCATTGTTAACACGTAACGCGATCGCAATCATAGCTCAGCTGACTACTATTGACCTATTGGTGTGTTGCTGTCAGACCAATTCAGACCTGTTTTCTCAACGAACTGAATTGTTCGATATCCTCTTATTCCGACCAGCTCCTCTTTCCTTCATAGAACGTTTCCTTTTCTTTTTCCGTTCTCCGCTTGTATCGCATTTTCGAGTTGCATTCGATTTGAATAAGTGTGCCAGTGATGTTGTATCCAAGTGTCCTCAATTTGTGAGTGTTGCATTTTGCAGCAGTGCACACCGAGGCTGTCCATCTGTGTAATGTATACGTTCCGTGTGTATTTACGTTGGTTCATCGTTGTTTTATACGTGAAATTATTTAGCATTGTTGATGAATTATTTCTGTTAGTGGAATGTGGATTTTTCCAGGTATCTTTTTGCGTACCCTGTCGTGCTGTTTGTTAGTTGTCAATAAATTATAAATATTTATATATTTATGTTCTTTTTTTATTTGTATTTATTGTTTACGAATATATGATTTTTATGTATTTGACTAAATTTTTTGTGAGAACGAATTGTGCTCGATATGGAAATAAAGAATAATTTTGTAAACGAAGATTGTTAATTGATTGTGGTAGTATTCTTTTCATTTATGTATATTGTTCAGCAGAATATCATGTTAATGTCGTTTATAGTTTACTTCCTGCTACCTCACGCTTTAATCTTTGCTCTCAATGTATATTGGATATTAAAGGTCATCTGTACAATAATAAATACTGATAATGAGAGTATTCCTGGAGTTTTGAATGCATTGTTGATTTTATGTTTCAAGTACGTTCCTCTTTGCATACTTCTTTAAACAACAGCGATATAAAAATTTGTATTGATATCTTTGGCATTTTTATATTATACGATTTAGAAATATTTTTAAGTTACGAGTGTTTTAATTTTTCTTGTGCATCCTTCTTTATTATCAATTGCTACAGCATTGAATTTGGTAGTTAATAACTTTTCTGAAAAAAATCTCGGTCTACGATTAAAATAATTCTTTTAATTGCATATTATTTGTTTGCTACTAATCCGATTAGTTCCTGTGGTGAACAGGAAAGTTATTTAAAATATAATTAGTATTTTCGATATTGTTTACCCACGCTTGTTCGCAAGAAGTTATTTTTATAAATAGTGTTTGTGTTTGCTGCTTCTGCACCGATTAGATATTTAGTCGTTATTAATAAATTATAAATAGATGTTCGAACATGTGATGACATTCAAAAATTTATTCCTTTCAAGCCTCGATAACTTCGTCGGAAATGGGTGAACAAATTTTCGGACATTGAAAATATCCGTTTAAAAGGCGCTTCCGAATCAATGCAGAGCACTTTCTAGGTAAATATCATACGTTAGCTAACAAAGTGAAAGTTTCAGATGCGATCGACAACTTTCGTTGTTTTTACGTAAATCGCACGAAGCGCGTGTGGAAGCTTCTTTAAAAATAAAAAAGAAATTCCTGAAACACGACTGTTTCGAATCGATTTATTCTATAATATAAAACACAGAATAAATAATACGAATTTACAGATTTTATTTTATACTGTATATAATTATTAATTTAAATCCTGAAGCACTTTATTCTTTCCAATCGATTTATTCTATAATTAAAAAAACTAAATAAATAATACGATTTTCTGATTTTATTGTATATAGAATTACTTGTACTGCATGTTAGTTATTTATTGTTCATTTAAGAACAGGGAAAGCTCTTGGCTTTGGTACTCTGAAATGTTGACATTGAAAATTATCTGTTTGACTATTGTCTTAGAGCGTATACACTTTGGCTTCTAAGGAATATTTAAACAAGTTATTATATAAAAGAATTTTCAATGTCAAGGTTCAAGGTTCACATGTTGTTAATAACAGATAAAGAAGTAATCCTCGAGACGTGTTTATATTACCCTGGCGTATCAATGATTTCAGGCTGTTGTCTGGGTGAGCAATGAATGTATTCCGAATTTTGACTCCATGTGTATTGCAACGCAGACGACCAAAGGAGGCACATAATTCCGATAAAAGGGATTGCTGGTTTGTGAAAAGACGGCGGGGAGATGCTTCCTACATGATACATAGAATGGGTGCTTCTGCATCGTCAAGCATCACCAGTGTAGGTGGAGATTCAGTCCAAGCAGCTAGACTCTCATCTTCTGCTAATCCCGATCAACATGGCATTGCTATCAGGTAGTCAAACATTTACTCTCTCTCGTTATCTTGTTTATACTTTGCATTTTAAACCCCCCCTCCCAATCTTTGCTGATACAGTCTCATATAATTAACCGAAGCTGTTGATATTCTCAGAATCTTAGCGAACACTTTTTTTTAATACCGAGCTAACAATTCTGTGAAGAATAGAGTGAAAAGCCAGGCCATCTGTTACACTTTCAGGGAAAAGAAGAGAAAAATGACAGGGTTCGCGACGTTGAGAAAGAAATTCATTCGAAGACGCAGGTCTTCGAAGGCCTGCGACCATGGTAGAATAATCAGAGATTTGGTGTCGACGTGGAGTCACCTGGAGGCGACGGCTCTTCTGGAAGAGTACGAGGCCTTGGCAGCATTAAAAGACCTTCATGTTCAAGCAGAATTAGCTAGGCCACCGGCTGCAACGTATAAGCAAGATTTGTCGATGTTATACGATTACAAACACTGCTCCGATGTCGATCTCGTTTACCGTGGAGCGTGTTTTCCTGTTCATAGAGCTTTGTTGTCTGCACGTTGTCCGTATTTCAGGGACTTGCTGGCTGGGTGTCCAGGTATATATGTGTTTGGTTTTTATTCTCTTTTACTTATTGGTCCAGTATATAATTCAGAACGAGGACACTTGTTTGAACTATTTCTACATTATTAATTCCTTTCTAAGCGTGCGAGACACATTACAGTGCTAAATCCTAATAAGATTAGGATTTAGCTTCTGTTGTTCATATTAATTCTTTATACATATGAGGATATATACTTTAGTATTATTTTCCAATAGTTCATTGGTTGTAAAGCTAAGTGTTTGCGTTGTTTTTCAGGGTACGGTGCCAGGATATGTCTGGAGCTGAGAACACCGAATCTGGAGGTTCAAATGTTCTCGGCTCTGTTGCGATATCTCTACACCGGTGATATTTGCCCACACGACGCGGCCCTGGAGGCGAACCTTCTGCGGCGCTTAGGGGAAGAATTCGGCACGCCGAACCCGTTGGAACACGATCTCAGATATCTGCTGGACACCGGTGATTACGCGGATGCCGCACTAGTGTTCACGTCGGACAGTGATTATCAGAGACCAGATAGTGGAAGTTCAGAATACGGATTCCGGCCAAAGTTAGAACTGCCATGTCATAAAGCGATACTTTCTGCGAGATCTCCGTTCTTCAGGAACTTAATACAAAGACGGACTAGATCGGGGGAAGATCACACAGAAAGGGCGCTTCATATACCTACTAGAATAGTTTTGGACGAGAGTGTAATTCCGAAACGATACGCCAGAGTATTATTACATGCAGTGTATTTAGATACCGTTGATTTGTCGTTAATAATGAGAGGTAATGGTTGCGGAAACAGCGCCGGTAGTCTCGGAGAGGTAAATATATATTGCACAGAAATTAATTCCGTCTTGCACTGTCTAACAAATATTTGTCAGAATCAGTATGGTGAACTGACGTCGTCCCTGAACGGTTAAATTCATATCTAGTTAAGAGAAATGTACAAGAATTACCTCTATTGCATGTTGAGACTCGATTATTATGTTACGCAGTGTTTTCAAATCAGGTGACTTGTTAACGATTTTGTAAGCTACGACTTATTTGTATGTGTTTACTCCTAGGTTCAAGCTCTCACTCATACTGGACGTGTTCGACCAAGCCCTTTGGAAGAAGCAATGGAATTGTACCAAATCGGCAGATTTTTGGAGTTAGATATACTGTCACAGGGTTGTGAAGATCTTATTTTAGAATACCTTACCTTGGAATCGCTTCCAGCTGTACTGAAGTGAGTTTCCCAAAAGGGAATCCGTCTAGTATAAAACTGAAAATAATGTTGTTCATTGTCGTTTGGTTATTGTTTCTTAGATGGGGTAGTCAACCTCACGGATCCGCATGGGTACACAGACAAGCATTGCATTACCTGAGAGAGGAATTCCAACCAGTCGCCTCTTCTTCCATTCTCCATCAATTGGATCATGCACACTTGGCGAACGTTTTGCAAAGTCATTTTTTGCAAGCCAGCGAGCTTGAAATACTGCAGGCAGTACTCAAGTGGGGGGAACAAGAATTGGTGCGCCGTATGGAAGACAGAGAGCCTAATTTACTTAGTCATACAGTGCACTCCGTGACAAGAAAGGGGCTGAAGAAAAGGGACCTAAGCGACATAGAATTACGAGAGATACTCAGCGAACTTTTACCTCTTGTCAGGATGGATCACATATTACCGCCTAACAGCGAAGCGCTAACTCAGGTAAAAATTGAAAGTTGAATTTCGATTTAAATTGGGTTGCCGAGAGTTCAATTTCAATTTAGATTTAAACATAATGATTGAAAGTTGAATAAATACACATATAAAGTGTTCTCTGTATTCAGGCTATTAGGAGAGGGTTGGTGTCAACCCCACCGAGTCACATGATAGGGGATGAAAGAGAGAACCTTCGAATGAATGCTTGGATAAGGGGAGGGAAGAAGAATGGATTTTTTGTAAGGCCACGACTGTTTATGCCGTATTACGAGGAAATAAAGGTACTTAGAACTTTCATAATGTATACATCCTGCTTTGTCAACCTTTGCGCAGACATTGATATTCCTCGTTTTCTCGCAGTCTTTAGTTGAGGAACAGATGGTCCAAGAAGCAGATTTAGTGAGATTACGAAGGCCACGGTACGTTGCCGATATTCCTGATGCCTTGTACATGGTTGACGAGAAACCCAGACCAATAGGCACGGCAGGCGTAGATGTTCTTGCTGCCGCGTTTCCAGGTACCCTTGACTGCAAATATACAATGATGCTTCTCTCTTCGAAAGAGCTTGTTCAGTTTAGGTTTTATTCAAGTTCCAGATTCGGTTACACTGGCAGCTATGATGAAACGCGAGCAGAAGTTGAGACAGTCTCCTAGTTGTCAGAGAGCTATCAATCTACCGCTGTCGTCGCGGCATGAGATCAACAGGCAGGTACGACTACGTGTTGTGAGGGAGTTCAACTTACCTGACACGGTGGCGGACCTGTTGGAGGTGAGTGCTCTTTTATTCACTATAAACAACTCAAATAACACGCAGTAAAACTAACGAGTTATTTGAAGTCGTCATCTTGCGAGACTCGCCGTCCATAAGACACTTATTCAAATTTGGATACAGATGATTTATTTTGATATTGAAAAACATGCATTATGCAGGACGAATCAAAATAAGCTGGAAGCTTGTATTCTTCAATTACCATTTTGTTGAAGATAAGTAAGTGTCCGGTGATTTATGGACGGGAGTGTATATGTATGTATATGTTTGATCATCTCACTGAAACGCGAGATACACCGCGTACATTGTGTAACTATAACGTCGCTTATCCTGCCAAGAACGATAAATAGTTAGCAGTATTGTTTCTCTGTCACGTTACATAAAATATGCTCCGCTGCGCGAGATTGAATCGGTGAAAACCGAAATAAAACTTTGTTTGCGACATCTCTATTTCGTGCGACCACAAACGTGCACTTAGAAAACGTGACTGCGGCAACGAATTCGAAACACGTAACACTATATGAGATAACAGACATTAAAACACACAGCTGCGCATTTACATAACAGCATCGATCACTTAACAATTATGTGTCGAACAACTGTCTCTGAACGATTTCTTCGAAAAAATAAATTTTATTATTTACAAGCACTGGAAATATCGAGAAGCATAGATCGATGCAATATCGATGTGTATAGAATTTGTAAATCGTTAAAAAAAATTGTTATATATATTTGGTCTTTTCGTGTGATTAGCTGAAACACCGCTTGCGTTATTTATCCCTAATGTTTTCTATGTACACTAATACTCCATACAAATGTACAAATTTCGATAATATGATACACGCGTTCGTTGTCGTCGTATTTGTACTTTAAGTATGTCTACGGTATAAAAATAATCTTCGTTAACAATAATTCTTCTAACAACGCAGTAACAACCTGACCGAATGCTACTCGATTAACCATCCTCGTTTCACGAACAGCTGCACGATGTGCAACAACTTCTGCCTGTAAACGTCATCGACTTTCCGGTTCAAGAATTCGTCGACATCCAGGTTGTTCAGCTCCGGAGCTTTATCCTTGGGCGCTTGAATCACTTGCGCCATCATCAGGCACTGGCTGAACTTCAACGGTGCACAATGTTCCACGATCTCGTCGAATCTCTTCTTCGGGAATTTCTCTGTGTCGATGTTCACCATCTTCAAGGATTCAATGAAGCAGCAATAGTAGTAATCGATCATATCGTCCAATTTGTGATCTAGAATGTCGTTGTTCGCGCTGGACACCAGGAAGAAAAGGAGATCGTTGATGCCGTAATCGTAGACACACAGCTGGAAGTCCACGATCTTCACGCCAACAAGTTCTCCGCGAGCATCGTGTCTGAACATCATGTTGTTCACCCAGAAGTCATTGTGGATCAGGGTCGCCCACGGTTCTTCAGGCTTCACAGGATTCTTGTTCAGCTCCACGTTATATTCGATGGTTCTCTCGATGCGATCTAGATAAGGCTTGGCTTCTTCGATGTCTTTCACGTCCGCCTGCGCCTTTCTAATCATGTCAAGAACACATTTCTCTGTCGTCTCGTCGATAACATTCATCAACACATCTTCCTTTATCTTCTCGAATATCTGAGGCTTCTTCAGCTTCAGCGCCACGGTCAATGCGTGCAGTTTAGCAAGCCCTTCCAGCGCAAACTTCGTGTGTTTCTCGTCGAGTCCGTATATTCTGTCTTCGGTCCCGTAACCGTTGTACTTCAGGTTCTCTAGAATAATGATAGCTTGCTCGTCGAACTTATCCGGATTGCGCAGACCCAATCTTCCTCCGAAATACTTGGGAGCTAGTACGCTTAGATCTTTCTCCTCTATTCCGCATTCTAACTGCAGGTTCTCGAATTCTTTCGTTACAGTACTGTAGAACCCAAGCTCCTTTTTAAATGTTACAGGGCTGTTGAACAAATCTAACAGATACTGCGACCGGGGTGGTAGCTTGGCTACAAGGTTCATTGTTTCGGTCTTGTTGGAATGGGTCACTGTCACGTTGATGGACAGCATGATGCTGCCGAAGTTCTCTCCTGGCGCTGTCAGAGGCTTCCATTCTAGATTCTTGATCTCGAAGTTCGGGCCGAAACTGTGCGCCAGCACGGTCTCCAGGTTCTCTATCGGCGATGATTCGATGGATGGAGTCATGGTTTACCTGAAATTGATAGTTGGGAGTTGTAGAATGAGAGGTTTGCAAAGAAGTTAAAATTGTGTCTCTTTGAACAGTTGAGGGGGTGATCTCGGATTGGAAGCCTTTTCGTTTCTCTAATAAGGGTTTTCAGTACTTAAACGTAATTTGCATTATTTGGATAAATTATGATAGCTAAATCCTTCCAAATACTGAAAATTGCGCCTTGTAAATGTGAACATAGGAAATTTGGAAACGGGTCTATCCCCTTAAACGTTGCAAATTGAGAATGTTGTGCACACATTTCGGCTCTAGTTTTTCAACCGAGAGCGCCTGCAGAAGCGGCTTTCCGTGTTGCGAATGTCTGTATTTATAAATAACGCCACACGACATTAGTCATTCGCTTTGTTGATTGTTAGCAGCGTGTCGCGTTCAGGCATTGCATAATATCGATCATTGTAGAGTATCATCGCCCGTCGAGATTGCCTCCGACATTTCAACTACCCTCCCGATATTCAGATTTAACAATTCACGTTCCTATGAACGGCGTTTATGGTCCGTGGTCCGTGAAAGGAATTTCAAGACCTGTTCACCTCGATATATACTTACTACTTCGAGATTCTCAGATCGTTGAATGACAAGAGCCAATTTTCACGGTTAAAGCTTTCAACTCGGATCCTCAATGTCCACGGTTTACGCGGAAACACTAAACCCCGCACACTATACTCGACGGGCGAGCGTAGAATGTGTTATTGTACGCGAAGCCAGACGACAAACCGGTGATAACATTTATCAGCAATATTTATTTTCCTTTTTTCTTGTCGGTCGTTTACTGATTAGAAATATATATGCAATCATCGTATTTGAATTGGAGATTTGAAATGAGTAGGTGCAATTTGAAACATTAAAAGTACATCTAAAAATACTGTTTTAGCATATTACACCTACTAAGCATATTTCACTGACAAGATATTTCGATGATTCGACCTTTCAAACTCTCAAGTAGAGGATTAAAATGAGCAATCAATTCTCCGAAGATTTTATCTGCTGGACAGCTGATCTAATAATATATTAGTCGATAAGTTATCTCATAAATGGCGGGCCATCACTGAGTTTCAAATTGTACACGTTTACCACAGAGACGAGATGAAATGTAAAAAATGCAGGAACATCGAGGTATTATTTACATCTTCTTTTTCTGAAGTTGTTGAAGTAGACGATTGATTGAGCAGACGAGGCTTGAATCAATCTAACGATTATAAGAATTTCAGAACACTATTAAGAAACTATTGAGGAAAGATTTATAATTGAATTCAGCTTCTGTTTTTTTGCAAGAGGCAATTTTAATTTTGCATAAAAATCCACAGTCCCGATAGATCAGCCGAGTCCGATCAGACTTTCCGAACGGAGCTGTGAGACTGAGCAATCGACTGCGAACAATGAAAAGTTGTTTGACGATCTTTGAATGTCGGCTGTCTTTTTAGCTTCCGAGAAATCTGATCGGTCAATTAAATACCGATGAATTATACGATCGATAGAACGTTCATGGGCGTTAATGCAAACCAGTATTAATAGTTCAACTTTTGCGATCGAGATAGATAAAGATAGGGGGGCGTTACAGGCGAGATCAGCGCGCGTCTATCGGTAATTTTGAAAAAACTTGCATCATCGGATTACCATGAGAATACACACACGCATACAGACACGCAAACACATGAGCCGCGTACAAGCCGTCTAATAGAGACGTTTATGATTCTAACCGCATTAAAGTCGATTGTGCAACGACGAAAACAAGCAGATGCGTCGGGAGACGTCGCCGCTTAAGGATGCTTAAATAATTCGCGGTTCATTAGAAATCGCCTAGTCACTCAAAAATATTAGCGAACACGTGCTGTCGCTTCCAGCCACTTCCGAGCAATTTTCCCAGTTGAACTAGCCTTGAACGGAAATTGTTTTTTTTTTCTCAGAGGAGCCTCGATCTTTCATTTTCTGTTCGATAGGATAAAAGTTGCTTCTTTGTGAAACAATGGAATTGATATTTGAATTGTCTCCATTGTGACAGGCTCGATCTTCCAGGAAACTGCGTGTGAACGATCATGGTGAATACAAATTGGTTCGCGGAAGACTCTGGTTATTTGCATTTGCGTATATTTCCATACACACGCCTAGGTTTCTTAAAATGACATGCTCCGAAGGGACTGGAAATAATAATTCGAAATAAACGAGAATGCGAAGTACACAAGAACAGATCGATAAATAGATAAATAAGAATATAAAATATTTATGAGCAAATAAATAGATAAATAAGAATACGAAGTATCTAGGATTGGTAAATAAATAAGTAAGAATATATAGCATTCGTGAATAATGAAATAAGATAACAATAGAGAATCTAAATGAAAATAAGAATATTTCCAAACGAAGTAGTTCACTGAATAATAAAAAAAATTGTATAATGTGTGCACGATAACAATTTAAACGTATTTTATAGATTGACATTGAAATTCTTTATGAAACTAATGTATGCTAATGATATTTGCCGATATAATGTAATTCATTAGCCTAATCGAGCATAACTAGCTATCTATTCAGTTGTCCGTCACAAGTCGCGATGTTTTACGCGATAACGTTTTATCGATGTTACGGCTGGGAACTAAATTTTCACGCGGTAATTGAACGTTGATTAATTAATCTCGGAAGAGAAAGAGCACCGAAACACTTGGATTACAATTTTTCCGATTCGAACCGATACGGAGAACGTGAAGTTTGCATAATACGTTTCGCTAATGTTATTAGTGAGATTGTACCATGAAATTGACTTTATTGTATCGCATAGGTGATCATTATGCGCGTCACGCGGCGTGCAATTACCACAAATATTTCTCCGTTGCACTCGGTAACCTGTATTTTCGATAAGCAATTGATATCGCGGCTATACTAATTGAAACGTTCACATTTACATTCTAATCGAAACGTGTTCGCGCATTCGTTGACTGCAAAGCAAATATCCAAAGAAATAAATCGATTAAACAATTCCTCACGGATGAAAAAGGGGTCCGATCAAAGGATCGAATAAATATGCAATGAACAAATTCAATTTTTCAGCGGTAAATTGAAAATCAAAGGATCAAATAAATATGCAATGGACAAATTCACTCTTTCAACGAATTAATCGATTACGAAAATTCGAAAGTTTGTACTTGGCACGGCGAATAAAAATGACAGTAGAAATAATTGACAGAAATGTCGCCGACAATAGGCTCTCGCTCGCGCGCGATGCGAGATCTGCCGAGGCATGCAGCGATTTGCACAACAATGAAATGCAAGTAGCTTCCTGGAAGAGATAAAAGCGCCGCAATATTTCCGGTCGAAAATTGCACGTGGAGATCAACGATTTTCCCCGTCGCCTGTCCGATGCGAAACAACGGTGACAGATTATTTATAATCGTGGGAGGGGAGGGGGCGTGCGACATTATCACGAAATCACTTCCGCGATGGACCTTAAACAGCATTTTCGCACGCGAGTGGGGCGAAATCATACCTGGACGAATTCACGAGCTTGGGAACGATATCAACTCGAACCTTTAGAGCGTGTGCTTGCACCACTATGATTTTCTGCCGGCCATTCTTCGAAATCGCGAATGCATCGGCGACTTTGTTGCATAACGCGAGCATGCATCGTGCGCGATTACACGCACTGCAAACCAGCGTTATCAGTACACTGCGGATCTTTATGCAACATAAGCATTTGCTTCGTCATTTACTAGATGCATGAACCATACAAAAATTTCTCCCTGTCAGCAACAATTGTAATAAATTGAAGATAATAAGTGGACGTTCTTAGACGTCACAATATCATCTTTATGCAACATAAAAATTTTCTTCGTCACTTACTAGATGCATGAAGCATACAAAAATTTCTTCCTCCCTTTAACAATTGTAATAAATTGAAAATACCATTATGAACGTTCTTAAACCGTCTTAAGAAATGCATAAAATCCGCAGTCCAGTTATCACAGGGGCTAAACGATTTCTATGGCCGGCGTGAATCTGTTTCCACAGATTCTCTTTATATAATTTTCGATAGCTGATTGTCCTTCAGTTAGCAGTATTAATAAATTCCATTTTTCTTTGATAAATTTTCTTGGTTGCACAATTATATCTCTACCTTATCTCCCCACCAAGAAGGTCTACCATATAACTTAAATACGATAACGTGACGTAATCGAGCGGTTACAGTCAACGAAATTGTAGAATTTAAAACATTGTCGTTGTTACAAAAAATTCTCCCACGCGAGACACTGTGTCGCGTTCATTGTTTCCGCAGAGGCATGATTTCAGATTCGATCTAAATTGCAGCGACAAACGCGCTGACGATTACGATTGTTTAGTTGGATCACCAAGAGGTCAGAAAAATTGAAAAAAATAGTTAAAATTATTGTGATTGTTTAAGTGCTGATATCTGCTGGAGATAGCCGCGAATTATTCTGTCGTTTTCCTCAGATGGCTCTCAGATACAACCATATGGTTACGTTCAGGCATAATTGATTTCCACTGGTTCAGTTTTCGACCTTGGTGGGGCTTCATTGCGTTATGGTGGAACAATGTTATTGTTCTGTTGGAAAAACATCGGGAGTGACAGGCAATCGTTCCGCTAATCGAAATCAGATACCCCGCTTCCCATTGTTTTAATTGCATTTCCCTCATACATATTTATCCGTCAACTGGCATTTCAGCTCCGCTTTAACAATTAATTTATCGCTCGGCAGGGGACGTGTCACAATTACTGTCCTCCGCATATTCCATCAAAGACTTGTCACTCTGGAATCATGCATCCTTTCACCCTTCGTCGTTATCAATTGAAAATCGAGTTCAACCCTTGCACAATGAGCCCTTCCATTTTAATTCTGATTTTTCTTGCAGCAATATACAAAATTCGTTTAACACTGGCAGCTTGTATATCGCAAACCGGGCTAACATTTATATTTTTCGCAAAATTCTTTTTGGTCTACACTCGTTTCTATTAAACTTTCACTTAGACCGCTTTTTTCGTGTAAAAATATCCGAATTTTCTCGAGTTGTTCATTCTATAACGGCAACCATAAACGCGCATTTTTCAAAGCAACCTTTTTCAAACTTCGGGAAACAATATCTCAGGATCGCATGATCCAATTTATCTGAAAATTCGCGAGATCCGTTTTTTGGCGATCGCTTTTTCAGATTACGTTTCTGCTCTACTTCGCTATATTTTTTGTTTACCCGAAAAGTTGCATTGACGCAGATTGAAAATCCTTTTTTCTCTCTTCGGGAGGACTACGATTTTTAGCTGTCAGAACTGTTCCAACTTCGGACAGAGTCGTTATTTCCGCGTGGAAAAGTTTTCTCGTGTTTTCGAAGTATCGGCAAATAAATGCTGAGGAATTATTTAAACGTTCATTAGTCTGAAGACTTAATTGGAAAATAATAAATAAAAAAGAACATAGAAACAACAAGTGTTTATACATCTTATTTTGTCTTTAAGTTTTTCATAAAGCAAGTCGGTAATTTCTTACTGTATTTAAATCTGTTGTTCAGTACATTAATACTGAAATCTCTATTAAAATTTACAGACACAGTTTTTCTTCTTTCTTGAAAAGGATCCATATTAGGATCGAAACGTAGAAAGTTTAATCAAACTAGCAAAATTGCTTTAATTTATATCTCCGATCGAACCTTTGGGCCGAGATCATCAATACATCTTGTTAATAAAATTGAACATTCGAACAAGCGAGGATAGCAGAACGTTCATGTTACAGTTCTTGCCTAATTACTTGCTTATCCAATTTCTTTGGGTCAGTGCATGGGTGCCGACAATTGTGAAAGTTGGTTGCGTCATACGTCACGGTTTTTAATTAATACTTAATACTCCTGTTCTTACACTTTCCGTGATAGCGACGTTAGACGATCGGAAAAAGATTGCGTGCGATCTCCAAACAAAACATTCGTCCGATGAACGCCTTGGCGCGCGAATAAATTTTTATCGTTTCGAATGAATATTTAAACGCGTTTTGAATGCCGTTCAAAGTTTCACGTCGCTGACGTCGATCAGCGACAATGCAATTTAAAGTTTCTGTTCAACGAACATCGAATGATGAGAGAATACATATACAAGCTAACGCTGTGCAGAAATAGATTTTCAATCGAACAATTCCCAGGAAAATGACACCCAAAACAAACCAGCAGAAATTCGCTTTAAACTTTGTTTAATGAAGCGCCACCAAATGATTTCGTTAATGAGCATTCGAATGAACTACGCGGATAAATTAATTTTTTTCAATCTGTTCGAATAATCCCGCGATAAAGTGGCACTCGGAACTGTCATTTCTCCGACGACATCGGTAAGCAAGTCTCGTCGTTTTCTACCGTTGAATAAAGTATAGTCGTTCGAAGCGACATTTCGAGTGTTCCGACGTAACCAGTGAGTTCATTAATCAACATGTCTGATCGATTAGAAAATGTCCACGGACGTTTTAGCAGAGAAAAATGATGTACCTGCTCTTCGCGACGTCTTCGGGTAATTGAAAAATTCTCGTTCGCGCGCTGCCGGCTTTCGATCACCCGAATCTCACGGAAACCAAACGGCAAAATGCGACCACGGCAAATGTTGAAAAAACACTGTTAAACATGCCGTCGTTTGGACGCCATTAAGACCGCGCCGAAGCGGACTCTATTTATAGTTTGCGCAGCGCATCGGGGAATCTAACGTAACGCGATAAGTGTCGCACTGGTGGCGGGAAATTCTGTCGACGCGTGATTCGTTCTTATACGATCGTGCAAAAAAAAAAAAACAAAATGTTTTGGACTAGGTACCATGCTCCACGAATTTTCCGAAAGAGCTGATTCAACGCTCGACTAAGCAATTGTTCAGGATAATGCATTTTCAATGTTCACTTTTACCAAATTATCTTCACCGTACCAATTTGTTAATTCGATTTGTTCAATGTTGATTTTCATCGAAATATTTTTGCCTGCATTTATTCATTGCTATTTATTATATTTTCCTATTAGTTTTATTTTCTTTCCATTTTCATCCATCTGCTCGGCGTTCAATTTCTTCTTCGTTATTTTCGTTACATTTCTATTCCACTTCTTTTATTTCCCTCAATTCCCGTTCCATTTCCTTTTTGTCAAATTTCGTTCTCCATTCTCGATCTCCTATTTCTTTCTTCCCTTTCCATTTTTATTTCACTATAGCTAATACTCCGTCTCGGAATTGCAAGCTAGCGAACACCGAGCACGAAGTTGTATAAACACTTTGATCGTTAGAGCGTGTGAATGAATTTCGCGCGAAGGAAAAGGCAGGTTCGATATGCACCAATTTATCGTATAATAAGTGGAATGTTTCTGACGAAACACGCCGGAAGAGAATAATAGTTAAATGCACCGGTGCCTCGCATACAGGGTGAGTCAATCACCATAATCAAAAACTCATTTGTCCGCTATTTAAGACTGTTCGAAAATTTTTTTTAAAGAAACATGCGACCATTATTCATTCGAACTATACAATATAAACATTTCAAGTCGAAATTGAAATTGTGGAAGGGTGAGTCAACTACCATCGTCAAACACTCGTAAACCATTTGTTCAAAATTTTTGTAAAGACACCAGACGACCATTTTCGAAGTGAAAATGAAAATTGTAGAAGTTATCGTTCCCTGTGTACGCGTGTTTAAGGATTCAACTATGTTGTAATAAAAAAAGGAATATACTTTTGGAAATGGCAAGTTAGGAAACCCCCTCCAAGTGACTCACCCAGTATAGTCGACCGGAGCAAGAACCGATTAGGCTGACTTTCCATCCCCGGTCGCGATTCGCCAATTATGAAGCCATTAAATCAAGAGAAAGTATTGGAAACTAGAAGCACGACCGATGTTTTTTGCTGGTCAGATTGATAGTCTTCTGTTCCCGGGTCCCGTTCGGTATAGTTGCAGAAAATGGAAGTCTCGACGAATGATACCAGGTCAAGTATCTCCCTTCAGATTACAGGAAATAAGAAATCTCGGTTATCTCCATTGTTTTCCGAGTGACAGTGGTTTAATTAATCACGTATCCTCATTATTGTTCACGATTGAGGTCGTTTATGACTTTCGTTATCGTCGCGGTCGTTGTTTCCTAGTTTCAAACGCGGTAAAACGCAGTTCTTTCTGAGGAATTCTAATTGGAGGTCGATTATTGCTATTCCTCGCTGTTCATTTTGTTCGATGATAGTCTTCGCGGTTCGAAGATCAATTTCCTGTGCTTGAACGGAATCTTGATCGAAAAATATCCCGGAGAATTTCTCCAGTTCCGACAGATGCTAATTGAATTGCAAAAACGAGACTGTTGGTATTGTTTCTGCTTTTGCTCGAAGGAAATTTAACGCAGTCTATTTGAATTTTGTTCTTTGAAGTTAATTTACTGTTTTTTAATTTCTCGTATCAGCTGACCTCGACCGTCGTAGGTTCGTAAAATATGTAGATTATTTCAGATCAGTTTCGGTGATTATTTTTGTTTTTTTTTTTTGCTTTAATAACGCAGTTGTGACTCATTGCCGTTGAAAGGCAAATTATGGTTGAATTGGAGAGATAATGCTGCAAAGACGAATGCAATTCTGCACTTCGTTAGTAACTAGAAAAATATACGACATTCTGTTACGACGGGATAATATATCCGTCCGAGTATTCGTGTAGAATGTTAAAAATTAACATTTGTTCGATTCATATTCTCAATTAGAGTGGATAATTAATATTCCAGCTAATCATTCTCGTAATTATTGCCAGGTCATGTACGTTCAGTCATTTTTCAATGCCTGCGGTCAAAGTTATTTATGACTATACTAAGCGCATTTATATATACATTTCTTGTTTATGCAAATTCTTCGAATGCTATAAAATCTGTGCTCACCTTTTCATCTTATTTCTGCGAAGAATTTTTTAGTTAATGGAACAAGTTATGTTCTCTTATTTTCATGAAATTCGAACAACCTATACAATGGTTAAATAATTACTCGAACATCCCTACACTGTTATCTGAATATCCTGTATAGCATTAACCATTGCTAAAGGTCACCGCGTTAATAAATTTTTTTTTATCTTAATCTACTTCAGCTAACTCCAGCGTCAGAGTCATCGATCACTATCGTGGCGCCACTGTCTTCGCTTGTGCCAGTCAACGAGTTAATTAAAGCCATTCACAAGTTGCACAATTGTACTTTCATTTTTTCCCAATTGTTTTCGACAGTATTAATATCCTTCATCGAACTAGTTGTTTCATTTATTCGACATTTCATTCGCTGTTCCTATTACGCGCGTTCATCCGATCATTAAATTCTCATTGTATTATTTAAATGATTATCTAAATGATGATCGAGTGATTATCATTCAATTCCCAATTCATTATTACACATTTGCAAATACAGTAAACAATACAAGTTTCGATGCAATTTATACTTGAAAATATATTGTATTTTTTTTTTTAAGAAACTTCTTATGTAATGATTTTCCTTATACTTTCTCGTAAAATGATCCACGGTCTAGTTATTCCACAGTTTCTTACCACTATTGCGAAAATGACAGGCGAATCTCTAAATAAACAATTCGGGAATTGCGTTTGCGTGATCACTCAGCGTGCAAACAAGTTATTGTAAGTTTCATTGTTTGAGGTCTTACATAATGCAAACAATAAAACCATTTCGCTGTCTTAAAGCCTAGTTTTCGAGCAAGAGCAAATATTTGATCGTTGATAGCGAATATCGTACGCGAACCATAAAGAATTGCGTAGCTCTAGCAAAAAGGAATTGCAATTGTACTGTATGCACCGTATTTATTAAAAATTTATTATACATATAATTCACTGACCCACAAAACACACGAATATTATTTAAAAGTCTTTTGATCGCGTGTGGGAGTCTACTAAATTTGAAAGAACAATGAACGTTTCTTCCGGAGGCATTCTACTATGGGAATTCTGTGAACGGTAACACGTGCGCCAACAGGAAAACTATCTCGTTATTGCTTGAGGCGGTTCTACGGTAAACAGTAAACAGCTCGCACGTTGTAAACTAACATTAATCATCATTTGCATGTGGGAGAACGCGTCGTCGGAGATGACGAAGGTTCTGCGAGAGTAGTCTTATTGTCACCAACGAAAATGCGGCTACCTTTCCGGCAATATTCTACATGGAACGGTATACATAATACGCTGGTAGTTTTCCAATCGATCAGTTACCAATCTCGTTAATTTTGCAATTAGCCGAGCGCGAACGCGCGCACTATTACGCGGCCGAGCGTAGATTCTGCTGCGTCAATGAACGCCGCTTACGATCTCGACTACGCACATTATCATACTACGCTAGTAGGTGAAATTATATATTCAGAAACGTCGTCACAAACACAGTGAATCAGAGTCGTATTCGGACGATACACTACTGGATTACAATCGCCAGGAGAAAATATTTAAATAATTGTCATTGGTTGGAATTGTATAAAAAATACTAAAAATTGTGCACAACATTTTTCTCTATGTAGGATATTGAACATTTTATAAAAATGCATTTTGTAGATCTGTGTCAATTACACACATTTTAAAAAGACATGTGTACATCTGTTAAATTGAACACATTTTACCACATTCTTTAAAAATACATTATTTAGCTCTATATCAATTAAAGACATTCTGCAAATTGCATCGAAATAATTGCAACCTAGTCTGGGGATTAGATTTTGATGATGTTGTAGTTCACGTGTTAGTCACTCTGCTTTGGCTCGACCATGATTACTGTAGAGAATTACATTCGACAATCACTATCAAGGACTATCCTCAAGTGGGCACGTACTGTAACCCTCGGCAATGAATCTGTCCGTACAGGACGTACCATAATAACTGGACAATGTTTAAAGTAAACTTTGTACATCTAATTTTCCTTTTATCTCTGTCGAGAATATTCTAAATCGAAAATATATTCAAACGATCAACGTGTTCCAGCAATGTTTCGAAATAAGAAACGAGCTCGAGCAGATTAAAAAACAAACGAGCCGTGAACAGTCGTAAATAAAAATATTCTACACCTTCCTGATTGGCTCTCCCACAGATTGACTACCTTTTCGTTTGAAAATTTGATAACTCGCAAATGTCAGAAGATCCTGCGAGAAAACTTTAGAATGGCAATAAAATCGTGATGGAAATATCGGGACAGTCGAACACTCGGGATCGAATTTGCACGAATTTAAATCGACTCCAATCTGCATTTTTGAGTGTATTGATCCGGCGTTGGTCGAAATTCCGAACAGTTTTTCGAATGTCCAAAAAGATTCTACTGTTCAGCTAATCGGTTATTATGAAATATAATAAACGAGTAAGATCGCATCTGAAACGACGACTATCAGCGGCACTATTATTTTTTATTTTCGTCACAGGAGATCTTATCAGCAAATGCTATTTTTTCCCAGTCGACTTAAAAAAATACAGTAGAAACATAAAAATGCAACCAGCGAGGAAGCTATTATCTCACGAACGATAATTATCTATGAGAGCCTCTAGTAATTCTATTTATGCCTGGCTCTAAATACAGTAAATAGACGAGTAAACGCACCGGAGACGCAAATCCAGCGGCGATAATAAAAGAAATAAACAGACGAATGACTGGTTCGTTTCGTGGTTTCGCAAGCAGAGTGGGTCGGGGCAGTGCGAAATCAGATTCGTGATTCAAATCAGAATCGTGTTCGATCGAGCGTGCTCGCCATGCCTCCAAAGAGGACACGCGTGTAACAGCTTAAAAATTGTCCGTTGTGCAATAAACGAACGAACAAATAGCGAAAGAAGACAAATATGTTGTAGCTTAAAAGTGCATCTACGTATCGCAAAAAAAAATGGCATGTCCGTATCGCGGATAGTTTTCAGTGAAAAAATTCGTGATCACTTACGTTTCTGTAACGCGAGAACTCGCCCCCCGCAAAGGGTCAAGCGTTCGCCGATTATTCGGGAATTTGAGCGTTTATGGAGAGCGGTTGGTGGCCGCTTTAATTGGTTGGATCGTTCGAGGATTACCTGTTGCGGCGGTTGCAAGCGGTTCAGACAATCGCAAACGTAATCGCAAGAGAGTCTCGTCGAACGCACTCGACGCGGCTGCCTGGTGCAGCGAAGCCGTGACAACTGAGCGGAGCTTCGTTACCGTTTGACTTTGACCCCTATTCTCCCTCTTTTCGACGCTCATTGATGGTATCTCCATCTTTCAGCTCCGATACGGATTTCAGGCCGAACGATACGCGTCACGGGCCCGATTCGAAGGGATGCACTGCACTCCCACGCTGCCGCGGAACTCGACTGTCCGCGTAGAGATGGGAACGATACGCTCGCGAGTTAGGCTTACGTGCAACTTGCGCCACAGTGGTCCGGATCGAAAAATTTAGGGACATTTTTGTAGAATTTTTGTACCGTTTGAGATATTGATACGAGGTTTGAACTAAAATATATTACAAAATAATCACTTTCGAATGATACATGTTCGAATATATTTTTTGTTTAATATGTTAGTTATTCTTAGAAATTTTTATGTAGTTGTTGAATCAGTTGCTTTCCTTATTAAAACCATTGTATTCTGAAATCTCTTTCTAACCACTCATTATTATCAGAGCTATTTCTTGAAGAAGTATATCTTGACTAAGAACACGTTCGGGTCATTCTAACAGGGTAGTCTGGTTTCCAGGATTGCAAGGGCGCAAAGATGGAATTTTTCAGAAGTTGAAAGTGCTAACTAAAAGATCAATATTAGCCGAAGCATCTTTGAAAAGTCCTGTATCTACGTTTACGTGGCATAATCTTAAAAATAAGACTTTTGAGGGAAACCGTTCTAGATTGATCTTTTATCTAGCGCTCTTAACGACTGAGAAACCTCGTCTTTGCATTATCGAGAAATGAGAAGGCGCATCCCGCATCCTTGCAATCCTGGAAACGAGTCTACCCCCACAATTTATGCGGTCCATTGTATTAGGTCGTTCGGAAAGTCATTTCGTTCCCTCAAGGGAAAATTGAAAGCCAATTTTTTACCATTTACTATCTGTTTCATGATGTTCTGCTATTTTTCAGGTAACTTAAAGATAAAATTATAAGATAAAACACATGTTGAAAAAGAAACCGAAAAATAATGGTAATTCGATGGTACATTCTTTCTTTAAACAGCACAGAATTTTTTCTTTTGTATAGTACGTTTTTACCCTTGCAGCTATCAAGCAGCAAAAAGTGATGAGAAACGTGTACGTTGATTTTGCATGTTTGCTTTCAATTTCCCGTTTCTTCTCTTATTCTCTCGAAAACATTTCTTACGAAGTACTCTTAAAAATTTTACAATCTCATTCTGCTTCGAAGTGTGATCGATGAATTGTGTGCTGTTTTCTAGCTCGCTAAAAAGAACAATAGCAAAAAATGTCGGTTTCTTCGTGATAAAATCACGATAGAGGTTACGCAACTATTTGAGTAACTATCTCAAGAGAGATATTATTAGATTACGTATATTGAAGAGATGTACACTATTTCTATTGAACGAATTCGCGAGATGCCAATGTGTCGTCATAACCGTGGAAGATGCGATGAAACGTCGATGTCAACGCGGAAAGTTTACGTCACAGTTCAGCTTGTGACGTGCTCGATTCGTATAGAAAAAGAAGGGCAAAGGTCGTACACGAGGATAGAAGAGAGCTGCGCGCTGATATTCGGATAATGGGAATCTAAAATTCTACTATATATATATATTGACTTCCGGAGAACAAAAACATCAGATTAAACATAAACCAGTCAGTTTGTTAACCGTGGGCGTGTTAAACCTCCTTACGACTATAAACTAACGCCCACCGAGGTTCTACGCGATTCAAACAATCTGAAACAAACAGAAATAAAGGGCTAAAAGTGAATTTCATAATTTCATAGATCGATCGAATAAATAATGAAATAACATTTTCTCATTTATCCTCTTTGTAGCTCGAACATCGCTCGACATTAAACTTTGATATTTAACGAAGTAGAATGACTAAAACCTGTAGAAAAATATCTGAAAAATCAACAAAATAACATCCTCTCGACAACTCTTGTTTTGTACATCGACGAAATTGCATATTCATGAATCTTTTTAATAATAGAAATCAATGCTCTCTCTCGAGCCGGAAGGTATGATAACGTTAAGTTAGTAAGTCCATTAAAATGGTAGAGATATTTCTCCTCGGGTATGACGTTGCAGATGGCATGAATACGTAAAATACGCAGTCTGGATGTAATTCTGAGTCCTGCTAAATACCTTGAACCTTTAGGTTAATGAATACCAGTGGTGGGCGTGCGCTTTTCTCTCTCGCGAACGTCCAGTTACCGGAGTTTGTTAAGTACCAGGAGTTTAGCTTCCGGCTTGGAGAGTTTTGGGTCGTGTCGTCTCGTTAGGATTACAGTTTGTCGCGGTGTACCGTTCCGAACACGTCCAGCTTTGTCCTCGATGGACCAGCTATTTTGGCAGAGGTATCAAAGATTATCGATACTATTTAATTAAGAATGAAATAGTTGTCTCGCGTGTCTTACTTCATCGCGGGAGTCGGAGCGATGGTTTTATTCGTACGTATGCTATTACGCTAAAGGTCGCAGAAAATGTTAACAGGCAGCATACTCATATCTCTGGCCTACGCGATGCAGCGTAAGTTTTTGTTCAAGTCAGAATTGTGTATGACATATCGAGTTGTTCATTTATCATCATGCGTCTTGCGTTCCTCTGAACTTTCCTTTTTGCGTCCGAGAATATCCATGCCTTTAAAGTTAGAAAAAAATACCACTTTTTTAAAAACAGACTAAAAAGTATAAAATAATTTTTCTTAGTCGCATACCGATTCCTAATCTCGTACAGATAGTGGTGAAAATTTGTGATTGTGAATTTTGAATTGAAAAACGTGGGGCGCAAGATGCATCGATTATCTATTTAATGTGCCCCTTAAAAATCAACCAATTTAGTCGATAGTTTAAGAATTCAGTCGACTGGAAATAGTAGTTGGCTACTATCGATTTAATCGATAGTTTTAATCGATGGTGATCATTATCGCGTCTGTTGCGAAGGAAAAACGATAATGGGTGTCGATTCTATTCTGTTCCGTAGAACACGGCCGCGTACAATGTGAAGGAGCAAAACGAGAGACTGACTGACATTGAAGATATGGATTCTCCTGGCATGGGAATCAACGCGAGGACAGCACCGCCATTGTGTTATGGCAGGAACATGACATTCCCGCGACCAGCATCGTCCTGCGCGCACAGACACGAGCTTCCAGCTATAGTCACCGAGGGTGAAAGCTGCAGGCTTCTTGCCGAGGTAAGAAACATCCTGGGGAACCGTTCCCGTTAATTGGACACCTTAATTCCGGATCGCGAAGAAACCTAACCGATTCGAAATTACGGGAAAATTGCGTGGGGGCCATTCGTTTCCATTATCACCGGCGGAAATCTTTTCGCCTCGCCAGCTGATTGCTTCGCCTTTTTCTGCTAGAACGCTCGAACGAGGATCATTGTTTTTGCAGAAGGAAATTGTGCGGCTCGGGTTCGTCGCAGGATCTATCAACACTAGAATTACCGAGCACTAAACGCAGTTGGCATACATTGCCTTATGACAATAGACCATTTATTTAGATTTCGTACAAGTTTTATTTAAATATGTACTTCAATAGAGAAGTTCGCTAAAAATATTTCTCAGAAAAACATATTTATATTTTTGATGTGTTTAATCGTCAAAAGTTCGCACTTGTTAAATATCATTTCCGCTAGAACCACTTCCAAAGAATATCTCAACACAATTAAAATAAAAAAATAAAAGCTTGCTTTAAAATATTTTCATCTCTCATCGATTTTATCGTCACGTTCAGCTGAACCTTTCTCTCGTCGTTTGTTTTCTCTCCTAGAAATCGATAAAACCACATTATTGTCGCCGTTAATCTCAACAGTACCATCGAGAACACCGACGAAACTTTCACACGACTTAGACAACAAACACCGAAATTGACGTTTTATCTTACTTTATCCCCTATAGGAATGAATTTTCAGTCCGCGAAGAAGCCCGAACGTGAAAGTAAACTTCACGGTTGATCGATTTTACTTCCACCGCTACTCTCATTACATTTTGCGCGGCGAGGCAGGAGAACAGAGAAATTTCTATTTCGTAGTACAATAACTTTTAATTAAGTCCGTTTCTCCTTTGTATCGAAGAATACTTGCTCGCGAGTTTCGCTAAGCTGGAATCGTGTAAGACGCAAGCTACGAGATTTCTCGTTTAGCGGATGACAAGATAATATGCAACTTTGTAACGGTGCATGCTTCCGATAAATAAATTTCCCGGTTAAGCATCTTCTTTGTATAGACTGACATTTTTTTGTCAATTTATTCTGATAGACTCCGAGAGTCTATTATAGAGTCTTTTATGGAGCCATCTTCTAAACATTAAAACGTGCAGAAATTCAGATATTTTGAAGTTCTCCGATTTTCTGATGTTCCAGCAACAGGAGAACAATTCCTGCAGCGACGGACAGTTGTCAGGCGTGATGCCGGACGTAGCAATGGCGACAGCGTCGTTCGGAGCTTTGCAGCTGATCGAGGAACAAGAGCTGGAGCTGGATCTCGGCGATGGGACTTCTCATCTTCTTCAGCACGTGTCACCATCCAGCGGCACCATGGGTTCTCACAGGTCCTCGCTACCCCATCAGCATCAGAGGCATTTCTCTGGACCGCCTCCACCACCGTACATGTACCACCGTGCTGGCACTGCCTTACCAAGATATATTTAAGATTTCTAACGGGATAAGCAAAGTGTATAGTAATCCGACTTGGACCCCTAATAGGAGTTCCTTTCCTGAATGAAAGTAGACTCTCTCCCCCATACTCCTCAAGGTATACTCTTCGTGTACTGCCATGGTTGCTCTGTGGACACTCGACACGGCTTCTAAGAAACCACTATTCTCGGTTTTCGAACAGTGTCGGAACTAAAACGCCGCCGGTTTCTATCGATCAATTGCGTAAAAGTGTTTCGCTTACTCGGTTACTTTGTCCAAGAACTTGCTTGCAAGGTGCACACGTTGATGCGAGTACGTTTGTCTGCAGCGACTGATTATCGGCAGTTAGGGTTCCCCATACTTAGCGACGATACTTTAACGTTCAGACCGACCGCAGGTGTATACTTGTATTAATTGTTGCTGGGCTGCCGGGCTCCTCGAAACGCTCGTGGCTCGTACAAATCTTTCCCGTTTCGGAACTGTAATCGATTTTAAGTGGAACGTCTTGTTTCTGCTGATGTAGTTTCACGATTGTAGCTCGTTGCTGACCGACAGTCAGTTTTATTCAGCGTGTTCAGCGATCTTTCCATGGTCGCTGTTGAAAATTATTTGTGTTCACTGTTGCTTTTATCCTGTTCCATTCGAAGTGTTCGTTGCCAAATGTATTCCTGAGAGGAGTACTTCTCAGTGTTGAAACGTGGAACTCGCTGTTTTAGGCGTCCACTTTTATTCCGTTGTGTTCGAGGACACTTCTGATCTTCGCGGATTGTTTATTCAAACGAAACGACATTCTCGTCCTCGAAGCTTAGATGATAAATTAGATAATTGGAACTCTAGCGACTCCTTTAGGAAACGATGATCTAGCTGAAACCACTGTCTTTCGTTCCTTATCTTCGTCATTTGATTAGCTCAATTAAACGAGACTTAGCTATGAACATATTAATTCCAGAGCTGTGCAAAAGCGTCCGCGGTCCAGCCAACCCCTCCCCCCCAAGATATTATTATGCTGATCGAATTTCAGTTTTGTACATAGACGTCGACGAAGTCTCCCGTCTGTTGAAGAGTTTGCTCCGTAGGATCTGTAGAGTTTCACTGCCACTGATCATTCGACGACGGCTCTGTGCGACACGGCACAATGATGTCTGTCTTTACGGTGATCAGCCATTGTTCCCATTCTCGAAGGCTGCCGTGGCACACGGGGATGCACTGAAGAAAAGCTGGAGTCTTCTGCGTGTCAGGCGGAACCAGTTCCCGCGGGTTTCGGCACCTGTCCACGGGTCAAATGTCCCGGAGACAGCCCCGACCCGGATTGGGTTCTAAACAGTACGCAACCCGGCAAGAACAATGACACAACTCAAAAAATAAAACGATTCTGAAGCTGGCCTCTACGCGTGCTAAAAGAACGTCATATCTCTAATTGCTAATTGAACTTTCTTTTTAAGCTAGTTTACATTTGCAGTGGCAGGAAACAGCGTCACTTTAGAGTCGATGGAAGCATAATATCATTTTATATTTAGCCTAGTCGAATTTACTTATGGGAAAAATATTTTTCTGAAAGATTTCTCTGTCACTATGTCGATGGAAGTTTTATCATTTTCTTCGAATCGTTGTTGTGGGATAGCTGCATGTTTTAGTTATGCCACTATTCTTGCCGGAGTGCAAGAGTGAAGAGGTTTCGGTAATAATTGTTTCGAACCGTCTGGAATAATTATTTTCGGGAGCTTTCCAGTCGGAATTTGTAAATTACCTTTGGAGCAGCTTAACGAAAGTAGAGGACCCATGGTTTCCAGGATGTATTTATAATCGTAATCGGAATCGAGGGCACACCTCGCGGAAAGTTCATGCTTATTAGGTACAATCACGTTATAGGTGTAACTTCTAGGTGCATACGCGTGCAGCTGTGGTTTGTAATGCGTGTCTTGTATGCATGTGTCTCCGTTTGTGCGTACGTGTTGTGGATATTGCGTGGCCGGTGTACGTACACGAATGCGCGTGCTCTCTAAGGTACCATATAAAGTGTTAATTAGACGATTTTTGCCGGCGTTTAATGAGTGCGAGAATGAGGCAAAAGTGTGCTTGTGCGTGGGTGGGTGTACAACGGGGTGGAGGGGTGAAAGAGGATGAGAGCCGTAGGCCATACAGATTGTGTACAGGTATATATGATCAGTGTTTTGTGAGCAGTATTGTTCTTTATTTAAAAAAACAAAATGCCGCTGTGGGTATGATCTTTGCTAATTCATATTACCTATGATATTCAATAAAAATTATTTAAATATTAGCACATGCAATTCCACCTTGATCCGTGCGCCTCTTTCGCTTCGGTGAGAGTCAACGGAATTTGGTCGTTTCGTTTTCGTGAATGAAAAATTCAAAATTGGGCATGTCGATTTCTCTTCTATTAAAATCATTAAGGGAAGAAAAAACATTCAATTTGGTTTCTAATTCTCGCAATCAATGGAGGTATTTATTCGGCGTAAGGGTTCGCAGGCTAGTGATGAAAATTTAGAACAAGCTTTTTTTTAGTCGTTGTTGATTTTATAGTATTTTTGCGGAACGAATTTTCCGTTCGACCCCATCGAAACGTTTCGTTTCCACTAATTTTGCAATATTGAATGCCCTACACGTTTTGTGTTCGTCTTCCGATGTGTGTAACTGGTATCCCTGAATAGGGGAGACGCAGTTAGCCGAAGGTAATGGCAGACAGTAAACAATTCTTCTGCCGCACAACGATATTCATAGTTTCTGTCATACGGTTCGGAATAAACTTACGTTTATTAAAGAAGATTTACATCTATATGATTCGAAACGTCGCTTGACAGAGTGATAAATACCCTGTCCCCTTTCTTTCAAGAGACAGCCCGAGATTGGAAAATGGCGGACGTGCGACGTAAAATATTATTTGGAAGCTAACTAACAATATTTCCTCTCTTTATAAATTACAAGAAAATTTGCCTAAATTTATTGCTCAACTTAGACATACATTTACTTCGCCAGCTGCATGATTTTTTACAAAGTATTGTTTCGTTGTTTTACAATAAGATGTATGTCATTCGCTTCCAGTCCCAGTGAGCAGAATACGTTTCTCGTAATTTTGTGAATTATCACTCGATATGGTGTAACACTCGTAACTGGCATGAGCACTTATCTTTAAAAGGTAAATCTTAATTTACGTAAGACTGTGTCACTGGGAAATTGTAGAAGTCTATGTAGAAGAATGAAGCACGAAGAAAACGAGTGGTAATACACGTAAAACAGCGAAAGAATTTTGTTCTGTGCAAGAACAAATTGCCTGTGGAGTATATACTTCATTGCATGTGTTTCCATTCGTGTACACTATCAAACTATTCATGCATGAGCTCGTTTACTTATTGCCAAGCGGTAACCGAATAAAAGAAAAGTGAAAGTACGTTGTCTCGTTCCATCGAGATAGCTTCAGCAATAAACTTAATTTACTTACGCGATCGCGCCATTTTTATCATAGGCGATAATAATATGAGAAATAACATTTCCTCGTTATTCCGTGTAGATTATTACTGGCTCTGCGGAAACTTTTTTTTCATGAAATTGCCGTTGCAGAACTCCGCCTTGAACTTTCTTCGTTTCTGTAAAGTTGACGGAAAGTTTGGCCATCTTGATAACCAATCAAACACTTCGCAGTCCTCTGCAGTCTCTCTATATTTACGTCGTAAGACGGGATAGGAAATTACTGTTGCTAAACAGTGGGCGTTAAAAAAATAGTTCGGAGAACAGGTCGCTTTCACGGAGAATTGTTTTATTGTTCGACGGACTGGCCAAGATTTCATTCTCGCGAACTTGGAGTCGAGCCATTTTCATTTTAACGAGCTTAACGAAATAAAGTTTCTTTTTGCCCGTTGCGTGAAATGAAAAGAATTTCATTGGTCGATGTAATTCATTAATTCGAAATGAGCCTTTTTAATGAAACGTGCTTCGAGCCCGGTGTAATTAGAAATTTTCTTCCGGACGGGAATTCTCGCAATTAATGATATCGAGCCCGTGCTACCCCGGGTTATTATTGAAATCGTCGACACGGCCGACACGCTTATTGTGCAGAAGACGAAGAGAAGTGGTCGCCAAGGGGTTAAGTAGTTTCGCATCAGCCAAGTAGGTCAGTCAAGTAGATCCGTCTGCCTCAGATTATGCAGACAATAGTAGTCAAGTGTCTCAATTGCTGCGTCTAGAGACTTCCACCTAGCATCCTAATTCTCTGTAGTAATTGGTGCAATATCTTGGATGTCGTCTTCAATCGTTGCACGCATTTAAAATATTCCGCAATTCTTACTTGCATTATGTTTTAAATATCGTCTTTAATTGTTGCACGAATTTTTTATCCCACCGATCTTCGTGTCCATGATTTAATGTTCCTGAGTTTGTGGATTTGAAACCCGAAAATTTTTAACCCCTTAAAAATGCACATATATATGGAATATCCTGCAGAACAATCTACAATTATAAAGATATATGTTCTGCAAGTTAAAAATAAAAATAGACGTGGGTGAATTGTTCATCCGCTAGGACTGTACGAGGGGTGGAACAATGAAGCCAATTTTTCGATACACGATCCTCAATGAAAAGGAAGGGCACGAACGAAAATGCAACGAAGAAATGAAAATAATTGAATTTACCGTAGCCGACAGAATGTAAGGTTTCTTGCATTGAATTTCTCGGTTACGCTCCAGTTCTCAATTTTAATTCCAATTTTCACTGATAGGCCTTATCGTGCATTGTGGACGATCCTTTCACGTCGATAGAATTCTTCGATCTGATTCTTTGTGCCGAGTTCTGAGCTTGTGGATTTCACAATAATTTACTAGTCAGAATTTCGCAAAAGAAGAATCGCAGGAACTGCTTACTAGAAATTTTCGTGAATCCTCAATAATAATAATGTATATATAAGAATAATGAACGGGAATATTATAAAAATAAGCGTGCCGCTATCTGATGTATCTCCCTCATTAACCTGGCAAGGAATTTCGATTCTAGTTGCAGATACACCTTGGTGGCAAGCGTAAACGGTGTGCATGCAAACTTCACTAACGTGACCGACGTAACGTTAGGCGTAGCGTTAACGTCATCGCGATGGGGAGATGCTTAAAAAAACACTTCGACCACGGCTGCGTAAATGCGGCTAAAAAAGAATCATCGAACGACCCTTCGAGCCTCGATCGTCGACGTACAGTAGTGCTCGGTTAGGTTTGCAGAGTGAGGGATCCGGAAGTGAAATTCTTACGTTACAGGGGTGTTGCGTTTCTCTTCCAGTGTTCGAGGAACGAACCAAGCAGCACCAGAGGCGTGACGGTAATTGTATATTCCTTGGTAAAAAGGGGTTACGTTTAGCAGATAAAATCAATGATAAACGACACGTCGCTTCGCCGAGCGAATTTCGTTGAAACGCGAGCAACCATACTCCCCCCGACCCTGAGCGGCCAATTATTCATCCCTCGGATCCCGTTGTCGCCGACTTAGATTGATTAGAGCACGCTGATTAACTCTTTTTCGTTTTCTATGCTATTCCGGGCTGTCGCTCGGCTGCACAATGATCCAGACATCTTTTCACCATTTATTCATTTATACATTTTTATTTATACATTATTATATAATAATTTTCAACAGATGCTGGAGCATTGAATTCGTCAGAATTTGGTACGGTTTTCATTTATCTTGAATCTACAAATGCTATTACCACCCTGTACAGTGGGTCTTTATTTCTTTTTTGATAGAAATTTTTAGTTTTCACACGATAGAACCCGTAGATCGACGCGTATTTTCGAATATTTGTGGATTTTCTATTCATGAGAAAATTTATTGGATTTTCTATTTTAATATTTCCATTATCATTTAAATTTCACAGTCAGCTCCACCCGTAGCAGAGTCGCATTTATATTCTACCTATAGTAGATTAAGCTGTACCGTCGTTAAGAATAAATGAAAACGACTGTAAAGCGATTCTAGAAAATTCATTCACCGATTTCTGTGAGCTGAAGCAGTGCTACGTATTAGGCATGCATTCGGATCAGTTTTTAAAGACAATTTCTTTTTTTGACACTTACTCATCAGCTGTTCGATCGTATTGTGTTCCCGTATATTCTTCCTACACCGAACCGTCATGAGACACACCTGTTCTGGTCACTGACACGACGTGCACTAGCAATTCGTAATGCAAAACGTATGCGATATCTATGCAAAACGTGAGACGGAGCCGAGAGATCTGCCAAAGGCGCAAACCAGCACTGATCGGCCCTGACGATTAGGTTCGGATAGTCCTGGCTCTCCGGTGTGATACTACTGAAATATATATTTTTTAAAAACCGTCCAACCTAAATCCATTAATTAAGACCACATTTCAACGGCGAAAAACACGTTTGGCAACTTGCACCTAATGCCGTATATCGGTATTACGTAACAGGTCACTTGAAATGCTCCTGCAAGAAAGTGGACGCGTTTATACAGGGTGTACCGAAGTTGCAGTTGCTCGGAGAACAACATTTCTCCATTTGTTGCGGGAACAGCTGAATGAAAGTTCACCTCTTCGATTAATCGCTTTGAAATGCTGAATATTACACGTTGATATTATTAAACCTCCTCCGTCCTTCATTTCACAAAGTGGATCTTCCCTCGATCTCAAAATCACAAAGTAGTAATAGATCGATAAAATAACAAGGTGATCTCTATGCATTTATGACTTCTAAAAATGTTCAGCAAATTCTGGAACATGAATTCCACAGGTAATTATATAGAAAAGGTCTGGGTACTCCGATTTTGATGAAATTTTAATATGTTATAGATTTCGACATTTTCAACAACTTTTTCCTGTTCCGATATAGGGGGGTCGCTTTTAGGTTTTGAGCTACGCTTCGCGGCAACGATAGCGATAATCTTTTTCAAATATCTCGAAAACTAATTACCATTCCACATAATTTAATACAATTTTTACTCTGTTTCAGATCTATAAAGGCCACCGAAAATAACATTCTATTTGTTCCTACATTTTGAAAAATGTGTATTCGCAAAATGAAATAAGAGCCACGAAGTTTCGGGTAAATTCATCTGGAAATTTTTGGTAAGTCGGCGTTATTAATTTCACCACCCGCTGTATGCCTGCTAAAGTTGTAACTAAAAATAAGAGGCATGTTTGATAGTCAGGCGCAGCGGTATTTATCGCGATCATTAGACAACGGGCGATTTTTCAGCGGTAGAGTCATAATCTCGGCATCTGGTCGAGGAGAAAGGACTACGGAGGCGGCTGAAATTGCAAGAAATAAATAAATCTCTCGGCAGCGTGTGGAAGATCAATGCTCGTATATTTTCGCCGAAGTATGGCGTATGTCTATAGCGTAAGCGTGTGGTAGCGATGCGTATCGACGTAGTTAAACGGTGCGGAAGTCGGTATCGAGTTCAGATTAAGCTGGTGGTCGTGCAGCATCGGTATCTTGATTTAATAAAAGTAAGCCGTACAAATCGTCAGCCGTAAATCGAATCGACGTCGCCACGGGAACAACGTGTCCGTGGACTTTCCGGTGTTCTATTATGACAAAACACGAAAATCACAAGTGAAACTGTGAAAGGTAAAGAGAAATAGAACACGGTTAAATATTTTATTTTTATTTCGGCTGAGGAAGATCGATGTACAGAAAAGACTCGACAATATCTTTTCTCCCAGTCCTCGCTTGTTCCCTGAACACGAGCCCAACCCCTAATCGCTAGGGGAAAATCTGGCCGCTTACAAGTATTAAAATAACGCCTGACGTATTACAATCAAGTAACAAATACATTAATTAATAATAGTGGTAGAATAATAGTGGTAATTCGATGCGATGACTCCCTTTAACCCTTCACTTTGGTGTCTCTGTAATGGAAAATGCTTTTGTAAATTCCCACGTTCTCGTTGGTTCTTTATAGTATTTTATTTTGCAAGATTCGCAGTATAATGAGTGGCGTTCTTACTTCTTCGAGTTCTTTTCTTTGCGACCGACGATTTTGCACTTAGCACGGCCGACGAGTCCGAACTGGTAGTCGCACAAGCAATCCTGCTCGAGTTCTAGATTAGCGACGCTATCGGCGACCCTCTTTGCGGTCACTTGGATAAATTGCTTCTTCTGGTTCGGCTTGGCGTCCACGAATGTGTTCAAGCTGAACAATGCACCTCCCGACTGCAATAGAAACATCCAAATTGCATAAATCTTGTCGAATCGTGTTGCAAAACAAGCTATTAGCTCTTTCTACAAAAATAATCAAACTGAACTATAAAATGATTGAACTCCTTCTATTAGAGTTCAGTTTGATTATTTTTGTAGGGGAAGATTTCGGTCCGACGTGCAAAAATGGTGATCGGGATCGTCGATAGGTGAGAATCACTTGTTGAACACTTACTGAAACTGCGAAGTCAGCGCAGACGTCAGTGGTCGAGACGACGAGATTGTTCTTGAGGTCGGAGCGTCCGGTGAGTGGCCTCGCCGCGTCGCTGTCGCTGAACGTGTACACGTTCTGTTTGTCGTAACCGACGATATTCTTCTGCGGTTTACCCGATACGAGCAGCTCGCTGGGATAGGATATGTGGTAATAAGTGAGCCCGAGATCCCGGTAAGTTTTCTGTCCCAGCAGGAGCCTTATTTGTTGGAGCTGAAACAAGAAATAGCATCTTCAGCATTGACAATCGACAAAATATCTACTTTCGCGTACAATGATAACAAATGACAAGAATACATTGTAAATTGAGACAATCGATTGATCTTCCATTCGATGAATGAACGCGTAATTAGTTCCAAACGACAAAAATCGACCTTCGTATACTTTGATAAAAATGGAAAAATACACAAAGAAAATTGAGAAAATCGATTGTTCTACCATTCAATGAATGGACGAACAATGCGTTGATAATCGACGAAAATCAGGGAATCAATTTCCTTTGATAATAAATGGAAACAAACACATTGAAAATGGAGAAATGTAGATCTTCCACCATTGAATAAATTAATTAGAAGTCTCAGACTTACGGAAATAGGAAGAGGACTCTTCTCGCAGACGGTAGCATGAACGCCAATCACAATTTTCGCGGCGCCAGGTCTGAATGGATAATGAATAGCTTCTTCGTAAGCATCGGTCAGCGTCAAGGTGCCCAGTTCAACGTCCAATTTCTGCTTCAGGTACTCGAGAGGACGCAAGATTTTCTCCGCCGATAGTTTCTTGTCCGTGGCTGCCTTAGTAGCTTCCTGGAAACGATCATTTTCCTTGGTGAGACGCGAGCAAAAACAAAACCTAATCGATACGGTTTCGTTCGATTCGAAGCTGAAATGTTTCCGGAAACTCGAGCACGCGGTGACGCGGTGACGCGGCTGCTGTGTTTGTGCCACGCCGATTCGCGTAATTAATCAAGTTTTTTCGTTCGGCCTACAAATCTGCAACATTTTCTAATAACGCATGATCGATTTTGGTGGTCGAATGATTTTTTAATTTGTGAATCAATTTATATGACCTTTCGAGACAGATAGAAAACTTCGCTAAAATATTCAGAGAAATAAATGAAATTTCTAAAAATAGCTGTGAAGCTAGTGTTTCATCACCATTCGCATAAATTAGTGCATAAAAACGGTGATTAGATCGACAGATATTAATCGTGCTTGATGATAACGACAATGACTCAACAATTACGTGCTTCTTCGTCGGTGAAGCTTTTTGTGTGGCCTAAAAAAGGAGGGTGATGCGATTGGAAAATTCTGAATCATGCTAGAGGAGAAAAATCACCGCGGCAGAAACGTGATTCAATTCTCGCTGTCGTTAATGGAGTCCCGCGAACACGTGTTGCTCTAACGTGTTACTGGAATACTAATGGGTGTCTATACGACCGGGCAATCGCTGTCGAATCGGCAAATAGACGGATTGGTAACAAACCCGAAAGCCCGTGTTCGGCAACGAGTTAATCGTCGACTGAAATAATTTGTCTCGACTAGTCTTTCCCTATTTTGTAAAAGCGTAAATATTTTTCTGTATACTGAACGTTTACGTGTAACCAGGAAAGAGAACGAAACGAAAGACATCGACAATTATTGCCACCTGAGTAGCCCAGTAAGATGGCGAAGAAGCAAACGAGGACACGTTGAAAGTTCCATACTTTCGAATTGAAAAATTACCTCGAGAGTGATCGGTGGTCTCTTCTCGAAGAATTTGATGTTCTTCGTCACGTCGCCATTGACGTTGGTGTCTCCGTTTACCGTGTAGTGTTGCGGCCATTTCAGTTGATCAGCGAATCCAATCAGACCGATGTGCACATCCCTAATAACAGAAATGTAGATTCTAATATTCGAAAAAAATCTAGATTCGCAATTTCGATGATAACTAAACATTAAAGTACTTACGTGATTCCGTCGGCCTTCAGTTCGTCTCTGAGCTGAGATATCAGTGGGCTGACCAATTCCTTGACCACCTTCTCGTTCGGTGACAATTGTTCGACGACGATGACAATGTCGGCTTCCTTCTTCGGGATCTTCACACTGAATGTGTCACCGATGCCGACTGACGAACCGCCAACTTTGCAGTTTGCTGAAATCGAAGCAGAAAACGTTTTATTGTCAAGAAGATGGTCTAATAAATCTAAGTACTTCATTTTAATCAGGGGTGTGCGAGTATTCTGGTAAAATTCTTTCCATTCGAGTGACCATCGGAAATTGGGGAAGAGGAGAGAACTTACTGCAAGCCGGTGGGATATTGGTGGTTAAAATGCCAGCCGCGTAACATTTATAGTGATAAGCCGCAGCGATCAAGCAAACGCCTTCATTCGACGATCCAGAGGCTACAGCGTGGTCGCAGGCCTCGCGATATACACTTGGGTCGACGTACTTGAAGCAGGACCTGTAATCACATTTTTCTCGCCGTTAACGGGAGCTCAGAAAAGCACGACCCTTCATCCCCATTCGTAACTAGTTTTCCTGGAGTTTTTCCAAACATTTTATGGGTCGATCCAATACTCTAAGGGTGTTATTACACGAGGTGGTGCAACCAAGTTGCTCCACCAGTGGCTCAGCACATTTAATGAATCGGTAATTGATGGTACCACCAGTATGTGAACGTCAATTGTTTACGTTTTGTGTTAAATAACTTTCTTTCTTAATATATTTTAAATAGGTTGACTACAATGTAACAGTATTTCGAAATTCTTCTAATGTTTTTGCTGTTCTAAATTAGACCTACTCAGTTTCGTCATAAAATCTATTTATTAATAACTTACTTGAGGGGAGAGTTTTCGTTGATGAAGTAATCCGTACAGACTGGCGCGCGATCCTTGTGATCGACTGCAGCCGCGGCTGGACAGTCGCCCTTCAGTTTATACGCGTTTCCAAAATCGGTTGCACTTTCGGAGATCTGTCGAAAAAGTTGCGAAGAAACGTTCAATTTAATTAATCCCAGCATATTTCCAAACCGTAAACCAACATCTTGGTAATTTCCCCGGCGATAGCAACCGTCCAGGTTCGAGTGGCAATAACAATTACTCGACAAAACATAATTTCCCCACCGAGAAGGATTCTCGGATATAATTCTAGCTGGCTGACCGTATGTAGCCCCTTAATCTGTTTATCCCTCTGACAATCAATCCCACGAAAGCCCCTTGTGCAGACCCTAGGGGCCAATTAGCGCAAGGAACCGAACAGAACATTGCCCCTTGGAAGATCGAGAGATACAGTTACTGGTTCGCACGTGAGCTTCGAATTTCCCGGTTTCCAAGAACACGCTTGGAAAAGCATAGAACGTAATTCGTGACTTGGTTATTTCTTACGTACCGTTCCGGAGGGCAAGGTGAAGTCGTCGTAGGGCTCGTTGTTGCCGTCGCCTAACAGACCACGCAGTTTGCCGTGATAGAATCCGGAAACATGAACGGCGCAGACCAGCGCTGACTTGTGTATGCAAGAAATGCGTACACCGTAATCAGACTTGACATTCGCGAATGGCGGGACCAGGAAAGCGTGAAGGTTTTCGGTGCTCGCCGGGTAATCCGCTCGTTTGTTGTTCACCAGGATCTAAGATCGTAACAATGAAATTCAAGACACGATTAAGATCATTTATATAGTATAATAAGCATCATTTTCGAGGTCACTGCGCTAGGGGTTGATTAAATTTATTCGTCTTTCGTATGGCAAGAAAAACGAGATAACATTTAATCTGTAGAAGGGTGACTTCGCAGTACAGAATCTATACTCACGTTGCCATTGGACTTGATAGTGATGCTCTCTTCGGGAGCTGTGAGGGTGATGCTGTTCAGGGTTCCCTTGTTCAAGCTAGCTACCACCGTGAAGTTACCGTCCTCGATGTCCTGAGCAAGAACGTACGAGCAGCTGCCAGGCAAGGTCAGGTGACGACCGTCGAATGTGAAGATGTGTCCTCCGTCGGTGATCACACCTGATTTGCTGAATGGCGGAATGACGTCGCTCGGATAGAGAGTTGGCCTGCAAAGCAGAAATCGAGATTTTCATTTATCTCTTCTTTCTTCGCCCTCTGAACACTTTCTCCTGATTTTTACCGGAACTGTGAAAGACGTTCTCACCTGTAAGCGTGGTAAAGGTCCGAGACCGTTGGCAGCCCTCCGTTGCGCACCAGATTGATGAGAGAAAGCTGGAGGGTGGGGGAACCGGGGACAAACAGAAGGCTCCAATCAATCGGTGATTGGATCTTCAGGGAGTCATCACCATAATTGATCTATGATAAAAAAAATCTGAGTAAAATACATTTTCTTCATTTTCGAAGAATATCTCTTGTAAACGTACATGTCCTTCACTGTCCTTCGGGAACACGAAGGTGCAGAGTATCTTCACGAGCTCTCTGAGTCCCACGGGTAGGATGTCCGCCAGTTGGCACAATTGCTTCAGAAGCCACTTAACGTATATGGGTATGTCGATCTTCAGCACCTCCTTGCCGGATGTCGCTAGCGCGGCGAGTTCCTTCAGGCCGTCTGACAGATTGATCTACGATAAAAAAGATCTCAGTAAAATTGATTTTCTCCTTTTCTCGAAGGATACATCTTTTGTAAACGTACATTTCCGTCTTTCTCGTTTGCGGACACCCAGTCGCAGATCTTCTTTATGCTACCTTGGAGTTCCTCGGGTAGAATGCCCGGCAGCACTTCGCACACTTTCTTCAGAATCCACGTAACGAATGCGGGCAACTTGATCTTCAGCGTGCCATCTTTGTCATTGCCCGGTGACGCTGGGCCGGTCGTCTATGAAAAAAAAGATTTGAGTAAAATCCATTTTCTTCTTTTTCGAAGAATATATTTTTTGTAAACGTACATTTGCGTCTGTCTCGGCCGAGGCCACCCAATCGCAGATCTTCTTTATGGGACCTTGGAGTTCGTCGGGTAGAATGTTCGGCGTCAAGTCGCACAATTTCTTCAGAATCCACTTAACGTATGAAGGTAACTTAATCTTCGGCAACCCTTCCAGTTTCTCCTTGATGATCTCGTAAATCGGCAAAGCCTTCACCTGGCTAGCCAGCTGGGAGTTAAATTGTTTAACGTCGTGTCTGATCTGTTCCAAGACTTTAGACAGAGCTTTCGCGAAGTCCTGTGCCACGCCTGACACCAGGTTCAACAAATCTTGCAACTCCTTCTTGTGCGAATTCAACAGATCCAGAATCACTTCCAGTTCGGCGGTCACCAGTTTCGCGATCGCGTCGACGATCTCTAAGTAGACCTTGAATATCTTCTCGTAAGACTCCTTCAGTTTCGGATAGATCGAGTTACCCGCCTGCTTCAAGCTGGACAACACCACTGCCAACTGTTTCTGCAACTTTTGCGCAGCCTCCGCGAGGTCCTTCAGGATCTCCGTGATGGCGGCGACGAGTCCGCCGAAGTATTTGTTGCTGCAAGAAACGGTCGCGTGAGTTACTTGCGTAATTTGACTGATTAGAAAAAGAAGCGAGGGGGCGAGTGTTCGCTTACAAAGTAGCCTGGATCTCCTTGATAGTTTCGTCAGCGTTGATCTCTTCCTTTAATTTGTTCAATTCGCCTTTGTAGTAGTCCACGAGCGGCTTCAAGTTCGGCAGAGCCTTCTCCAAATGCTTCGAGAAATCCTCGAGTTCGAGATTGATCGTTTCCGTCACCTGCTCCTGAGTCTCCTTCAACTTCTTCACGTACTCGAGCCTGTTGTTCTTGGCTTCTTCCTGCAACGTTCAAAATCAATGTTCGACACCCTGTTTTATATTGATAATAATAATCATTGTCGAATGCCACTTACGATCGCTTCAATCACGTTCGCCTTGTCGTAAGAAATGTCGGGCTTCAGGAACTGTTTCTCATCGAGATGAACCAGAACGTGGAACAGCTTCTTCTTAGCGCCATCCTTGTGCGTGTCCGCATGAATCTCGGCTAGCTGACCGAGGACTACCTGACCGTTCACTGTCAATTTATTGTTCGGATTGTCTGGAAAGGAAAACTCGTCAACATAACTCTTAATAATAACTCTTCATCTACTAGAAGTCTCTTCGAAGAAAGCTGACTTACCCTTGCGGAATCTGACGAGCTCGAAACTGTTCAGACCCTTGCTCTCGATCTTCAGCACATCGGTAGGCTGTCCGAGAAGTGTCAACTCCCCATTGAGAGTCTGCGTGTCCTTGGAGATCTGGATCTTCCATTCGTACTTGACCAACACCTTGTCGGGCAACGCGACCAGCACGAGGAAGTGATTCTTGTCCGCGGATAAGCGTGACTCCACGGTCTTCGTCTTCTGGTGGATGTCGTTGTAAGAGAATGAGTAGCTTAAATCAATGTTGCTGCCGGTGATTGTAAACACTTTCTTCTCGTTCAACTTGAGCTGTTGGCCGCGACTGTTCACGTCGACGTTGCTGTTGATGCTGTAGCCGTCAGCTAGCGGTTGACGCTGTACGTTCGCTGTGATCGAGATCTTCTGCGACTTCTTTTCGAAGATGTCGAGGTCCAAGTTGGCGTCCAGCAATTTCTCGTCGTTGCCGCAGTACAGTCTTCCTTTCACCGAGAGGTCCTTCAAAAGGAAATACACGCGTCCTTGAAATGCGGAACTGACTGCTCGCTTATTTTTTCAAGGTTAAAAAACATTCCTACCATAATCTACCTATTTTTCTCACATTCTACAATGATTCAGCTTTAATTTTTAAAAAATTCATGGCTCTATCTCATTACTTATCGAAAGTTCTTTGATTTTGACATAGAATTCTACCGTTTACCCCATAGTGCGCCCTAAAAAAGGAAGAAGAAGAAAAAAGGCCGCGATCGCCCCGCCTATTTTTATCCCCTTAAAGTTGAGCGCAAATAGGAAGTATAAAAATCGGAGAACTAGAATTTCCATGAACGAGACTGTACCTTGGTTTGCTTCGGATATGAGAACTTCGCATCTCCGGAGAGGGACAGGCTGTTCTTGTCGACATTTATGTCTGCGTTGGCAGTCAGAGAGGTCTTATCGGATGGCTTGTTCTTTCTGTCGAGGTACAAAGATAGGTCCAGCTTGTACGCGCCAGATTGTTTGGTCTTCGAGAAATCGTTTACCAGGATCAGTGCCACCTCGCGCGTGGGCAGCGTCAGAATGGAAGCTGCAACCGGGAACGATAAACGTGTAGCGAGTGTTATATTTTCTCTAAACTGGGTAAAAGGTGAAGAAGGTAAATTATATGGTATCAACACGAGACTCTTCGCTTAATTACATGAATCTTTAGGATGAATGTGGAGCTGGTACGTGTACTCGGACTTGTCCTTGGTCGTGTGCAGGTACAGATTCGAGGAGTGGTCTAACTCAGGATACTTGTACTCCGTGTTGGTCTTTAGCCCGAACTCGGCCGGCACGTTGAACTTCTTCAAGTCGACTTCCACCATCACCTGGTGCTTCAGGTTCGTTTTATCCGCTAAGAAGACGTCAAAGGTTTAGGGAAACCACGCAAGTATACTTATATAAGTAATTTTTATGTCGATCGCAATATTAAGATAATTGGAATTAATTTTATCTTACAAAATTGCTATAGATAAAAATAAAAAAATTAATTTGTTTAGCAACTCACGTGCCGCCACCAATGTGGACTGCAGCTTGAAGTGCGCGCAGTCCTTGGTTTGCTCGCAGTAGCTGTTGAACACGTGAAGTTCCTTGTCCGAAAGTTTCAACTCGCCGACGATAGCCGATGGGCCAAAGTTTGCATTCAAGATCACGGCCACGCCTATTTCTCCGTCCTTCTCGTTGGTCAGCTGTTGACGAGTGTACTTGAACGACGAGCTCTTGGTTTCTTCGCCAACCTTCAGGCTTCCGTTGCCCTCGATCACGATCTTTCCTTCTTCGTCGCGTTTCTTGTAACTCATGCTGGATAGACAGTGCAGTCTTAGTTCCCGAATATACCGGAACGGTTTTAGACCATCGGAAGACAACGGTTTCACGAGTGGATGGCGAGAGCTCGCTCTGATCTTTCAGTTCCGGCGAGCGAACAGACACGAGCAACTTGCTCATATTTCAAAGACGCGCAACTTTCGATAGAATTCAGATTGAGCAATGGAGCTTTTTCTAAATTGATACTAGAAACGCTACTTTGGTTGCTGGTGCCTGACACACGGATTGTCCAATGTAGTGATTCAAAGCCAACTCGATTCGATTACGATTAAATAAGAAATAAATGTTTGGTAATTATATAGAAAAGGTCTGCGTGCTGCGATTTTAATATGTTATAGATTTCGACATTTTTAACAACTTTTTCCTTTTCTAATATAGGTTGATCGCTTTTAGTTTTTGAGATATTTGCAAAAAACTATCACGGATACTGTATTGAATTTTTCGTATTCCTGCGCGCTTCACGGTCACGATAGCGATAGTCTTTTGCAAATCTCTCGACAACTAAAAGCAACTCCCCTATATTGGAAAAGGAAAAAAGTTGTTGAAAATTTCTAAATCTATAACATATTAAAATTTCATCAAAATCAGAGTACCCAGACCTTTTCTATAGAACTACTAAATGTTTCTCTACATGATCAAGAAATTCTACATAAACGGTAAGCGATTTTCTAATTGGTCATACCTTCCGGTCACGATGTTCTGTTTTTCACTGGTCACGGTGACGATGATCCTCTTTCCAGTCTTCGCGGTCGGCTTGTTGGTAATGTCAGCGTGGATCTTGCGGTATTTGATCTTGTCGCTGTCGAAGTTTGCGTTGATCGCGAACTCGTCCACGCTGTCCAGGTCGAGGTGAACGTCCGTGACGACGAACCCTTTCGGTGTGCGAATGGTCCATTCACCTGAGCGAAAAGAAATCGTACGAGAAGGTGAGACGAAAATTATTGAATTTGCTAAAAGTGAGCACTGCTGTATATAATCACCGTGTTCCTATATTTATTATATTTTTCATATTTATTATATAATTACCTTTGAAATCGTTTGGCCCAAGTTTCTGGTATTTGCAGATCAGCTCGGATTTGCCATTCGGGCAACTGGTCAGCACGTTCAACACCTTGAGTGACTCTTGCGTCTGGATCTCGCCGTTCAAGGTATACTTGGCGCCGTCGGCGTTAACCACGATGTCTGTGAGCAGCTTGTTTTCTGGTTTGTTCCTCTGAAAGACGAGAGGGAAACGTTATAATAATTTATTTAATTTCGGCAAGAAATTGGACTTGGTTTATACAGATCTACTATATCATTCATCGAAAGGGAAACGTTCTACAGTAATCCCTTGATTATTGTTCAGTGGGTGGTTCTTTGGAGTGGACAGGAATTGCAAACCTTCCTTGCTTTTCTGATTTATGAGCGAGACTATAATAGAGTAACGCAGCGTGTTGCCCATCGCTGACACAGTTTAAATGCTCTCGTGTTCTCACAATGTAATTCTAATTCAAAATGCTTTATTTTTCATTATTTTTTTGTGAGACATTCACTGACTTGTTTCTGGCATTATTCTGATTAAAACAAGACCAAACACGATATAATTTGGGCCATGTTTACTCTACATGTGAAATAAATTAAATAATAAATTAAAATTTATTGTTTAAATAAGCAATTTAACATCTTGAAAATGTGTATTCAAGTTCGATCGAGGGAGGCAGCACGAATTGAGGACATTTTTTTCTTCATTATGTCCAACATCTTAGAATTTAACGCCGCCAGCACGTACCTTGTAGTCGAGTTGTAAGTCAACATTCCTGAACTTCTCGATAGGCAGAGCGCTCTTCAGGTTCACACTGACAGTGGCTACGTCAGGTTTGTACACGTTGTTAGACGTGAAGGATACTTTCTTGTCAGCGTGTTCGAATTTCAGTTCCACATCGGCAGTCTTCTTCTCTTTGGTGGGTACGTACTTGTACGATGTCTCCAAGGTCAAAGGTGAATGCTGAGCAATGTTCACGTTCAATTTATCCTTGCCTTCCAATTTACCAGTAAAATCGTCTTGCTCAGACTTGAGTTCCTTTTGCAGCAGGATCGTGTTGTCCGAGTTGTACGTCAATTTAGCCAGTGTCGACGATTCGAGACGCCTATTTCCCATGAACGCGTTCAATCTGGAGATGCTCGTCTCCACCTTCACGTCTTTCAGCTTCTCCAACGGCAACTTTAGTTCGAACACGACGTTGTTCTTCGCAGGCTTGTCCACGTTGTCACCCAGGTCGTAGTCGACCTTGTTCTACAAGCAAAGAGAACAAAATATATAGTTTCTCTATTTATTTGTTCCAATTTGTTATATTAAATTAGTTGTTACGTTAAAGAATAGTTGCAAAAAATTACATATACATAGTAATTGTATAAAAAATAATTGAATTACTTTGCGTCTGACCACGTACCAACAATTTCCAGTCGTTGCCCAAAGAAGCATGGACGTCGATCTCTCCGGCCAGCTCGTTCCTCTCGAACTTGCCAGCGAGTTTCGTCTCCTTCGGTACTTTCGCGCCTTTCACTTCAAGGTCGATATCGTCCACAATCTTACCATCCGGTCGTTTCCTGTTCAGATTAAGTACAGCCACCACATCCTTTCCTTCGGTATCGATCAGACTCAACGTGATAGAAGCTTGACCCTCTTTGTTTTTCTCATCGACGAGTTTCCCGGTGCTCTTCAACAAGATCTTCGTGGACGGTGCGTCCTTCGTCACGCTGTACGCAAGTTCCGAATCGAGTTTAAGATCGTACTTAGTGTTCTTCTTCACGATCTCCCTGTTCAGCTTGGTGTTGAAGTTCCGTCCACAAGGCAGAGTGACGTCCAGACTCAGGTCCAACACGCCGTTGTTCCAGGCACCTTGAAGACTATGTTTACCATTGACTTCGAACTTCTTATCAAGTACTTCCAACAAGTTCTTCGTGTCCAGCGACGTCTTCGTAATATGGTTGTTCGTGGTGAACTTAATCTTCTTGGTTGGGTCCTTCTTAGCATCATAGAGGATCTCGACGTTTCCAGCATGTTCGGGTCCGTTCACAGCGATCTGTCCTGTGGCCTGGATCTTCCTATCGATCTTCGGTATGTCGATGTTCAGATTTCCATTTCCTTTGCCGTTCTGGTACGTGTACTGACCATTGGCAAGCAGGTAGTTCTTCAAGATCAGATTCAGATGACCAGTCGGATGCGGGCTCTTCTTAGTCTTGAGCGTGAACTCGACATACTTCACACTGTCCACCTTGACGAACAGCAACGAGTTCAGCAACTGTTGACTAACTTCATGATCAACGTTCACCTTAACCTTCTTCCCATTCAAGTTCGCATCTCCGTTCAACTGAATGTTTACATTCTCCTTGGTAACATCCCAGGTGATGGTCGCCTCAGCATCGTACTTACCACCCGGAGTGATCACCAGAGAGTTCGTGAACTTGCTCTTGGTCGGTTCCAGAATGCTGCGCGTTGACTTCAGCTCGATCTTATTGTTTATCAGCTCCACTTCCAACTCCACCTCGTAGTCACCTGGCTTCTCTTTACCGATCTTACCGGAAAGTTCCGTACCAAACTTAAACTTCTCATATTTCAGCTCGATGTCGGTGTCGATCGTTTTCGGGGTAAGCTTGCCGTCCAGTTTCACCTTCAGATTGATCGCTGGGTACTTGAGCTCGTTCGTCGTGGACAGAAGAAGATTACCAGGCTTCAGTTTGTACACAACGTTCTGCTTCAGGGACAGTTGGTTCTCTTCAGACGCTAGATCAGCTCCGTGAACGAACACCAGTTTGTTATCCAAAGAGCCCTCCTCCCTCTTCAGCTCCCAGTCCAATTTGAAACCGATGTTGGGATCAGTGGATGGCTTGGCGAGGATACTGAGAGCGTAATTGCTACCCGGCACTGCCTTGCCGTTCACGTTCAGCTCCAGGAACTTGTCCGCGTAACCTAACTTCGATGCCACATCCACCGAATTGGGTGTCCAAGCTAGCGAACCAGAGACGCTGACGATTTCCTGATTGCCTACCACAAGCGCGACCTTGTCAGTAGTGAACTTCTGACCTCCCTCATGATCGATAACATCGACGGTACCCTGCACGCTGTACTTGTTGTCGGATTTCGGTTCAGTACTCACTCCAGACAGCCTTACAATGTGTTCTGGCACGTTGTACTCCAACACCGGTTTGTACTTGCTGCCCGTAGCCTCTACACCGATACGCCCGAAGTACTTGATGGTGTCGTGAACAAACTGCAACGTCAACGTGCGCTCCTTCTCATTGTTCTTCAGGGCGCCCTCCAGTTTGAGCTTCTTGAACGGCGAGTTCAGCTGCAGCTGCGCGTAAAGGTTCGGCTGTGTGCCTGCCTCTCCCTTCAGCGAGATCTCCCTGTTGGTTTTACTGCCCGGTGTGTCGACCAGGATCTCGAACGAGCGTTTCGCTGGGTCTTCGTCGTCCAAATGGACCTTGAAGTGGTACGCATTGGCGTCGACGTTCTCGAAGGTTGCCGTGAACTTTGCCGGTCCGCTCAGAGGGAACAATGGTCTCTGTTGAACGTTGCTCACACCCTCGTAAGGGAAGGAGACCTCTCCGCAAACGCCGAATCCAAGGAGTGTTGAGAATTGATCAAAACAGTCTATGTACCTTTTGCCCTTCGCCGTGAACGCTGGCTTGGTCTTGCCATTGTTGCTCACGAGAACATCGCTGTTCACGGTGATCACCTCCTGCCTCTTCTTCGGCAGGCTGAACTTCACGTCCACCCCCTTTCCGTTCAGAACCTTCACGTCCACGTCGGAGCTGGTAGCTGTGTGAAGAGTGCTCACTACCTTCAAACCAGACTCTACTCCTAATCCCTCCACGATCACGCTACCAGCGATCCTGACGGACACGCTTGGTTTCAAAGCGATTCTGAAAGCTGCGTTCTTGGGGTCTTGCAAGATCTTAGCCAGGTCCAGGTTGCCATCTGTGTGCACTTTGACTGCACTGGTTCCTATAACTCCCAGGGATAGAGAGGTACCCAAATTCGTTGGGTAGACTAGCTCCGCCTCCAGGAACTGGATGTAGTTCTCCGTGTCGTGGTGCAGGTTCTTCGTCGAGTCGAACGTCTTCTGGAGTCGCTCGAAGATCTTGTCGATGATCGCTTTCTCAGGTTCTTTATGCTTGCTGCTGTCGCCTTCCAGACTCAGGTAGGCCAGCTCCACGCCGAACAGCTTCAGGGAGACGTCCAGGTCCAGGTTCTGGTCGACCTCGTTGCCCCTCAAGTGGACCTTCTTGGCGAAACGATTCAGCTCGCCTTGATCGACGGCTGCCCTCTTCCCTCTAATCAGAGACTCGAATTTCTTCGACGTGTAACTGGCGATGTCCGCCACGTTGTCTTTCGCTTCCTTCACTTCTGCCTTCACGTCGTCCAACTCTGTTACCCAGGCTGCTCCCTTAGGACCGAACCAGTGCTCGATCACCCTGTCCAGGTTCTCGACGCGCGCGTTGAGGTCCAAGAGGTTCAAGTTTCTGCCGAATAGTTCGACGGTCACGTTCAGGTTCGCCGATCGCGGCACGAAGCTGTCCTGGCTGTAAATGATGTTCTGCTCAACTGTCGAGCCCAGACCCAGAGAATCCACCTTGTAGGACAGCTCTTCGTTGAACGAGAACTTACGGAAGTCCTCGGGGAACTTGGTGCGCGGCTGGATCTGTCCTAGATGATGCTGGGCGTTGATCTTGCCGGGATCGGTGGAGGCCTTCAGGTTCCTCAGGTGAGACTGGATGAAAGAGCCGACTTGGTTCACCGTCTCCTTGTCCAGTATCTCTTTCAGTTGACCGGCGACGTGCGGGCACGGACAGGCCACCAATGCCAGATACGTCTTGATCCTGATCTCGCTGTCCTGCTCTTTGTCCGCTAACACTTTGAACGCGATGTTCTTCCATTTCATCGAGCATCTGGTGGGTAGTGCTTCAATCGCTGCCACTCGTACTCTGTTCTTTACAGACTTGTCGGCGGCGATGTTCGCCAGCTTCGTTAGGGTGGCGTCGTCCAGGAATTGGGTGTTTCCTAAGGATTTCAAAGCAGACACTACTACGTTCTCTTGCTCCCTGGTTTTAGCCTTTCCGTTGCCGACCTTCTCACGGATCTTGTGCACCGCTTCCTTTACTTCGGCCACGTTCTCGCAAGGATGGTTCTGACAGTACTTCCCGATCACCTGGCCGATACCAAGGTAGCCGATCCGAGGGAGATTAGGCTGGTCCAACAGCGAAGTTACCGCCTGTACTGTGGGCAGCTGAGCGTGCCGGATCAGAGCCAAACTGGTGTAATAGAACAACGTTTGCACGTCGGTCAATTCCTTGTTTTGGACCAGCTGAGCGCCGACCTCGGTAGCTTCGCCGTTCCCAGCGTGGAACAAACCGTCCAGGAATATCTGCTGGCAAGTCTTGTCGAATCCTGCTCCGGCCTTCACCTTCTGGTAAGTGGATAGAATGTCGTTCTTCGAGCTACGTCTCAACACCTTCACCAGGTCCGAGAACGCGCTCGCAGCTTCCGGCTTCACACCCCCAGCGATCTGCTCTTGAGCTGCCTTCACAGCCGTCGCTATGTCCTTCGCTGTGTATTTCACGACTGGATGAGGCGTGTCGAAGATCAACGATTTTGGTAATGTCACCGGTGCTGCTGGTGTGTCGGGTTTCTCGCTCTTCAGGGTCAAAGAGGTCTCTACTACTGTCTTTGTTCCAGCTTCACCGTTGCTGAACGGTCTCAGTTTGTGCACCTCCGTGGATGTTGCTGATTCCAATATGCCTTCCTTGAAACGTTGTCGAATTGTCTGCGAAGATGCCAGTAGTGGTGACGATTTTAATCCTGCTGCGGTGTCCACGGTTGTTGAGATTAGACCTTGGTTCGAGTTCTCCCGGAACGCGCATTGCTCTAGGTTCCTCGTCTTCTCCACCAGAAGAACCTCGCCCTTCTTGTGGAACGAGAAACTGGTTGGACAGACACCCAGCACGTCGGTCTGTAAGCCGAGATAGTAGGGGTTAGAAAATTTATTACTATTTGTGAACCTTTTTTTTAATTTTGGGGAAATCCCTTTTGGATAACCATCCCTATGGTTAAACGGGCTAAACCCAAAAAGCCGTCTCTAGATATTATTGCGGTTGTATTCAACTGGCCCCCCGCTGTCTATATACCTAGACCTCCCTTTTATATTGCAACCACCCTTACCCTTAATTATTCGACAAGCAGCTGAATTTTTTATGTTACGAACCTCGTGGTGAGTCGCCGCACCGCTGTCTTGCAAGACTGCTGATTGGAACAGAGAAATGACCGCCCTCTTAATATTTAAGGAGGCCTGGGGGTCATCAGGTGTTGCACATAGTTCCGAGTCGATGTGTCCATTATGGTAGTTGAACTGGATCGCATTTTCAAGGCCAGGCAGTTCCGGACGCTGAAATTCAAGTATGTTATCAATATTCAAGTATTTTATCTATCTACAGAAAAATGAAATGCTGTTCGTTGGTAAACGCATCACGTTGACGTTCAATCTCAGTTGAACAATGCGTGCACATCGAGAAAATTGACTTTTACTTGATTCATTGGATATTAGGGTTAGTTAGGTTTCGTGGTAATTAAACCGAGGTTACCTCTTTGTTAATTAGAACGTCCTTGAGCCATAATTGATGAATGCAATCCGGTTTCACGGACAATTCGACAGTGGCTGACAGATCGAGCTTCGCCTCTTCTTGTGCCTGGCTGACTGACGTCACTGTCTTTCCTGTTAGCTGGTATACGTATGTGTGTCCTTCTTGGTACCCTTTGTTTTGATGTACTAGAATTATCGGAAAACAACGAGAACGTTAACAATCACGAAATCTGCCGGGACTTGTCTTTTAATATTCGATAACTACAAAATTTTAATTTTAACGATTGTATCAGTATTATTTTGTTTTTTTTTCGTTTTTTTTGTGCGCATGTCCCTTCTTTGTAAATATCCTTCTTTTCTTTGTAAATATTTATGTAAAAAAGGCTTCTGCCCGTCTATAAAAAAAATAATAACAACTTACTTCCATGGCATCCGGTCGTGCATTTACCTGCAACAAAAAGAAATGTCACGCGTGAATTATATCGAACACAATGATTTACGAAAGCAACAAAATATTTACGTTCAGAGCGATCAATCTCTACAGCGAACTAAGAAAAGTTTCATCTCGAACATTGTTTTACCCAACACTATTTATTTCATTACTGGCCGGTCGGCCCTCCATTTCGGCAATGATTCACGGTCAATCAAGGCACGATGTTGCATTGAACGAGGGACAGCCGGTCCTTAAATCGGTCATTTGTTCCCGTCATTAAACCATTGGCGTCGCACCACAACAGTGTCCATCTCGTGACTTTCGCATTGCTTGATATTAATACAAATCGCAATTGATTTTCTGTCTATCAACCCCTTGTCTTTGCTCCGAATAATGTGGAAGGGAAAAGAAAATTTTAAAACGATAAATGAATATGAACTACGTCCGTCAATTTTAATAGGAAATTCAGTATTATTGTAATAAAAACGGATTTAAATACAATGTCAAAATACCGTATTAAATTACTAAGTTGCTTTATGAAAATTAAGTTACTGTGGCAAAGATACGATGTTGATAGAAACAGAACCAATCAGAATCATTGAAAAGTCAAACCCACAACATTTTAACTGCAATTATACCAAAATGTTATGGTAAAAATTGAATGAAAAAATTATCGTCGCAATTGAATGACGATTTTGATGCTCCGATTTGTTTGGAGCGGGCGCATGAGCTGGCAAGTCGCATAATAAATGTGTAACAGAATAATAACCGAGATAATCATGTCAATAAGCGCGTAACAGCATAATCGCCGCGAATGATCGTATAGCAATCGGCCGGCCAACGAAGACAACGATGCCTGGAACAGTATCGCTAAGCTCTTCCGAAAATTAATCAAGCCTTTGATATTAATCGTCTGGCCGTTCATGCCAGACTCCCTCGAGTGATTTTTTTTCCTCCCCCTCAAATGAAACGTATTTCGCGTTGCTCAACGATTTCGAAACGTGATGAGAAAACCTAAACACCTTCCTCGATGAATTGGCATAACCCAAAAAAACGCGATGGACCATCCTGAGCCTGACACGAGTGAATTGTATAAACTAATCTATTCGTTATAATCCTTCAAGTATGACTCATAATTCCCCGAACGTATATCTGCTTCTTTTTACATTGCAACTGAAAAAATTGCTATATTAGCCTAAGAAGCGCATAATCAATGAGTCACGGTGCATCAACATTTAGACGAGACAGATTTATTAACAGACAAGATGGAAAACATTATTACTCTTGCTCTATTCGTCGATCGGTCAATTCAACAACTTTTTACAAGACAGCATGAACAGATATGAATCATCAGCAGAAGACCGTGGACACAGAAATCTGCATAAACGTTTCTAATTTTGAAGGTGCACCGTGACGCATTCGCTGATCAGCGAAATGTTAATTAAATGCAATTTAAAATTGTCTGCATCGATCGTAAGAAGTAGAAACTAAATTCAATGTTATTTCTTCCCATAATGATTTCAATATAGAATATCATCTTCAATTTTTAAAATTTCCCATCAAATTTTGAGTTTCGTCCTTTCAATTTTATTATAAATGTACAAGGAATCACGGTTATTTAAATAAATCGACTCGTTATCCGAGCCAGGCGAATTTCATCCAGAAAGCGCAGTTAAGATTTCAGCGAGAGAACGTTTGCAAAAAGGCGATACTGTTAAAAAACCGATTCAATGGCAGCTTGTTTGTGAACGGAAGATACGATAAATATGCGCGAGTTGATTTATGCGCTTGAGGGCGCTTCATTATGTATTATTGCTGATGGGCCAGTGGAAATATGACGGTTGAAAAAGATCTTATTGACTCTGTTTTGTGATCGATAATGTATTTTTACAACAGCCACTGATTAACAACGAGAGAGAGAGAGAGAGAGAGAGAAGGCAGTATGTATATATCTTTGCAGGGAGACGGTGAACTTCGTAGTACGGTCGCGTTGATAATGCCATAATCTGCGACATAGTTGACCCCCGATCTTGAAACGACTTATTTTTGCGAAATCAACCGCTCGGAAACTGCACGAATCGTGCGACAGAATTACTGGAATCACGCACAATGAACTATACTTTCGAACACTCTTTCAAAATTTTTTATTCGAGTCACTAGCGTTGTTTCATGTCAAGAAAATTATAATTTCTTCTAAAATAAAAATAAAACATGCACTTATAAAAAGTATGAAATAATTTTCATTTAATTTATTTATATAAATAAAACACACCAAGTGTTAATAAAATATTAATTACCATATTAAACACTTAAATTTTCCGAGTGACAGATGTTGATGAGATTATGATTATGAGAAGGGGAAATACATCAATATGTGAAAGCATATAAAAAAATTGTAGAAATTTCGACAAATGGTTGATTTTCGGATTTTCTATAAAGTAGAGATATAGTAGACGAACGGAGATTGTTGGAGGCGACGGTATTAATCCTAATTTTCGAAAATCACCGAGCAACGACGCGCGGTCAAATCCAATCTGGCTCCACTAAAAGGGAGAAATGGCGGCGGTCGCGCGGCGGTACGTGACAGGAAACTTTGAGACAGCAACTTTTTATTGTAATTTATCATGACCTTTCGCACAAAAGAGTGTACGTTGCGGTTACTTCGCCACATGGAACACCGGCAGCATTCCGGACGAAAATGCTCAGGGAAAATCGCACGTATTGCGACAGATTGCACGAACAAAGCACTGTCCCTTTCGCATAATTCTTCCACGAAAGATCGCTTGCTCCGTTGCGGAATAGATGAAGTTTAATAATCTTGCAAACATTCTTTCACAAAGAATTTTCGAATCTAATTTCTCGATATCGTAAAATTTATGTAAAAAATTTTTATAGAAAATTTAATATTATTGATGGTAATATTAAATTATTATGTAAAATTTTTTTATGCATATCATTACAGTTTATAACATATCAAATTTTGAACAAAATCCGAAACGGTAGTTCGAATAGTTTTCTGAAGAAGTGGGTGTTGACTAATTTTCCAAACATTTTCTACAATTTCGTGCATATACTTATCTTGACGACGAGAAAATCCGAATCCTAATTAGCCGACGACCACAAAGGAAGATGGCGGAAAATCAGTTTCGATTCCGACTTGGAGACCCGGTTCAAAGGACTCTGGAGGCGGGACTTTGAAATTAATCGGCCAACGCAATTGCAGTTTCTCGACACTTCCATTACCAGATTATCAGATAATAGAATAGATTATCAGTTTGTTCTTCCGTATTGACTTACTCAATCGTCGCGTTGCTGGTTACGCATGAAAACTGCAAGTGCCGGCTGTCGGAATGCCTATTCTCCAGATTCCTGTTGCAATTTCCACTTGCGAAATCCTGACATGTCTTTCACTCGGAGGAAATGTCGATCGCGTGAACTCGGGCATCGGGAAACATTTTATTGTACACACCTCCGACTGCTTCGTATTCTCAATTCGAAAATCGCGACTCCGCGACAAACCCAAGGCAAATATTTGCAATCTGTATCCGTTTGTGTAATCAACGATATAATAATTCACATTTCAATATGTCAGTCTTTAATCAATTTAAATCTATGTTTTACGAGTCACTGAAATTATTACGATCCACCGCCTTCCAAGAAGGGCACCACTCCCATAATTAAGGAACGTCTAATTATTTTCATAGGTAATTCGAGTCACGCGAAGTCGTGAAACCATGCTTCTCGCACACTTTAACTCGAACACAGTCAAGTTTCTGCTAAACATTTTCTAACTCAATTATCAATTTTCATTGACACGGTTAATTCTGTTGTTAATCAGACTGCAGTTTTTGTGCACTCGTGACAAGAACGAGGAAGTGCATTCTGAAAGAGTGAAGAGATTAGAAAGATTGAAAATCATTGATTTATAATTTTCGAATTTATCCAAACTCTTTTGAAATTTATAAATTAACGATAGATCGGAAGTCCATTAGGAAATCCTTCCGCGTTGAAGATCATCGTAAGAAACACGACGGTGGGAAAGTGGCTCGGGGAGTGATTTCTTCTTTCTCCGATAGAAGAAAGATGGTGCCGGGAAAATGGTAGTCTAGATGGATAAAAAGTGCGACGTATCGTATCGGATCTATTTTATTGGGACGTGGGGAGGTTAGATCAATTTACCAAATATCCGGTTGAGTGCGGAGACCTGTAATCATTTCAATGATACAGACCTCGTTCCAGCCTAGCCGGTTATGCGGTTGCGAGATTCACACGTGTGCAACAGTATGCATCGATACACGCACACCGCTCTCTACCTCTGTGTAATCAGACGCATGATTGTTTTGAGGAAAATGTAATTCGCGAAACACGTGCGAATTCTATCAAACAATCTGATCGCTTTGTCTCTGCATACAGGGTGATAAGCGTATTCTGCGAATATGTATACACAGCTTCCGGTTTTACTTTTCATCAGAGTTCATCTTACATAAATAATTTTTTTTCAGTAAAATAATTGTATAAATAAAAATACATTTTTTAAAAATACCACGTTTTTAAAAAATTTAATGTGTTCAGAGTGTAATTGATTTTCTTTTCTTTAATTATCGTAGATTGATCTATGAATATCTAGAAAAAAAAAGAAAATAAGAATTTCATTTCAAAATTCATGTAAAATTATCATTTCGCAAGCAATTCGTTTTTGTTTGACAGTTCGAAACAGCAGTGGATTCGAAAGTTCATTGGTAAAATGGAGTAACTGAAACTGCAATCACTGAATGTGTATTTGATTAGTTTCCGAAGGCTTGTATTCTCTCGAGGAAAAAGGTTATTCTCGTACAATCCGGTTGCATAAAGTGTTAAGTTAAAAGTGCTATTGTTCGGCGAGATTGATTAAAGGGTAATAATGAAGTCAATGAACGGCCACGACGCGGTCGTGAAATGTATGCATAGAACCCATTACAAGTTTTCTTGCGCAACAATAATTTCATTCATGAAAAACTTTCAAACTCTTCCGCTTTCTCTGACCCCACGACTATGCTCGATATAGTACTTTACGTAACATGTATAGTATACTCTAACGCGTTTAACTCGTTAACGAAACGACGTGAAAATGGCGCTCGACGAGCATTAAGTGCACCAGGATGTGCAGTGGTCACTCTCAAGGACTTTTTATCCTTCGACAGATCTTTCGAACCTCTCCTTTTTTATCCATTAAATCGTGTCAGAAATTCTTCCAGTGTTAGCTTAATTTAATAGTAGCATTTACCGTGGGAGATTGTTAATTAAAAAATGTTAAATCTTTTACCTTACACAGATTTTTCGAACTTCTTTTTTTTACTCATTAAATAATGTCAGAAATTCTTCCAGTGTTTTCCAAATCGGAATACATAAATGTACCGATAGTCATAATGTAGATAAACGTCCCGATTAAAAATATTATTTCGGTCCAGCCTGAGATTCGAAATTGCGAGAAAAGAATTGATGAAGATTATTGAATTTTTGCAGACGATAATTGACGTGGCCGATGATTAACTATCAATGGTAGGAGGATGTGCCGCGATAGTCAGCGAATCGTAAACATATTCGCGAGAATTCACTTGAACTTGAGCAACATTGTTTTCGACGATCTTTCGCGTTCGCTCTGCCCCCCCCCCCTCTCGCCGCCGATTAGAATTATTTTCTGCGTTCCGAGGGGTTCGATAAACTCGCAGGGATTAACACGGGGAAGTTAACAACAACGTTGCTTTGCACAGCTGCTGCGTAATTGATAAATTGATCGAAGGATAGGTTTCCAGTGTAAATGGAGTAATAGCTCTCGGCCGTTGCCTGCGCTCGCTCTTTATTGCATTCGAGCGTGTTTTACCTTTCCTTGCATTAAACCTCATTACTAAATGAACAGAAACACAGTATAAACATTCGAGGAATTGAGAAATATCGTTACATTATTTCCAAACGAATCAATCTGTTCAGCTTGGAGATCAATTGATTTATTTTGGAGAATGTATTAGAAGGATTTTTAAAAACACTGGCTCATTTTAATTTTTCTTTTGAACTGTACAAAATTGTTCACCATCACAGATTAATTTGCAATTTAGAAATAGAAATATGCTTCGAAACTATAAAGTGGAACATTGTTGAATATGTTGAAGAAAATTTTGACGTCAGGGTTAAGGATGAAGAAATAAATATTTTTGTGAAAGTGGTGTCGTAAATTATGCTTCACACCAGTGGCGACATTATCAAAATTGAGAGGAAATTGTTCTCTTCAATCTGGCACTATTATACCTCGGAGGAAGATGAAGTTCTAATTAGCAGAACACGGTCTGCATTTCTATCCTCCAGACGATCTATTTCGCGTCCTTCCTACGTGAACAATCTTCACAATTACTATAATTATTGTACCTAGATTTCTATCTCCTTTTCCACAACTAAATTTTCTTTTCTCGATCATTTTATTTTCTCCGACGATAATGGATATTTAATATAATTTAATAAAAGATGTTTGCATTGATTGCAAGACACAGGAGCCAGATTAAAAAATGTTTTATTCTCGTTAATTATCTTATTGTTAAGATCACATTTTATCATAAATGCAACGAATTCGCATTCTAGCGATAAGCCTTAAACGCATTAAATCGCTTCGCGCGCGAAACTGGGGCAGAAATATGGGAGAGACCGTCCATTATTAATAATTCAAAGAATCCGCGGGATAATCATTGCTCATCATCATCCATCTAACTTCATCAACAAATTGTCCACGTAAAGTGGAGGAAGCCTTTCGTATCGTTGATCCCTCGCCGTATATCTTCTCTCCGCGTTTTCATAAATATCTGACATAATGCTTCGACGTGTAAATATTGCCGGAGACTAAGTTGTACTCTTTCGGAAGAAAATTTCCCTTTCCAAGATGCTTGGCTTCGATCCAACGTGATGCGTGGACGATGAGTCCTCAGAGATATGACCCATTTCTCCGTGGCACTCTACTTTCCAAATGGGATTTTGAAAAATTTATTCAAATCTCCGACCGTCGATGCTCTCTTTTTCTTCCGGGGAATAACATTCCGCTGCGCCTCGTTATAAATCGCACAACATCCAAATAAAACGAACTGATTCTTTTTTATGGGAATCAAAAAATATAGAGATTGCATAAAAAGTTTTTGAATTTCATATTGTAGCCTGTTTCGAAAATATTCATATACTAATGAATGCTTAAAGATCCGCAGTCTATTCATTAGATACCAACATATTTAACAATCTGAATATTTTGAGTAACGGTATAGCAATTTATTAAAGGGTTAATCTCTAAACGCTGATAACGTTTGCAACAAGTCGAACATTACAAAGCGATTTTACCTTTGGCGAGAATGAGGTAGACATTTCATAGATAACGGAGCTGAACGTTGTTATTCTGACCGGAGTTTGGTACAAATGAAGATGCGAGTCGCTTCAAAGTTCACGACTGGTCTCAATGATAATTATCCGCGAGGATAAAAAAAATCGTAAGTGGACGGAGGTCAGAGATAATCGTCCACTCGGTGGCGATGCTATAACGCGCTGTATTAAATCATACACATCTGTCTTAGAAAAAAAGAATTTTGCTCGTCTCCCGTATAGAGAATAATTCTGCGAAACCGCGAGAAGGGACGCCGGACAATTCGGACGAAATCGGCGACAGAATCAAAGAACTTTCGATGGAAATGAAATTATGGTACGAACGTTTTTTAACCTTCAAAAAATAAGAAAAATTCGGAGGTCGTAAACAAATATTTGAGAGCAGATTTGAAAAAATCTACGGGCAATGAGAGATGTATAGAAAAAATTGTTAAAAAAACTTTAACGTTGTGCAACTTCAACGAATTTTATTAAGGTTAAAAAACGTTCGTACCATAATTTCCCTATTTTTCCAATATTCTACAAAGTTCCAGATAATTAAAAAAAATTTTCATTACTCCATCTCATTTCTATCGAAAGTTCTTTGCTTTTTTCGCTGACTTCGTCCGAATTGCCCACTGTGCGCCGGAAAGTAGAATTGTAGAACAGAGTGTTACGTCGGAATGACGGATAGAGGCGAGTCCAGCATCTGCACTTTTCCGAATTAATTCGGAAGAAAGCTCACGGCAGTCACAGTGAAAGTTCTCGGCCCGTCCGACAATCCCCTGTAATCCTATCGTTTTTTTTCGAATTAATCTCCGTTTTCAACATCGCACTCCTTGGCATAATCTCTTCATCCTTGACACCGCCGGATAACCTTTTGACACGGTCAACGTAGCTCGTAGACCTCCTCTATCGTCCGGCGTATCATCCGGCAAAATTTGCGTCGAATCGACCGATAATACCGCGAATCGAACATGCTCGATTGCCGCGAGACACGAACGAGGTACGCCGCTGGAAAGTTTTCGATCATCTCGGAACGTTTGCCGATTCCTCCGCAAATTAAACTACGAATTTGCAGTTTGCAAATCAAAGACATGTTGTCAAAATAAAAATAATGATACAAATTAAATTCAATAACTTTGCACCTCAATGTATTCTACTAATTCTCCATCTTTATTTCGCACATCTTACGAATTCAGCATCGTGCAAAAATCAAAGGCGTGTTGTCAAAATCAAACTAATAATAGAAATAAAATGACAAATCTGCGCGTCACCGCATTCAAGTAAATTTATCTCCATTTTGCTTATCTTACAATTCAGCATAAAGCTACGAAATAAAACTAATAATATAAAAACAATTGAGCGACAAATACGAATTTCCTTCGGCACTGTGAAAATCATAAAAATTGTATCGCGGTTCGGTATTTTTTCGTTTAATACGAATTACATTCTAACCAAGCTAATACTTGGCCTCCCTCAGAAATGATACTAAAAGAAGCTGAGCAGCTATTCGGGGAAAACATGGGAAAAGTGGAAGCTCTCTTCACCGGTAGGGTAGTTTTCTCTCCCTCTCTATTTTATGGTGGCCTCGATAACAACGTCACCGTTACGCGATGGATGAAAACTTTTATTCGGGATACGTATCTGCGGGGGCGGTAGCTTATTTACTCGGTCCACATGAAACTCCTCGGAGACCTGCAAAGGGGTAGTTCCATGCATTTTAGAGGCGAGCGTACGGGAAGTTGGCCCTGAACAAACTTGAATGAAAATTTGTTGCCGTGCGGAGGGTTGCTCCTCTCGCGCCATTGTAGCTGACCGATGACTTTCCCCGTGTAAATTGAATCAGCGCGCAGCTACGGCGCCGGATAGCTCTTCAAAATATTTCAACGATTCGCGAATACTCGTTCCGAGGAAACCGTTTGCGAATAAAATATCGCTACGCTGCCCGACTTTTTTTTTATTTATTCAACATCGCGGAGGCGTGTTCGCTGTAGACGACTATCCGGGGACTCACGTGTGTTTGCGGATTTCGCATTAATACACCGCGGATTTCTCTCCTTTCCGATTTAACCGGTTCCATCGGAGTGTTATTTGCAAACGGTGCGAGTAACATTCAAAATCTGTTTATTTATTTGCGCTTCAAACAGTTTGGTTTACTTAACAAGTGTTACATTGTTCTGATATATTATAAATTATTTGCGGACGGTGCGAGCAACATTTAAGATCTGTTTATTTATTATCGCTTCAAGCCGATTGGTTTACTTGACAAGTGTTACATTGTTTTGATATTATAAATGATTTTCTCAGGCATTCTATATCAGGTTCACACAAGAAGCAACATTTAAAAAGCAAGTACGAATGAAAGAAGTCTTACATAAATGAATACAAATGTTTCTAGGTTCGCGCAACAGTGTATATATGGCGAGGATTTGTTTGGCGGAACTTGTTTCCGGTTACGCGTGCAATTAGTTGAGAGTGTTAACAAATAGCGTAGCGCGAGTCTAATCGATCTTGCTCGGACGAGTTTACGTTTGCTTGCCTGTTAATTGAACAGTAGTCAAAGAATTTAGAAGCAAAAATGTTGATGACATCGATGGAATAAGGTCGAGATCGAAACTGGGTTAAGTTACTTTTATTAATTTAAAGGGAAAGAGGATCTTCCGTGTAATTATTTCCGTGCGAGGCGCAGCGAGGGCTGAGAGAATTTTTTTACTTCGAGAACTTGTGTATAAAATAATGAATAGCTACGGTGAAATTGATTCGGGCAGCTTTAAGCGATAAATAATTGATGAAGCAATATTCTATCAATATTTCATGCAGTGTTGGACCGTGGATTTATTAAAAGTTACCCTCTCTCTCTGCTAGTACCGGATTAGTCACGTGACACTGTGCCACGTGCGTGGGACGAAACGCGTTAACTGACTACTTCAGAGCAAAATAGATATTCGTTAGTCGACCCCTTTCTTTATGCTTGAAACGCTAGACATAAAGTTCTCAGACTGCAAATACTACAAGCGAGAAATTCAAAGTTAATACCTAATTTTGTTTTTGTATATAAATCATATATATTTTCTCTGGGTTTATTCATTATAATACACAGGTGCGTCAGAGTAAAATGTTTTATCTTTTATCTTACGATTATCACTTGCTCCCTCCCGAGTAGGGTTGCCGCGGGGTTTTTTCAGAAAATACTATCTTTTATCTCACGGAGTCTCGTTCGTCTCGACTTCAACCACTCTCGATTCCATCCTCCCGACATTTTTCTGTCTAGACAGTTTTATATTTCCTCAGCGAGAATTATTTAAAGGGATTCTTCCGTTGAAGCAACATTTATCCACAGTTAATTAGTCCAATCGAGATCGGTATAGATATCTACATCGTTATTCACCGTGCAACTTTTACAAACCACATTTCCCTAATTAAGATAAAAAATAATTGTTTTCTTCATTATGGCTTAAGACAGAGGCGCCCTACTTTCGCGGGGTAAAAAATCGAAGGAAAAAGCTTGCGAAGCGTGTTGCATCGGATTAATAAGGGGAAATTTTTTGTCGAACAAACTTCCAACCCTGACGAAGTGAATTTTTCACTCGTCCCGAGTCTACAGGGTTACGTTAGCCGCCATATCGAGGCTCTAAAAAAGCTGAAAAATGCTGGTGAGACGGGGCATGACGTTCATTAGATCGTTGGAGAAAATTTCTTTAATGCGATAACAAAATATGGCACTCGAAAATTGTCTTACCATGTCGGGGAACAAAGTGTTGCAGTTCGTTCAAGAATGAACGGGTCTTTAGAACTTTTTAACAACTTGGCAGCCCCTTAATAACCACTCGTTCATGAATTAAGACAGGCCGCATTCGTTGAGCGCGAATTGAACATTGGAACCAGCTAAAGTTTTACAATGAATCTCCAAACCAAAATTTTACTTTTAAACAGCACAATTTTTTCTTTCGTGCACTGCATTTTTACCCTTCAGGTAACAAAAAAGCTGATGGAAACTCGTGCTTCGATTTTGCATATTGAAAGCAATTGCAAGAAATGCTTGAACGGTTAAACGTCAGCTGTCAAGAAATTGTGCCAGGATTTTGCGATTTAAACTAAGGGTGAGTAATAACTACGATAGACTGCGGATGTTCATGCAAAACTGATTACATCCCTTAACGACTTTGTTCCATTAAAAACGACATTACCATATTCTCAAATTTTTTGATTCCTGATCGATAATTAGAACAACATTCAAAATAAAAATGTTTTGCATCGATCGAGGAAGTAGGAATAAAATAAAAACTGATTACATCCCTTAACGACTTTGTTCCATTAAAAACTACATTACCATATTCTCAATTTTTTTGATGCTTTTACAGTTTCATGTTTCACCTAATTTAAGAAATTACTTTCCTAATTGCTGCCACGGGGTAAACAGAAAAAATCGTGCAAAAGAGGAGGAAATTTCTCGAATAATTGAGCAGCGTTAAACTTTTTCTGCTCCACGGTCTTCCTCCAGCAAATGCTCGTAAATGGTTAACATTCTATCAGCTGCCCTTTAACACGCACGAACGGCCGACCTTTTTTCCCCACCGAAATACCACTGGCCTCTAATTTTTTGTGCTCGACAAAAAAACTGTTTTCCCGAGAAGAAAATCCGACCAGTTTTTCTCTGGAAGACGAGCGACCGCAAAAAAAAAAGGAAAACGAAGGGACGCCATTTGCTACCCCCTACGACTTACGACCTGCCGAAGATATGCTCCCTAAGGGAGTTGCATTACATTTCTCGTAATTCCCTCGTTCAAAGAGATCGATTTTCATTGTCGCTCGCGTAGAATATTCCATTACAGCGATTTTTCAAAATGATCACCTCCGTGTACTTTCGAACGGCCACGCGTCCGAGTTTAATAAATGAAATGCTAAAACCCTGCGCGAGGGATTTCCAGGAAATTTTAAATAAATATTCTATACAGGTGTTGTAAAATGCGGCGTGTTTTTCGAGTTGCGAATTATCAAAGTTGACGTTTCAACGTGAAAAGCAATTCCTTTCGGGGAAGGTATAAGAAATTTTAAATAAATATTCTACACAGGGTGTTGTAAAATGTGGCGTATTTTTCGAGTTGAAAATTATCAAAGTTGACGTTTCAACGTGGAAAGCAATTTTTTAAGCGACCAATGAATTTCTCTAGGTCCTCGAAGGCTGTCGTGAGGTCTCGGTCGCGAGGGGATCATTTTCGTCGGAATAGTGTGTCCGCCCACCCTCTATTATCCGATAAACCCTCCAGTATTTTTTCGGGGAAGGTATATCATTGTTTCCCGAATTTCTTTACCTCTAGGAGAAAGTTTCGCCTTTCAGAAAAATCTCGATATTTCTCTCGAGGAAGACGCACACGTGCTTCGTAAGATCGCGGATCGTCTAGCTAGAAGAGCTTCTTAACTTTTCACCTGTCACCGTGTCAAATTTCCAATGAAACTAGAAAATCTTAAAGTTTCATCAGAAAGGTCTCTCGTACTTTTTAATCACGATTCTTTGACGCACAAATCTCTTCACTGAACGTCGATTTCACTTTGATATTCGGAGTACGATCGAAAATGGAAAACTGAAGTGTATATGGTAACTTTTACGATATTGTAAAAAAATGGAGGACTTTTGTTATTTCACGGTTATATCCATTAATCGATTAAATTCGAAATGAAAATGTTACACGTTACAAGAAGATTTTTCAATTTATTCGAAAGTCGATTATTTCAGTTTTCGAGTTAGGTGTCTCTAATAATTCGATCGGAAAAAAAACGAATTCACAAAACGTTCCAAACACTTCGGAAGGAATAGATTACTAGAATTTCTTGGCTGGTGCATTACCATGCACCTAGATTAAAAAATCTTCGTCGTAGATTTTGAAGAAGGCTTTCGCAATTAAGCCCCATGGAAGTAACGTTTTGCCGACTCCAAATTTGACCGACAACGAATCTAAAATCTTTGTCGATCCCATCTGGCGTCGATGAAATGTTGTCGGGGAAAATTGGGCCGGGGAAAGTGTCGGTGTTTTCCATGGAACCCTTTGCAATTACTTTTGACTAATTCGCGAATTTCTGTGACGAGGGGAGACTTGAAAGGACTTTCGACTTACCGGACGCGTCGACCGCCGCGAATATGAGGAAGAGGCATGCTAGGGCCGTCCCCATGAGTCGAGGTGGATGCCCCATGACGTCGTCCCCGTAGAGAGAACACCGATCGTAGTAGGCCTGTCACACAATATCAGCTGGGACACGAGAGAAGCGGCCACGGTAGAACACCACAAAAGCTCCGATGCTTTTCTTCGTGCGTGCTTTTATGCTCTCGTGGGCCCCCTCTCCCTCTGCTCTTTGGCTGGCTCTTGTCGCCATCGTGCGTCCCCATGGCAGCTGGACATTGGCATACGGTTCGTGTGTACTCTATTCATCACGCTGACACTGAGATAACGAGATCCCCGCCGTCGCTGTCCGCTAAAGGAAACTGCCGACAGCGTGGCGGCTCGACAAGACACCGGGTTACACTCCTTGAACGTTCACCTGTGAGTACCTGCGACGATTAGAGCACCCTTTGTGTCATAGAACACCGCGGTGCACGATCCGCCAAGCTCCGTAACCCCGTCATTCGTTTATTCGTCATCCTACCGAGATCTTTCATTGTTTACAACCGTGAACTTCGATCGCTATTGGGTTTTAAATCGATACTAAACTCGGTAGGTTCTTTTACCTTTCCGAGATCGACGATCTTTCACAAGATTTTATCAAAGTCACTGATTATTGATTTTATGCATTCGTAACCAACTAGAAGACTTGACAGACCTTGTCCAAATTTCAATAAATTTGTTTAAACATGTCAATCTGCTACTTATATCGTTTTAAAAATTATGATTTTTTTTCTAATGTGAATTTATAAATTGAAATAGAAACAAACTAACTGGCGGATGTTGATGTAACTTGAAACAGTAAAAAAATTTTTTGTTTAACCACAGCTTGTCGCAGTTCAGATAGAACATTTTTATTCTACATGAAGATAATATTTTATCTAGTTGTAGGTTTTGTAAATTCATTCTTTTGCAAATCGTTTGTATAGTGGTTCATAAAAAATGCACGAAATTATTATTTAAAAATACTTGCAAATTACCACATTAACTTCAACATTTCCATCTTACCTCAGATCATTTTCAAGAAATAATTGCGGCTGTAAATTATGAAACGTTATGATATTATACTGCGTGTTAACCTAGATAGAGGAATGCATTAATTTATGGAAATTTAAATTTGTAGAAACATCCATCAGAGTTTTACAGTTTGCAACTTGTAAATTAAACATTTCTTCCTTACTAGAATAATTCAATTTACATGAGCTTTATCTTTCCGTGGATACGAAATTGATACGATGCCTCGTACATTGATTGATTACATGGTAACATATTTTTAATAATGTAAACAACATCTTGACTCTGAATCGCTCTCTTCGAATGCTAAGGATTTATATTCCAAACAGCTGGAATTTACTGCCACTGTTATTGTAAGGGGACCTTCTCCTTCTCTTCTTTAAATGGGAGAGATCTTGAAATGATGCCTGCAGGTTCTTGGCGGAGTGGTCGGAGACAGTGTCAAATTTTCACCCACATCAACCACCATGGTTTGCCTCTATGAGGGTGCGCAAGGGAGGGCTAGGGAACTCCAGCAACTGGTGTCTCTATTGAGAAACGTAGGTTTTTCCCTGCCAGCATATTGTCGGGAGACATAAATAACCCAGTCGTGTCTTCATTAGTTGCCTGTATTTTGTTACAGAGATTTATGAGCGAAATATAAACCAGAGCAAAAATTCTGACAGGATTTATAAATATTACATTGTTCTGAATTTACTAGAACGCATTGTAGAACATTATATTAGCCTCAATCTATTAAAACGACTAAAAATATGTCTCCTGGAGACATTTTATGGAAAAAAGTAAGAATTAAGATTTTGCAGCATTTAAAACTGAAAATGTGCAAATGTTTATAGTCCTTTTTTTAAAAAAAAGTATAAATTCCGCTTTGCTGTCGTGTGGTATTTTACATAGCAAATCGAACAATAAATAAACGATATAAATGTTCAAATGCGCACCTCGATCGTGAAATCCGTATCTGGTAAATGAACGCGGTGTGCACAATCTCCACGGCCATCTCCAAAGCTGCAATTACACGACATTCGCTGCATAATAGCCCAGAAACATTAGGTAACTCATGCATCTGTGAAACAATGCGGCGAGAAACAATGCGTATTAAAGCGATAATAAATTAATAAACGTTTTAAATAAAATATATTTCGTTCCAGGCCGTACCAGATTACTGGAAAATAAAAGTGTAAACATGTTTGTTAATTCTGATCGCGTATGTCTTACGCAGATTCCGAATCGGAAGTGTTATCAGATCACTCGGAATTATTCACTGTACGCATGCTCTACCCTAACATAGTCTACGTTAGTGATACGCAGGGAACGCCAGCGCATACACAGATAAGATTGACTTTTCCAATGATTCCTTCGAGTTATTTGCACTTGAATCTACGGGACAAACTGTATTATGCAGATGTTGATGCATTATCTTTTGTTGGAGTCTATTATTCTTCGCGTGATAACATTAAACGGACTATTGCCGACCTCATTATATTAATTCATTGTTACATACATAACAAGTCGCTTTCTAAAGCAATGCATGGTAAATATTAATTCCTTGTTAAATAAATAACAAGTTGCATTTCTGTTCGAAGCAAGCCATGGTAAATATTAATTCCTTGTTAGATAAATAATCTTCTCTTTGAATAAAATTTATTCTATATTCTGGCAAACCGCGAAATCATTTTTAATCGTTCCGAGTGAAAGATTGAGTGAGTCATTGATTACATAAATATAATATCGAAGATGCCATAACCGTCAGCAGAGAGTCACGCACACTATGATCATCATCGTTTATAAGACTGTGGATTTTATATCACACGTGTCCATTTTTTTCCTAGGAAAAGTTAGTTGCAAATCTCCACGTTCGCAGAAACGCTGTCGTTCAGGGATAAACAAGTACAGTGTGATAAATACCACCATACTTTCTGCAGATCTAGCATAAGATTATCAGATCAATGATGTAACGAATAGGATTTCAGTTTTAGTGATGACCGAATTAGTTTCTCTCTATGTATAAAAAAAAGAGTCCGAAAAAAACGGAAATAAAAAAATTTCGAATGAAAAGTTTCTAAAAATCAACAAAATTTTTCTTACGCGGACAAATTGTTTTTTTCCTCCTGCTGGAAAAAATACATGCACGGGTTTAACAGTGGAATATAATTTTCGTGGAAATTCAAAACGAAACGTTGGCAATAATACTTGCGAATATCAAACGGAATTTTGTTGGAACGCGGAGGACGTAAAAAAGGACGTCTTTTCACGTGAAGGGGTTAATGCACAACGAAGTGAGCAACGGGACCATTCGAATTTGCATTAAAATCGGATCAAGCGGCGCGCATCGCCATGGAGACCGTTGGAAAATGAACGAGACGAGGAGACACCGGGAAAATTAGCCGAAGTCGAGCCACGTAAAAAGAGTCCGCGTTCGAGCCGGATTGTTTCGCCAGAGGGTTACGAACTTCCTTTTAACAATTGTTCCACTAGGTGAAATGCAATTCCGGTGGAACGGTTAGAGTCTGCCGGAAATTACCCCCGATCCACCCCACCCGCCATACCTTATTCAGCGACCGTGTTACAACGTTTTCGTTTCCTTCGTACAAATTGGGAGTGACGTACACGGATCCACCGTTACAGAAAATTGTACGAAAAGCCGCGTGGGTTCAATGGGGCACCGCCATTTCCTCGTAGTCCGAGACCTTCAACTTGAACCCGAGCAGCTAATTGATCTTATCCAGCAAATTAAGAAGTACAGTTTTCTTTCCGGAACGATGATAACGTTGTCCGGCAGATCATTCATTTCTTCGAAAGTGTTCACCTTTCACCGTGGGGACCAAAAGTTTTCAACATTTCCGGATGCGATATTATAGAATCCGACGACAAACTGATAAAACTTTAAATTCTAGTGCGAGGAATCCAAAATCGAACGAATCTAGTCTGGAAAACAATGTGGCAGTGTTCAAACCTCTCAAACTCACTTGAAATCGAAGGTTTTTCTTTTCACTTTTTTCTCGAATTGTATAATATTACATTTTCTTTACTATCGATCGTATATTTGTTTATAAAAGATGTATTTTTTACTTAAAAGCAATTCTGCAATTTATCAGATTGAAAATTAATAATTGCGTCTGTAAATTACTAAACAAAAAGTCTCGTGAGATAAAACTTAAATTCACACGTACACCGACTAAAGCGAATTAAACAAGAAAATGGTTAGACGCGGTGCAATCTTGATACGTGACCAACATCCACTGCAAGAATAGAACGATTATCAACTAACGTTTTTATAAATAAAATAAATTTCATCGAGACCGAGGTATTTACGTGTGCGGTTCGACTGTGGCGTAAAAGTTGCCAAGGATGTTTAAAATTATCGTACGGGGTGGTGGTGCTCCCTCAGTTTCGAGAAATAAATGTCAACTCCTAAGTGCAATCTTGATCCAGCGAAGGATGCAAAAGGAAAGTTCGCTTAGTTCTTCCTGGTCGCGAAAACTTAATCGAAAGTGAGCCATTTACTTGCGTAGTTCGACTTCAATTAACTCGCCAAGGGCTTCTAAAATTACTTGTATATACATAGTTTCAGGTCTCGTGAAGTAAACGTCACCTCCCATATATACATATATTTAGAACTTTCGTGTTTGTTTAATTATGTAAACATATAATATTCACAGCAAACATTATCTTCCAATAGAAATTAGTTTACGATATCGGCGCACATTGTTGTTTCTTTGAATGAACCTGTGCGCCGATGGCGTAAATTAATTTCAATTAATTTGTACGATCGACAAAACGGAATATTTATTATCTTCCAATGTATTTCTCAATGCTTTTTTCATCGTGATTTCATTTTTTTTCGTCAGAGAAAAAATTAAGGATGCTGTGCCCTCGGAAATTCAAAGTCAATTTTAACCTGGGTCGTTTCAGAGGGGTCGTAATATCGTGAGTTTAATGTTTAATCGTGGCGGAGATAAATCGATTTATGATCGTCCCGTGTCACATGCAATCACAACTTTTTTTCTGTCCCCGAGGCCTGTGGCTTATCGCGTTACGCGATTCACCCTTTTCTTCCTTTTTATTTTTGTTTTGTTCGTTTGCACGTTTGCCTTTTTCCGAAGCGAGCTCGCGTTTTGCATTTAGCTTTAATTGCCGTCGGTGCAGCGGCGCGGAAAAAAATAGATCGAGCGACAGGGAAATGCTTCATTTATGGTCCGCAATATTTTTATTTGGAAAATTCCTATCGAAATGCGTACCTTCGTTTTCCGGACTGTTTTAACTCTTTGAATTATACGTGATAATCAAATTAATCATGCATTCCTGATCATGAATAATTACCTCAATAATATTAAATTTTCTATATAAATTTTTGCATGTAAAATTGTTGTATATGCTGTACATGTTGCAAAATGAGGATAAACGTAATCAAAGGCTACAATGGGATAAGCGTCGTTCGCAGAGCATTTTTGGAAATCCGCCGCTGTTTGTTTCGCATTGCCTTTTACCAACAAAATTTGATGGCGGCAAAATTTTTCGACCGGTTTATGTACTCTCGCCTCGAGCATTGTTTTCGCGCCGCATTTGGCTTACATTGAAATTTCGCTCTTTCCGTGGATAGTAGCGGGCGCGATATCATGTCGCAACAAAGTTACACGCTCCAAAAAAATAAATATCCTTCACAATCGTTTACGCAGCTCCTAAAAAGTGATTGCGACTTTCAATGTTTTCGATGTTCCAGCTGAAAGAAATTCTAACAACTTTCGAAAAGAGTATTTTCTTACTCGAGCAATTTCTAGAATTTTTCAACTGAAGAAATGGCACAAATTGCGGGATCGCACGTGCGCTTTGAAATAAGATAGTCGTCGAGAAATGGATTTCACAAATTTCCCCAAGAAAAAATTCCGAAGGGTGTGAACAAGTTCGAAATAGCCGAAAGTTTCTTTGAAACGTCGAACACGCGAGATAAGGGATATCGTTCGTTCCGGATCGACGCGAGCGCGTTTATATAAGTCCAAAAATACCTTGTAAGCACGACGAAAGTACAGACCCGATAACCCCGGCATTCTAATAAATTATTACGAGCTCGGATATCGGCAGTGTTTATGCGAGTCCGTCCGTCGCGGTTTTCGTTCTTCGGACTGGTTCCGAATTTCAACTTCCCGGCAATTAGAGAAAACCCTCTGAACGGTCGATTGCACGCGATAATCTTCTAGGAAACAAGATTACCAGCTCAAATAATCTACAGTGAGCAGTGGCCGGATTTGTAAACACGCTCCCAGTAAGATAATTCGACGGCGAAGATAATCTCTTGAACGAAAAATTGCCAGGCAAGTCCTGGAAAGCTTCCTGAAAAAGGCAACGCTGATTAGACTCTTTGGAAATCTGAACAGCTGATGAGCTGAGATTTTTCACTGAAATCAACTTTCGACAATGTCTTTAGACTTACTACTTCAATTTTCAAATCAAATCAAAATCAACTAATCAATTAAATTAATTATAAATGTTGAATGTTTTCAAGATGTATTTGCATTGCGTCTGTAAAAATATATATGTATTGTACAATTTTCAAAAAATATTATTGAAATGCTTGAGTGTAATAACAAAAATTGTTTTCTTTTGTTCGCTGAATAAATTAATTGAGATCGTGTATTACATAAATAAACAATGTAATACTTTCAGGTAAATAAAATGGTGTTTTACGCGACGACCTCGTTCGAAGAATAAACACTTCATTGCATTATCAGCGAATCAATTAGTGCATCATTACGTTAACACGACTTCCTTTTCTTTGTGAATGGCTCTCTCGGTCCACGTGGACCGCGCAGTGAAACAATGAATTGTTCCACCAATTGGAACGGCTCAATTCGAACAAGCTCAGCGGCCGCGACCAGTTATTAATCCATTTCGAAAATGACGCTGTGTGTAATCTGTGCATTCTTTTGCCGGCCGAAGCGTTATTAACATATTCCGGCTGCCGGATGGGCCCCCCTACCGGAAATGGATTTCATGCCAGAGTTCGTGACGTACCACGAGCATCACTGTCATCCAGATCATTGTTTTCACCGTGTGCTTGTTACACGGCTAATCGAAACTAACTAACGGCAGATTAACAGGGGAGAACTTCTTTTTCTTTCTGATAAGTCGACAGCGAATCTTTATGTTTCACTAGATGACACATGTTGTTCTGTCCAAATTTCTATTTTGTTTGTCGACAATCGAAATTCCTATTGAAATATTGATTAAGAGCTGCGACGTTTTTTATTATTTATAGAAATTAAAAAATCAAAATTTTATTCTATTCATTTGATTTTTATTTATATAGATAAACATTTTCTACACGAATCCCAACAAGCATTTTCTTCCTTAATTGTGTTCGATAGATTGAAAATAATATATGACAGTGTTTAAATCCGCTGTTTAATTATAAGGTGCTTTCATACTTGGAAACCTGACGGTATCTAGTAACATGAATAAATGGTATTTAATGGTTGCTCTGGGAAGTAATCTAACAAGGAAAAAATCTGTGGAAACGAACAGTTTCTCCAGTGAGAATCATGGACTTCGTACGTTTCTATTCCTGAGTCATTTATTTGTACTATGCGTTTGTCGATAGTGAGAGGACTCGAATTCAGTTCGACTAACGATCGTTTTGTTCTATTTACTGGGTCCATATCGGACCGATTCGGTGCGTTTGCGTTCGAATTGTTTAAACGGTGAGACAACGTCGAACCTTGTCGAAATGATTTCCGATAAACAATTTTCCATATGTATGTACATATAAACGGTTCACGATTATTGTTCGATTTAATTGAAGCTGCCGATAAAAGCATCTTCGATCTGAAAACAAAAACGTAGACTAAGCGGAATCGCATTCGACCATTAATTATCAGTGATTTTGTTGCTATCGACTATTATACAACCGTTTCGTGACGCTGCTACAATGTTTGTAACGATTCGTAACACACACGAGATAACGTGCGAAGGAACGAAAGAAATGCAAAAACTCGGGAGAAGAGATTACGATGAATATTCAAAGGGCTAGGACGAAACACCACCTTTCTTTTCCTCTACGGTTAAACGTTTTTAATAGCAAACGTGGTCTCGAACATAAATGATTCAAATCCGAATCAAATAATTTTCCCGATTTTCAAAAATAATTTTCCAATTATTAAAGATCAAGAAAAATGTCTCTGTTTCAACTTGAATTTAAGTGATGAACGTTAAGTGAAAATTATAGAGAAATTTCTGTATCAATAGTTTCTTTCTATAATAACGAGTTTTATCACTGCACCTATCTGTACAGCTAGCGGAAATATTTTTCATGTTTAAAATCTGAACAATCGCAACGATAGCTTCATTCGCTTGGCCGAATAATTTTTCCCGGGGTTGGAAATCTTTTATGAGGGTTGCACAAGGATCGGAAGGGTAGGAATAACTCTCGGGAATCAGGATGGAAATTCAAAGATCGCGAAACGAGAAGATTCTACAAGAGTTCGTTTCAACGTTCAGATAACACCGTGACCGTTGCTCCGTGGAAGAGTAAATAAAATATTGGAGTCAAGAGTCCAAAGCGTTCGCCAATCGCTCGGAAAACGTTTTTCTGATGGACACTATGTAATCGTGAATGAACAATACCGGAAATTGTGGTGATCACACTATTCAACTGCCTCAGCAAGTTTCTCGCACCTGTTATCAATTATTTGACAGGTTTTACTGCACTGAATACAAAAAGTATGAAAAGATAATGCAATTGTTGAAAGTTGAAACAAGAAAGATCCCATTATCTATTGTTTATTCAAATTCCCAATCTTCGTTCGTTTTCTTTTGAGACACTTTTTTAACTGGAAATGTGGAAGATTGAAATGTGTCTGGAGACATTGAAAATTTTTCATCGCGACTGAAACCGCCGCAGAATTGAAGATTGAAGTCTCCTCTTTGAAACGAGCGTTTGAAACTTGATTTACGATTTTTCCTAGTTTAGTTGTCAAACTTGGAAGGAGTACTGCAATTAAAGCGGTGGTACTTTCTGACTGTTATTCCATATAATATTCTATAATATATAATAATTTTAACAAATTATTCGACACAGTTTGAATGCACTGAATAATACGAAAATGTGGAAAGATTAAAGTTGATGAAAGATCCGTTTGTGAAACGTGTCGGCGCGCTTATTGTCCTGTGACAAGGTGCCATTTTCTTTCGGCGTCAAGGATAACTGCATCAAGGCTGTTCTACCGTCGAGTAATCAAAGGTTACAAAGGGTGTTTGTTTGCCATCCCCTTGAAAACGCGAACCGTAGGATCCGCAACACGATTTCCAACGATACCAGCGCGCCGGACACGTCCTTTGATCTGCCGGACACGCCGGCCACGGGAATCCGACGCGAGGTTGTGCTCTCGCGCAGCCCAAGAAGCCTCGAGGATCGATCCTTGAAAATTGAATAACCACGGCGCCACAGAGACCCAGCTTTTCGTTCAGCTTCTGAACAATTGCCCTCTCGAGCAGAGTTACGCTGAATTACAATTAAATTACTTCACCAATTGTAATTAAAAAGCAATTTGATCAATTCCATACTATATCATTTTTTCTCAGTTGTTAAATAAGATGTTATGATTAAAAAAACGAAAATACTCGTACTGACGTACTTTATAACATACATTTTTTTCACGATTGTGATCAAATAATTAAGGGTAGAAAAACATTATTTAATTTTTTAGGGGTGGGAATTTCGAACAACCCTTCGAATGACCACTTTTAAAAAATTCAACAACAATGTTCTGTTACCTATCTAATACATAAAAAATTTGCAAGATGGTCGGAATGGTGGAACATAGTTAAATCTTGAAAAACAAAATATTAAACATATAAAGAACGAATATAAATCTTTATATCACTCCAGTTCGTTGAAATTCGTTAAACAATTTTAATTTTGCACGAACCCCCGGTGTCTACTCGCGATTCGCGCAATTACCAATTAAATTGAGCAAAAGGTGTTCGAATAATGTGTTGTAATTATGTGATGTATAACAACGCATTTAAATTAGCACAAATCTGCCCCGAAGCTCTTCGCACCTGTTAAACGTCATTCTATCCATTTGATTGCGCGAGAATACATAATAGTTCGCCCGGTCGGATTTCTGTCGGTATTAAACGATTACGCAGCTGATGAAAAATTGTTGATTGTATTTGAAGAAAATATATTCGTCGAGGAGGATTCTGTGGTATCTGGCATTTGGACGGTTCGCTTTCTGCCTCGAGCATCAACCTCGCATAATTCAATTTTATTTCGCGAAAAACATCATCCCCGGGAGAGAGCGGAGATCTGGTACGGGGCCTGTGTTTAACGAGAGGGCATCCGGTGTAGAATACGCGTGGACGTTCTCGCCGTGAATCGTTGAACCTTAGGTAATGCGCCGCAACATTTCCAGTCAACAATTTATATTGATCGAATAACATCGAGGAACAACACACGACGTACAGTGGGGCATTTTGACTAAAAAGCTGACTAAAATTATTTTATAGTAGAAAATAAGTCCACTGGTGTTGTTACAAAATTACATTTTGATTGAACATATCAGCTGTATTGCTAAATTAAAACAGTATTTACATACAATAAATTTACTTTATTTAAAATTCCTCGTTACTACTTTCTTCGGCAGGTTCGGGAAACGATTAAATAAACATAAATTCATGTTTGTACAATATAAATGTAAAAATAATTAAATCATTTTAAGAACTATTTAATTTAGCCTGCTTTTTTGTTAAAATGGCCCACTGCGCGCCGGCCAGTTTTCGTTCGTTTCGTGTGATCAACAACAATCTGGCAACCGGATAGTCCAACGCGCTCTGTTCACGTAATTAATGAAAATCAGCCGACTACAAATTATTGTTACTGACTAATCGGTAATTACGATTGATTAGCTCCCGCTCCCTGATGTTGCCTCCTCGTCGATCAAATAGTTGGGACTACTAATTAAGACGGCCATTCGTGTTCGCTAACTACCGATGGTATTTACCGATATCATCTAGTCCGCCAGTGGTATCGTTTATTTAAACGATACATCGGTGGACATATCGATGAAATTATTAGTTTTGCAGAAATGATGAAAATATTAGCTCATATTAATAGCTCTTGAATCTTGTTGACTATAATGTTTTAAATTATGCACTTTCAATGACCTAAAATGCAACGTTACGGGTTACATAAAGTTTGATTATTAACTGCTCGGAAAAATTGTTATTCTATACTGATTAAGGTGACTATAATTATCTGTTATCTGCTGGAGCAGCTTCGATAGAACTAATTAAAGCGCTGTTTGCAACGAGACTATTCGAACTAGTCCAATGTAAAGCTTGAAAGCATTATTTAAAATATGAAAATATAAAAAATAATAATTAAAAGGAACATAGAATTGTCGAATAAGATGAATTCCGCTAAGTAGCAAAAGAAACGTTTATTTATAGTATAAGAAAATGTAAATTGAAAAGGAGCAGAAAATAGAATCAGATAATAAAAAGTGAAGAGTCAAAGGAAGATTTTATTCTCGATTTAATCTTCGGCACTTTACGTTATACAATTCTCCGTAATGACAGCTTTGTAATTGTACTCACTTTTCCACTCCTTCCGCGACGATCTTTTATCACGGTTTCAAAAGAAACGCTCTCCCGGTAGACCGTTCTCGATTATTATCTCGCAAGGCCGATTCCACTTCAGGAATTGTTGTTCAACAATTTAGCAAACGTTGCAGGGGCGGGACATTTGAAATCTGCACGATTACGGTTCCGAGCGTGTATTCGGATCACGATACATTCGACTGACGTCATCGTCCGTATAAATCTGTGTGAACGATATCGAGCAGTGACGTAATCGGACATACGTGATCCGAATATTTGCGTAAAATATTAAATGTAACATACGTGAACAGAAACTTGCGATCCGGCTTCATCAGATTGCGTCTTTCGCCTAATAATAGACAGTTTCGCTATTAGAATCACCAATTTAGAATATCACTCGATAACGTGGCATCGATAGTGCAGTCGTCGATCGTTGTTGCACTTCACTAAATACCTCAATGGACAGTGGCAATTTTTAACAATTCTTTTATTAACTGCAGTGCCCGAGATTTCTATAAAGCCACCCGATTTTTTGGTGAAATTTTATAATCATATCATAGTATTGAAACTTTGATGCACGACAGAATTTTAGGATTAATAAAAGAAACAATTTACATGATTATTACATAATTTTATGTGATTTTATTTATTATGATTTTATTTTTTTAATTCCAGATTCGGAATCAGTGCGAAAAAATCTATAAGATCCATCGAATACATGTATAAAAACATTTTTGTTGTTGGACAGTGTTATTTAATGGAAAAATATTGACGCTTTACTTTACACGTCTGTAAAACGAACAATTTTTAACAAGAGATAATCGTCTAGAATTTCTTCCATGCAGGAAGATTCCATCGGAATCAATAACTTGAACTTTAATACGTCCCCCGAAGGGATGAATAACGTAGGCGGGATGCAATGGAATTAACAATAACTGGTGACCGAACAACGTTGTCTCGCGCCGAGAACCATGTTAACGATCGTTACGCACGCGAGACTAAATTTTGAGGAAAGTTGCGGCGCTAAGTTTGTCGAAAATAGTGGTGGAATTATTTATCTCCCTCCCTCGCTAGTGTAATAACGAGATTACAAATTTTTATACGGAACCCTACCGTTTAAAATAAAATAAATTAAATACTTCACGTATTCTAAGAACACGTTTAAACGTGTAAAAATTGAATGAAAATCCGCAGCCTGCTTGTCACATTACAAAAGTATCATCGAGTGATACATCGGCGTTAGGACGATTCACGTGAACGCGAATGCGGAGCAGAACTGTCGGAGATTCGGGGCTTTAACCTCCCCCCGAGTGGAATCCCATTCTCAACTACACGTAGAAATAGCCAGGATGGGGCAGAATGTTCCTCCACCTGTTGAGTAGGATCGCAGAAGTTGAAAGGAGATATTCAAACGGATTTTGTAATGGAGGGAATAAATCGCTTTCGCTTCGACAATTATTGGAAATCGTAATTCTCAATTAACGTCGCAAATTAATCATTCTTATCACCTGCCGTGAGACTTTCAATGAACAATGGTGATACAGATTTTTCGTGTAATCGTCGCTTCGCATAACCGGGCTAGTCATTCGTCCGAAATGAATCTTCGTAGATTAATTCGTTGATTTAATTAATAGATTAAATTAATAAATTAAAAATGTTTTACCCGAATCGCAACAAACTGGAACGAAATAGGAAACAAATTGTATAAGAACAAATTGCACCTACTCGTTATATAAACTATAAATATAATTTATTATAAACTACATCATGTCTATTGGTGAAATAAATTTGCATCCGGATTTATCAATTTCGCAGATTCGTTAATGGAAAACATTTGATTGTTGGCATCGCAACAAGGCATCATCCTCTGGGACGATAATGTTGCAATCGAAGGAGATACTCCGGTAAGAAATTTTCCGAGCAGCAACAATGGCAATCACAGTGCTTACACGTTGCCAATTGGAAAAATGTCGATAACGCTCATTGATAAACGGCACGTTCGCTCACGAGTTCCCTGGCACGTGTTTCTTTAATAGATCAGCATTAACGCATCCGCAGCGGTTCTTCTTTTTCAATGATTATCTAATCGCGTCGCAGCAAGTCATTGAACAGTATACTCAAGCACGAGATACATGCCACTTTAGTTATTTAAATTCTTTATTCAGTTATTAGAACTTTTAAGACACTCTGGAAACGTTGAAAAATTTATCTTGCGAACGAAACTAACGCAGTTTGTTTATTATTTATTATAAACGGGCAGAAGTCCTTTTTATTACGAAACCATCATCACCATAGCACTCGTTTTTATGTTATAAAACAGCCCCAAAATTATTGTAGACCAAGTTTTAGGCATTCGTTTTAAAAGGGAAGAATGCAGTCTTCGAATCTGTAATGGATTCATTGAGAAAAATCATTTTTCTATTATTTCACAGACGATTTCATGGTAGTCAGTATTGCGCTGAAAAATGCATGAAGATTGCACAATTTCGCAGCGCTCGCACCGGGAACTGTCTCTTTAAATAAACGATCGCGGAGAGTCGTTTGAAACAGACATCGTTCCAACGCGTAGGGAATTATTCGAACGATTTTTACGTTTACTTTTGCAATTACGGGGACGTCTTTGTGGAAGGAATACAATGTTACAACTTCAGCGTCCACGTAATTGAGTATTGGCATGAGGAAATTGCGTTTCTTGTTTTCAAGTTTGCTTTTGTCGTAATGATAAATTTATTCAGTGGAGCGCAATACGGGAAAGGGCTACGCTGTTGCGAACTTTCTTGCCCCGCGTTCTTTTGATTTCCGTCCTTTTGAACCTCCGGAGACTTCATTAGAGGTCTTCAAATCTCTTAAGTTTGCTTCAACTGTAGTTCGTTCTCGTCGTTGCTCGGGTTTCTTAAACATATAACAAAGTATAACGAGGTTTTACGGTAAACGAGCAGACTGTGAACTTTTGCATAAAAAAATAGTAGCGTATCATTAGGTAACATTTTATAATCGATTATATATTTATATAATATAATCAATGATTAATATAATAAGATTATGTATTTATATATTTATAATGGACATCTGATAGAACATCTGGAGCCTTCAGTAGAGGTCTTCAACAAAGTATAACAAAATTTAAAAATGAGCGAGCAGACTGTGGATTTTGTATGAAATAGTGGCGTATCGCTAATTAATACTTTCCTGAATACGTTCGCTACGGGTGCATTTCCAAGAACCTTAAAAGTTAATTATTTTCGACGTTGCATCTCGTCTCTGATCGGGATTCTTAAATATCACAAAGTATAATAAAGTTTTACGATGAACGAGTAGACTGAATTTTTGTATGAAATAGTGGCGTATCGCTAATTAGAATTCACCTGAATATGTTTGTTCCGGGTGATAATGGAAATCTGACAGAAACGACTAAGCGCAGGACACCTGGCACGCACATGTGCTCGTCATCGCCGCGACATTTCCGAGAACGTTAAAAATTAATTGTTTCCGACGCCGCGCCTGCGAACAAATTCAATTTAACGTATGTTTGACGAGCAGTGCGGTTTCGTCCGCAAACCGGGATAAATGAGCGGTTCGCGGAGCAGAACTTTAATGGCAAAGTTCGCTCCGGTTTCAACGCGCCGCGCCACCCAAAGATATTAAGCTATGTCCACACCGAAGCAACCTCAGCGACCTTTCCTCGCTCCTCGTCGCGCTTCTCCTACCTTTATTCGGTGAAACCAACGGCATTTCCAAGACACGTCGGCTAAAAGTTAATAGCGCGAAACTTTAAATTAGGATCAAGTTTTTTATAGAGGTTTTCTATAAATTTTCAAATTCCTCAGTTTCTTCTTTTTTAGGTGTTTCCTTGCAACTCCGAAAGGGCACTGCTTTAAATCTGACTTGTGAAGGTGTTCCAAAAGACCGCGACTCGACGTATAAAAAGGCTTAATCACAATCTAGAAAAGACTACGTTTTTTCGAGCTGTCAGACGTTCTCTGTACGCCGCAAAAGTATGCAGACTGCCTCTTGAATAAAGGGGCACTCAAGTTACATGGAAATTCGCGGAACACGATAAAAAAACTACGCGACTCTCGAATCACACGGTATTTCAGTCGCGCGACCTTTTAAAGTCTCATTCTACGAAACAACATTTTTCTTCCCGACATCTTCGATTCGTAATTTTTCCATGTGTCGAGGCCTTGCTAAAAAACATATATTTTTTTCAATTTTAAATATATGTCTACATAGAAAAATTGTGAAATCCATTTTTTAGTATTTTCTCTCAAATTCCGATCATGTGCAATTTTTGAAAAAATTTCTTTTCACATACTGTAGTAAACTGATTGCTCTAGTTTCCCAAAAAATTTCAAATCGCACAGTCCAATATTAAAAACAGTTATTGTTTTTTTAGAAAAAGTCGAAATATTAACGGGAGCCAGTCTCACTCTATATAGAGTGATACATATATAGGGTAATTCATTTCTGAAATTGGCCAGTATCGAGATTTTAACGCAGCATGTAAGTAGATCGTTATCGGTAAAATTTAATGGTGTAATCGTCAGTAAATTTTCGTTTGGTTGTTCTTTCTTCATCTACTGCGCACCCGGTGGCGTGAAGAAGGATCTGGGAAATGGTCGCGCGGAACGAGATAAAATTTGCATGAGCGAACACGTTACGAAAAACGAACAAAAGCGTGGATGAAAAACGTGAATGGTATCCGGTGATGTCTACATCATGTTCACCCGTTAAATAATTCCATTCCCACCGCCGCCATTGCGTGATTGATGCAGCAGCTTAATTGGTTTTCTTCCACGAACAATGCAGAAGGAAAATGATAATAATATTGTGTTGTTAATTTATTACGCGATTTACATAAACAAAAAGCGCACGATACGGAACGTTCCATTCGAAATGACCGTGCTTTATCGCGCGGATGCTCTTTATTATTTAATGGAGTTGCACAAGCTCGTGAAAACCGTCCGTGCCGAGAAAAATTCGATACCTGCTTTCCCGATATGTTCTGCACAGATTTTCTGTTTCGAAAAACCACTTTGAAAAATCAGCCGAACAACATATTTAGACTGTTACAAATGGACAGCGGAACTTTATGAAAAATCAAAATTCTCTTTATAGATTGCAAAGGATCGAACAAAACAAATGTTATTTCTTCCTTTAATAATTCGAATAGACGAGAAATTATGTATATACCCTTCTTCAATTCTTTTAAATTTTCTTTTAAAGTTTTTTCTTAAAAAATTTTAAATTTTTATGTGAGACCATTTTCATAATTATGGGCACAATTTATGGATTTATTGCACCCGCAATTAGAAGGATTCCGCAGTACTGAAGCCCGAAGAAAGCTCACGTGAAATCGCGGAAAATCCATTTTGTAATCGTACGAAAAAGTCTAAAGGGAGAGAGAGAGAGAGAGAGAGAGAGGAAGTTCTTACAAAGGTGTAGGAAATAGACCCGGCGACCGTATTTCCGAGATTCATCGAGGGATGCTCGGTTAATTCTCAGCCGGAGAACGCCAAGAGCTTCCCTTATCTTCCTCAAATCAGCCGGATAAGTGTCTGGAATCCTTTCAAGCCGAATCTTAGCTGCCGTCGCGTCGCACGGAGGATGGAACATCCTTATAGTGTTTCTTTGCTCGTAGCAATTTTGTTGTGAATTGAAATCGACACGGAATATCCTGGAGCGCCGCGCTTTACTGTTGGCAACCTTCGAAATCCCCTGTAATTGCACGCTACGCGGATCGAACTGCTCCCAGGATCGAACGTAATACTTCTCTGCGCCATTTGTAACACGATCTTTTCGTTCTCTTTTAGATCGGAATCGATGGATTTTTTTTAAGAGGATATACTCGTCCAGTCTGGTCGGAAAATATACTCTTGCAAGCGTGGCAATCTTGAAATTGTTCTTCGGAAATTTTATGCTTGATTTTAATGAAATAATTGTGCAACATAAAAATTGTTTGATGACTAGTTCATAAATATTTTTGACGTGTTGATTCATTATTAAAATTGCTGGGGCTGTTGAGAGAAATTGATTAACAAATATTTTGAGTACATTTTTTCATGTATTGGTTTGATATTAAAATCGCCATTAATGGTAGATTTTTAATAAATGGTGAAACAGCCACCAGTAAATAATCTATTTTATAAATAGTCTAATAAATTGCTGATAAATGGTTTGGATAACTTTTTGATGTGTTGGTTCACTATGAAAATTGCTGCAGCATCTGAGACATTTATTAGTCCTTTGCGATTAATCGTGGACTTCAAAAAAAAAATGGTAAAACAGCAGCCGGTAAGTAGTTTGTTAAATATTCTTTTTGCGAGCGATCAGAGAGTGCATTTGCAAAATGAATAAAAACCGTAGACCGTTGAGATTTTAATGCGGAAAAACGGTGGATCGTTTCGCAAGACGTCAGGTTCGAGATCGAAGCCGGGATGTAAAGCAAGCGAGCCTCATAAATTCGAAATCAGAGGGAAATGGAAAGCTTTCCGTGCATCATCGGCTTGGCGATCATTTTCGTCCCGACTTGGCAATCTCTTGTAATAACACAAGCTACGTTATACACCATTATAGGCGGGAAAAAGGTTGCCAGGTTAAGCGTTGATTTAAGAATCCGGCCGTGGTGTTTTATTTCCCGAGTAAAAATTATCTACGTGCTGTACGACGGTCGTTTCGAAACAGCAAGGGGCCCAGGGAAAAAACTTTCGACAATATTTTCTCCTCCGTAAGTTTTACCGAGGCCGTTACTCATTATTATCTCAATAACATAGGAGGAGACTGAGAGAAAAAGAGAGAGGGTGGAAAAAGACTTGAAAATTCGACGGAAAGTTAGAGAGGGTCCAAGGATTTTGCGAAACTTTTCCCCATGCTTGATTTTTCATTACGAGCACTCCGTTTTCGAGTTATTAATAGAGAAGTCCGTGACGATTCCCCAACTGGGACCACGGCTACCCTGAATGGAAAAAGTCGAAGGATAAAAATGATTTTTTCCAGGGATGAAAATAAACAATTATTTCGTGGTTTTAAAAAGTTTTCTATTCACCTGGTAAAATACACAACTCTGTGCTAATTATTAAATAACACCTTTCTTCCCGACGTCTTCGATTTTTAAAGAAACCTCGGTAGTTATATAAAAAAAGATCTGCTTACTCCGTTTTTGATGAAATTTTAATATGTTATACAGCAACACATTCCGAGCAACTTTTTCCTTTTCCAATATACGGGGGTTGCTTTTAGTTTTCGAGATATTTGCAAAAAACTATCGCTAATACTCTATGGAGGAATACGAAATATTCAATACAGTATTAGCGATAGTCTTTTGCAAATATCTCGAAAACTAAAAGCGACCCCTCTATATTGGAAAAGGAAAAAGTCGTTCAAAATGTCGAAATCTATAACATATTAAAATTTCATCGAAATCAGAGTACGCAGACCTTTTCTATATAATTGCCAGATCCTCTAATAAGAGTCCTTCGGAAAGAAAATGATTTTAGAGCACTACCTATAGAAAATTGATTGACCTATGTCGTCGGCTCGTTTCTTTTTTGATAGACAGTGTCCATTGCTATGAGAAACCGTGGCTTCGGAAGGCATAAATAGAAAATTAGAGAAGCACTTCAGTCCATTCTTAGCTCGGAAAGCACTCACCCCTCGGATCCCCGGGTTTGCCATTACCCTTGATCCTCGGCAGGAGGCCGGGAACGAAAATCGTGACTCCGGTTTCTATTTCCAGCGGAACACACCGGGCACAATTAACACGTTCCCCGGTAAATTCCTCGTGATATAATGGTAGCGTGTGATCGGGGCGCAGCGTGAACCACGCAGGGCTAAAAAGCGGCTCGGAGCAGCCACCACGGAGCCACGCCCTTTGCCGATAGCTTGTCACACGGCCGCATTCAATCTCGTTAAAAACGAGCCCCTTTGATCTCGCCGCTTTCATTAATCGTTTTTCAGCCGCCGGAAAAGTTCTAGCGCAGTTCGTGATAACCGTAGACCGCAGCGCCCCGCTTTACGGTTGCCACTGTTTTCCCGAATGAACGTCGAACATACACCGATAAAATCCTTGAGGTTGTTTTATGTACATTTTCTTTCGTTAGTGTTCTTCAAAAGGATTTTTACCCTTCGAGCTCCAGATCCTTTTATTCCTCTGTTTGCAATTTTATTTCTACTGATGTTCATGCACTGGGAACAAAATAATGTGCACAAATTAATCAATTATATAATATACGACTATAAATATTGCTTATGCAAAACTTGGAAAGATTTCGACTTGTTATAACGATGCAGGGAAACACAGTTGCAAATTATAATTGCACGTCCCTTAATTAGCACAAAGATTCATAGTTGACACGATGCTCCATTGAAAATTATCGGATCTAGAGTTTAGGATATTATCGGCGGACACCAAATGCCCCAGTGAACTGCAAGGGGTTAAACGAGATTATAAGCTATCGTGTCTGGCCATTGCTAACCGTTTCTACTTAGTATTAACAGCCAGGGCGTAGCTATCGCCTCCGGTAAATACTAAACGTTCGGGTACGTGTCCTTTGGTTATATTTGTACCTGTGATACGAATAGATATTAAGCATTATTATATATATAAATATAATATTGTTTATTTGCAAACAATCGAAACAGAGGATAGTATATAATATCTTCATGCGTTTACAGCTTCTGATAATGTTCAAAGAATGTCAGAATATATCTTTCGAGAGGATTAAAAACTTTTTTAAATTCGTCTTAAAAATTCTTAAAAATCGTCTCGAAAGATTGCAATTTGCAAAACGTTCCACAGTCTGGTCATTACTAGACTTTTTACTTCTTTTCGCCTTTTTCAACATTCTTTATGTAGTGAAAATTGCATTTCAAATAAAGTTGTACCTCAATTCTGTCATTGTAGAACAAAATGTCATAAAAGTTGTTCCAAACGGTAATCAATTGGCATTCAGTTGAACCTTGAGAGAACGAAATGACTGTTCGAACTACGTAATCAATACTAAATACTCCGAATTCATATCTGAGCGAAGAACTTGTCGAATAATTCCGCTGAACTAGAAGATCCGGCGGAAGTCAAGTTGATATTTGATTGACCCTGGCAAATTGCCGATCTTTGGATCCAAACGTCTGTTCCGGGTCCCATCGAGTTTGCTAGCCAACTGTATCATTAGCTCCTACTATAACCAGCAGCGCGTGGTGTAATCTGTTGCACAGAAGTGTCGGACGAGCTGCGCCGGTGTGCGGTTTCCGTGCATAATGACGCCCTCGTGGATTATGGTCGTGACGCCGCTTCTCCGCGAAATATTCTGGAAGCTGAATCGATCGCGGACGAGGCCGTGCTCTGTAGCCCTGGCTCTGTGGCCCTGCACGTTGCTCGATCGCACTGCCCTGCCTCTTCCTTTTCCTTTTCCTTGCGAAACGACTATCCCCACCGTTCAACAGTGAAATTCGAAAAGGGCTCATTTTCATGGAACTGAAATGTTTAAAGGTCGACTCGATCGTATCAAAGAAGAGCTAGTATCTCGCCTCCTTCCGTAGAAAAACAGAATTCTCATCATCAAAACGTAGATCTTATGGAGTTATCAAAAAATCTGAAATTCTACGTTTTCCTAAAATTTTAATAAAACCACACCTTCCTCTTTCACAAATTTTTTAAAAAATTCTTATTTATTCTTATACAAATTCATTAAGATGAAGAAGAAGGAGCTGAAGAGGTTAAAGGTTGAAATGAACAAGTTTTACTTTGTCCATTTAGCGTAACATAAGTTTTTAGTGAAGGCATTTCTGTTTTAAATCGACAGTCGGGGTTACCGCCTCTTAAAAACTATAATCCGAGAGTTTTATCAAGCTTTTAGAGAAAACCGTGTGATTTTTCATAGCGGAGTTTCGACGATGAGATTTCAGCCTCTAAAATGATACATGAAAACGCCCGCGGTATATCATGATCAAAATATTTCATAAGGTTGCTATTATAAAATTAGATGTTCCATATGCAACAACCCCCTGCGTGTATACTTACTCATACTTCCTACAAATATAATATAAATGCCCGTAAATCCGGTGCCAAGTGAGAACCCCAGGTGAGGTTTATTCCAGCTTTACATAGATATATATATGCATATATATTTACACTATACGTGTGTAACCCCCGCAACGAAATTTATGTTCCCAAAAATTGCTGTATCATGCAAATGCTTGTCGCCCGGAACAATGATTTAATGTGAAACCGAGTAAATTCAAGTCAGAAAATTATGAACCGTACAAATCATAAATATTCAAGAACGTTTTATTAGGTCCACAAACATTTCGTTCAATTTCCGAATACCGTCAACGGATTCACTTAATCCACACGCGTCGTTATTTACTATCATAATTACTTACCATATAAATCGAATCGATTACTCTCTCGATCGCGTTGCACTGTAACAGATTGTTTACAATCACCTTGATAAAACACAATTATCAATCTACCGAACGCGTTTACGCTTTAATCCGGCGTTCAACGATCCAATCGAGAATAAAAATACATCGGATGTTTATGCAATTCTAAAATGTGTAGAATAAAATAAAATCGTATTTTCAGTGATAAAAATTGTTTCGTTAAAGTCGTTTGTTAGTTGTTTTTGTTAGTTATTACAAATAATTCACCCTTCGCTGCATAGTGTATTATATCTGGTATATAATAAACTAAGAATGTGTTTCCTTCCTGTTTATTTACGTATATTTTCCTAAAAATGTTGTTTTAATTTTTTCCCCTTAAATAAAACACGAAAACTGACGTTCTTTCAATTTTTCATCCGAGTTAAAAAAAGAATCATGCAGTGAAGGGTTAAATAAATATATCCAGTAATTGCTCCAAGTTTGGATAAACTTAATCTTGTTGCGTTTACACCGTGCATGTTTCAGACACGGCAGTAATTAAACGAGAGCAGAATTTTCATCGGGGAAAAATTGGCAAAGCGTCGCGTCGAATAATAATTACGAATAAATGTTTCTACGGCGACGAGGGGGCTGCGGGAAAAGACGGAAACAACGCGACCCGAACAATTGTCGCATGAGAACTGTGCTGCACACTCGTCTCGTCGAAACAATCGTAATCCACCGGGCTGAAATGAAATTATCGCGATATTCGCGAGCGTTGAAACTGCGAGACCGGGATAAGCAGATTCGACACAGCCAGTGGAACGAATCCCTCATATGTCAGACGGGCGACGCGTTTAATGCACTAGTTCGGACATTTACGAACGCCACCAGTGAATCTAAATTGCAACGGCGAATTTACGGGAAGCTGATTGTTCGCGGGCTGATAATAATTAGCGGCATGAATATTTCGTTTGCCGCGGTAATTCCCGACGAGCCGGCGCGCCTTTAAACCACTGAAAAACCGCGACAGAACGGAAAACACGAGGCGAAATTAATTAAAATTTTCTTTTCTCTTTTCTTCGAGCTTTACCGGACGTGGTTACCGGTCTCGCATAAATATCTGTTTAATTAAAACTGTTTAATAAATTGTGCTGTTGCATTTAAGAGGTTTCAATTGTTTCGAAATAAAATGTTTTTTCATAGAAATATGTTGTTCTCGTACATGGTGGTTTGGTTAGATGAACATGGAGAAGTTCGAAAATATGAAAGTGGAAAAATAAAAACATTTTATCGAAATAATTGAAGCACTACCGTGAAACAATGTTGCTAGAAAATAAATGTACGATTGGTTTCGATATATATATATATATATTTCGCAATTTTTCATTCAGGTTTATGTCCCATTCAGCGCCCCGCTCGTAACGGTTGAAGTTCTCGTAGTTCGCGAAGATTATGCGAGCATGAAACAGATGTTAGAGCATCGATACCGCGGTTGAAAGGTAGTATAAGTTTCTTTCAACAGCTGCTCGTCGACGGTGTAGCGTAGACTCACAGCTGAACTGGTGACGAACTATCCTTTCACACCTGGCACACGTAATGTGAAACACAGCTACATCGGTTATTGAATACGCCTCGCAGTCTACGCGTGGAATTGTGCAATCTGACGTCAGGGTCACAGAGAGGTGGACATGCGCAACGATGCCACTTGTTAAAGCGTACCATTTCACAGCAACCCCTAGTTAGGGGTGTCTTTTTTCAATGTGCTGCGTCCCTCCGTGGTTCTTCCAAGCACCACTCCAACAGTCTCCGTTCTTTTTCTCGTCAATTCGCGACAGAATCCTTTTGATTCATGCAGGTTTCTTGCCAGTTCATTTTTGGATTAATATTCCACCGTCTCCACTCGCGATTAGCAGTCGCCTAACATTTGAAGAAGCTCAAAATTGTCGAGTCAAGTTTTTGGACTTCATATCAGTTGAAAAGAAGCACAACTCCAACAGTCTCCATTTTTTCCCTTCAAATTTGAGTCGTTTTGATTCTTGCAGATTTACCATTGAATACAGCAGGCCATTTTTATAATCTTGAAAGATTATTTTCTAAGAGAATGAACTTTCTCCACTGTCTTACGATTAGCAATCGCCCGAAATTTCGCCTTCTCAAAATTGTCGAGTGAAGGTTCAGTGCTTGAAATCCGCCGAACGTCCTCGAGTATCTTAAAACTTCTAAATTCCTGAGAATAGTTGGGAGGAGCTGCTCGGACACTGTGATAGCTCTCCGAGCTCATAAGAAACCGAGAAGATCTCCGAACTCCTGGAAATCTTGTGCAGTTTCGAGAAATCAGCGATACTCAAAGGTTTCGAGAACTTCGAAAGTTTCGGGAGGTCTGAAAGCCTTGAAGAAACCTCTGAAAGCTTGGAATCCTGCTTCGGAGTTGAACCAATCGTGAAAGTTCTTCGTAATTTTATTAACAATCTTGAAGGATTTCGACAAATTCCTCGAAACGAACAGCCGTGAAATCTTTTAGAATGTGGATTTTACGATGGGTCTGCTTATTTAACTGATGCGTTATCCTTCTATTCTTTTTGTATGTGGTGTATTTATTTTTTTTGTAATTTTGTTGAAATAAATCTCATATGAGATTTTCTATTAATAAAAAACAAAAGCATCCGGAAATCACTGTCGTCCACGCAAGCAACTCCGCGAGCGCATCGATCTCGATTAAGTTGATCTCGTAATCGGGAAATTAGCAGCAGCTATTAATCCCGCAACTCGGTTATTAATTATCCCAGCATTTCGTCAGATATCCCGGTTGTACTCGAACACAATTCCAGAAATTGATTCGTAGCTTCGCAACTCCTGAAACTTCCCCTGCATAATTGGGGAAGCCTCTAAATTAATTTCACTGGTTGCGCCGCGTGGCTCGCCCTTCTGCTTCTCCTCTTTTATTCGATTAAAATCCGGAGTTTGTCGGAAAACATTTCACAACTTTCGCGTGGAGACGTTCCATCGCGTGTGGGCTTTGTTTAACTCCTTCTCGGAAACAAAAACACACGCGTTTAAATAACCTGTAGTATAAATTATCAATATTTACCTGCGCGATACATATGTGTTAACGTGGGATATCTCCTTGGAACGTAAAAATTATTTCTATCAACTTTATTAGCAAAAAATGTGTTTTTTTTGTAACTTGCGGAACTTATCGGAGTCTTTCGAATTACGATGTCCACATTTGATAGGAAAAAAGATGGACAATAACGATGAATATCAAAATTCCAGAGAGTATCACTTAGAAATTCCACATAAGTCCGCTCGTAATAATTGATCGATCCTTTGAGCGTAGTGCGAAGCGTTATAGGAACCACACCGTATTACTTGAGAATTCCACGTAAGTTCGCTCGTAATAATTGATCGATCCTTTGAGCGTTTTCCCTTTGAAAGGGAAAGGGACGTGATGGAGCGCTTCCGGTCTGAAATTACAGAAAACTGCGGCTTAGGGGGTCGTTTATGCCAACATAAAGCTGCGATAGAAACCGCGAGGCGAATGGAATTGCAGAAAAATAAGAGAAATTCAACTGCAAAATATTTCTTATATTTTACACGTAGACGAATGAACCTGACTCCGAGGAAGAATCTCTCTCCGCCATTTTGTTGGCTGGTCCTGAGACAGAAGCATCGCAGAAAGGAGATTTCATCTTGAACGGTGGCCGGACACTTGTTGCTTTAAAAACCGCCATTATCTGTTTAAACGGACTGAGGCATTAGGTCGCCAGACATACGCTTGGCCACGCGAAAACTCGCCAGTTCGTGAATGCCGACACAAAATGGTGCATTCAACGGCCTAACCGGAATTAGGAGCTTTCATAGTGCGTGACCTTTCGCCCGGAGACCTTTCTCGCCGACGCACAGTGGACCAAACAGCAATTCTAACGACGAATGCATAATTAACCCTTTGCACTCGAGAAAGAGAGAGCCACCACTCGAAATATTGTTTACATTATTAACCCACTCCACGATTTCTGTTAATTGGGATGAAAAAATTGATAAAAGGTCAGTCTTTGTGTTGTATTTGAAGGGAAAAATATTTAAAAAAGTTAAAACAACATTTTCCTTTGTAAAAATAGAGTCCGCCGCTTTGTTAAGGAGTTATCAACGAAAAACACAGACCAATCAAAGCGCGACCTAGACGCGTGTTGGCTGTTCTGTGTTTTTCGTTAATAACTCTTTAATAAAGCCTCGGACATTATTTTCGCAAAGGAAAATGTTGCTGCAAATGATCTCAAGAACCTCCAATCTCCGGATGTTGAAGGAATTTTGAGGTACCCTGTGTACGAATAATTTGTACAACACCCACAGTGTATAAGTAGAGTTCAACCCTATTGATTTGTATTATTCGTTGCTACAATTGGCATTTAGCCCGCTGTGCGACAAAACGTTTGCAAATCAATTTCCGATGGTCTAATAAAAAATTGTCCGCCCGTAAATCTTCAGTTTTGGTTATTTACGTTACGAATGTTATTTGACGCGGCAGGTGGAGGCAGTCCGTGGAGCGCCGCTGAAAAATTCGGGACCATTCATCGGCGGGTTAATTAAATTCCGACCACACCGCCAATTAACGGACCCGAGCGCAATAGAAAGAGAGAGGGAGAGAGAGAGAGAGGTCGGCCCGTGGCGAACCTTGCACACCTACACCTGCGTGACGTTTACATTCTACCTTCGCCCTACTACCTTCGCCTACCTTCACCTAGCCTCCCCGACCACACGACATCCTTGATAAGCATACAGGCCGGCGTTTAAAAGCATTACGATTCCCATAAAACGCCCACCCAGCCCCGTAATGACGCGATCGAGAACCCCCAGGCTGCTCTTCTTTAATCTGAAAAATTGTTTTCACTCACCAGTGTAGGAAGAGCGGACCTGTCCGGGGGCTGGAACGGTGTAAAGAACGCCGATGACGTTTTTAACGACACAGACCTCCACCGTGAACGACTTCGACGCGCTTTTTACGATCCACTGCGGAAAGTGGCCTTCCGCGAGATCGGTAATCCATAGATCGAAAAGTTTCTACGGCTTTTCAAGGAGTAAGGAAGCACCATCATCTCGATGGTTACGCGGACACTTCGAAACATCCATTGTGCAGATGTTCTTCGATTGATTTCTCATCGTCCCGCTTGGTAAAGCGATTTTGTTTGATTACTTGGGAAAATTTATACTAAATATTTGATTTAACATTTATCGAAATTTTATGGAAGACCAACCCCAATTTGGTGATTATATAGAATAGGTCTGCGTACTCCGATTTTGATGAAATTTTAATATGTTATAGATTTCGACATTTCGAACAACTTTTTTCTCTTCCAATATAGGGGGCCCACTTTTAGTTTTCGAGATATTTGCAAAAGACTAGCGCTAATACTGTATTGAATTTTTCGTATTCCTCCATACAGTATTAGCGATAGTTTTTTGCAAATATCTCGAAAACTAAAAGCAAGCCCCCTATATTGAAAAAGGAAAAAGTTGTTCAGAATGTGTTGCTGCATAACATATTAAAATTTCATCAAAATCGGAGTACGCAGACCTTTTCTATATAACTACCCCCTTTGCACTCGGAGCTATTTTCACTTGAAAAGTAAACACTTCTTCCAACCCTAAAATATTTGGCAGTCTACATTATTTTTGAAATTTGGTGGATGTAAAATTGATGTGATTCCTCAGACATTCGACTAACTCGAGAAACAAGAGTTTCACAATTTATGTGAGAATTTTTAATATACACGTTTGACCGCAATTTCGTATTTATACTCGGCGAGCATGTGAAGGGCCGGCTCCCATCTGAATTAACGACAAAAATTAGCACCGTGACCCGTCTCATTAAATTCGCGAGGCAGGCTGATTAAACAGCCATCGCGAGAATTAAAATAAACTAACGCCCGCTGCACGGCAATGATTTCGCGTGAAAGTGATTCCTGCCCGATATGCATGTTTCATGCAATCCGCGAATAAATTGTAAAGCCGGACACCGAATTTTAAACTGTCGCTGATAAATTCGGATTTTATCAGAAATCATCCACCAGAGAAATCTGCCTCGGAAACGGCCACCGTCTTTCTTTCAATAAAAAAGCGAGCGTACCTCTCAATGGGGGGGATACTCGTTTTTCGTAGATCCTGCAGTTCCTGTTTTCTTAGAACAAGGATTTTGTTCATAATAACAATTGTTAAATGATTTCGGCGCTACGGTACGATCGTAAAAAAACAAAATTAATTAAGCAGTTTTGCTAAGAAGTTTATTTATTTTGTTCATTGCTTGTTTCTGGCAAACCCGTAAACAGTTATAAACCATCCCAGTAATTGTTGCGTTGATATTATTCCACTTTGTACATTACATTTCGTTGACATTATCATTCCGGTATTATTTGTCTTTCGGGTTGCATTACGTTTTCATTTAATTTGCATTAATCGCGTGAAATTAAATTACGCGAACACGCGTTTCAATAGAATTCATTTAATTTCAATGTTAAGCTCGAAGCTTTACTACTTGTCTGAGAGATCGTGTCTTCGTTTCCGTTGGAAAGTGGAAGTTCCATTGTACCGCGGCTGTTCTTTTCAGCCAGGCAGGATAAAAAAATTGAAGTGTTTAATTATTTGTGCCCGTATGCACAAAGGAAGAGAACAAAACGATTTAGAACTAGCCCCTTGTCCAGTGGACACTAGAACTAGTATTTTTCCGTAAAACAGACAGGACGTGGGTGTATTGTGGGTAGAAGAAATATAGGTGACTCCTCAAGAGACAATTCGAGGGACACCTAAAGCGTTTTTCGCTATTCATTGCAGTCCCCTGACTGACTAATGGCGACGATAATGTTCGATTTCTCTCGTGGAACCGATCTACGAACATTTTGTCTTCGTAATTGTCCCTTGGTCGAGAAATTCCAGTACTATAAACCAATTATAACGAATTCTCATGAATAATATCCTTATGCAAACATTTTTCTTAGCCAGTGTGAAGTAGAAAATAACATAGGAGAAGATAAAGTAAAACTACAATTATAAGAGTCTAATTAAAGTCTATTAAACATGTTTCTACACCGAGTTTCGGAATTCTTAATTTCATTGTGACGATCACAAAAATTTTTTTTACATGAAGATTCTTTAGCCAGAATAAATCGTGAAAGCTTCGAGGTTCAAACAACTTCAAACTGCAGACAGTTACCCTTTCTCGATTCGAGTAGAATCCACAGTGCCATTATCCACCGCGAGTAATAACAAACGCGTTGCGCGACAATTAAAGACCATTAAGACAGAAAACAGAAGCTATCTCGTAACAGTCTGCAATAAATTCACTCAACTCACCGGCAGTACCACGAACATCAAACGACACCTGTATTTAACCCCTTCCGATGTTCTCAAATCGGAGATTATAAAAATATGAAAATGATTGACAATTTTTCCTTTGCCTCGCCAACGAGAATACATTCTCGTCGAATCGCGCAGACTTATTCTAATAAAATTCTAATAAATAAAAAATATCAGAGTAATAGCTAATAATAATAATTTTGAGGTGATTGATGAATAGACAGCAGATTTTATTAATTCATACCAAAAAACAAATAGGTACAATTAAAAACAGTGAAAACATTAAAAGAACTTCAAAATACTACATCCTTTCCAACCTCTCATAGTGTAGTATTCATTTCCACATATTGAAATCTGATTTTAAAAAATTACCTTAGTAAGAGGTACACCGAGCCTCTATAATTTTCGCCAAAGCAAAATTCTTCGAAGAAGCAACACGTGGTGATCGCGTTCTCGACAATCAAGTTCCGAAAACGTTTCCTTTGCATGAAGCCTAGTCCGCGCATCAGTCTGTCGTTCGGGGGTGGTTTAAGCACGAAACTGCCCCATCCATCTCCAACACCCCACAACTTCCCATCTCCGCAAACTCCCTCGGTGTTAGAGTATCGCGTCTAATGAGCGGTGCGAGTAAACCCGTAGGATTACGCTAACTCTCGTATAGCCGTGTCCCAGGCTGGTGTGAACCATCGCCTCGTAGCTGATACATAATTTTTCCCTCGTTACTTCGTCGGAGGGTAGGTCTGCTAGGCGGCATATGGAAACTTTCTGAAGACACTGTACATCGTAAAAGCTGTCGATCGACCAGCGCGATGGCAGCTTCGAGGGTGAAGCTACAGGGAGACAGAGAGCATACCCGAGAGAAAGTGAGAGAGAGAGAGAGAGAGAAAGAAACACAGTCTGTCCAACTGGTGTGCGAGACGAAGAGAGGTAAAAATAAAATATAAAAAAAAAGAATAGCCAGAGAGAAAAATAAGCATCAAGTTCAAAATGCATCGAAAAGGTACAAGGTTGCCGATGCGTGTGTGTGCGATTCGATGCGGAACGGAAATGTGCGATGCAGGGGGTGGCCGGGGCCAGGTTTGCACGAGCCGTGGCGACGTGGGGGTTGTTTCAGGGGGTGGGAAAAAAAGGGAGAGAGAGAGAGCGAGAGAAGGCGAACACGACGGTCTAGTGAGGGGATGCGCGGTGTATTAAACCCGGTGACTGTTGTCGCGCAGCGTGGGAGTTAGTTCTGGTGAGGGCGCCAGCCAGCTCACTCGCTAAACTAACCCACTGTCCCAACCCTTCGATCCTCCATCCCTCGACCTTCGGCCAGCAAAGCAACATCCACGGCCGCAACCTCCTTTTCAAACTGACTTGGTAGCCGTCTGCGTTTTTTCGTCGCGCTCGTGCACCACCGAACGAAGAAGACACGGGTCTCACAGTCTTCGGCAGACTCTGAACACCGTTAGAACCCATCCAGGTGTCTCGCGTCTGGCTATCCGCGACCATAGTTCCGTCGAAGTATGCGAGAGTACGCGGCCGAGAGGGAACACCGCACCGCGACGTAAGTGCTCGTCGAAACGAACGTACACACATTGCCGAAGAGAATACTACGTTGTTCTCGAAAACGAAGAACAACAACATCCGAAGCGGACGTACCAGCGAAGAGGACATCATCGTCGCCGGGCGACAGACGGCCGCGCGAGACCGGCACCAACATGCTAACTTCACGTTCGCACCATTTTGTGTTCGTGTGATTCATCCGAACCGGATTCAGCGAACAGTGATTTTGTGAGGATCGAGATAAACGTCGAAGCACTGCGTGGTTCGTTTCATTGAGAAAACCGCCGCCACAAGGACTAGAGAGAGAGAGAGAGAGAGAGTAGCATGTGCGACCGGGAACAGGCGGTTTCATCCGAAGATTGTGCTCTCTGTGCTTCGGTACCGCAGTGAGAAAGAAAAGTGGAAGAGAGGAGCAACAAACCCGGACAGAGAAGCAAGTATTCCGCACCATACTGCACCACACATTGTAATATTCCGCGGCTCTGCACCACATTCTCTTTTCGCTGTATCTTTATTTTCTCTATATCTTTCTATTTTCCCTGTGTGCGTGTATGTGTGTGTGTATATATATCCACCGTAAAATGATCTCACGCCTTTGTGTTCTCGCAAGCCTCTCCGTAATAGTCGATCTGTGTGTCCCCCGTCTTTCTCTCGACAATCACCGAAGAACTCGTCCCGTTCGTCCGGAAAACCTAATTAATCCGTTCCTCTGTTCACCCGCGGGAGAGCACGGTTTTGCACATTTTTCGGGCACCTGTTGATCTCTCGTCCTGCACAGCCACTTTTATACCGCACTCGCAAAACGTCGTCCCGGGAGGTTCGACGTGTTCCGTTGCACGTAGAGAAAGAAAACCTGCACAGCACCCCCACAAGCACACACGAGAACAGAGCGGTTTTTCTCTGTCATTCCTGGCTGACAGTAAGCTGCGAGTCCGGAGGAGGAGGTCTCTCCGTGAACGTCGGAGGAGTCGCATAGAGAGAGAGAGAGAGAGAGATCGTCGTGGATCAGTGATAATCCTGATCGTCATGCGAGGAACCGGAGGAGAAGGTAGCGGTAAGCGAGCGGCCAGGAAACCCAGGAGAAAAACACTTCGATTACGAGCACGTAACCGTGGCCGATCGATCGACTTTCATTGTTGCCCCACACTGTCGAGCACCTTAAAAGCATCCGCGACGCACCACCAGCACCATTGACACCTTCGCGGCACACTGAAACCGCGATTCCGTGCTGCCGCAGCAGCACACACGTTGCTTTCCTTACTAACCGCCTGATTTCAGGACCTCGCAGAGAGTGCAACGGGGAATCGGCCGCTCGAGCTTCTCCGCTGAGAAGCTGCGAAATGCGAGGCTGACCGACACACAGAGAGAACATAGTGTCTCCGAGCGTGTATGACAGATGAGAGAAAGTGGCCAACGACTTCTCGTGAAACGCGTTCGCCTAGGCGGTATCGATTGATCGCCGATCGTCTACTACTTTTACTACCCCCCTATCGGCGACATTTCACCACCGCCCTCTCTCCGCCCAGCTAACGAAAAGTCGGCCTAAAACCACAGAGTTGTGCCTTTCGACTGGCAGCGAAGCAGTCTACGAGAGGATTGTAACCGAGGAAGAAGAGGAACACCGCACCTAGGAGGCGTTGATAGTAATCTATACTTAGTTTCGCTCGTTTTTCATCGTTGTTTCGGTATCAGAACACTGTCGTCGTGAACCGACGGCTTACAAGATACCTACATATGATGGCAGTGTGCATGTTCTGGCTGCTCACGTACGTGGGACAGGGGCTGGACCTCGCCGTGGGCAACCGACCCATGATCATCATGCAAGGAGCACCGGAAAACGACTACCGACACGGCAACAGTATTCGAAAGAAGAACGAGCTGAACACGGTCGGCAATAACCTGTTGCACTTTAGGATATATCCCTCGGAGGCATCCCACCGTGACGAGCTGTCGAACTGGCTGCTGGTGAACGAAGAGCCGAGAATCTCCTCGTGGACACCGGCCGGCATTTTGATCGACGACATGATCAAGGAACCAAGGGAACTGCAGACTGTTTTCTTCGCGTTATCGCCGACCATGATGAACGTCCTCTATTCGGACTACCCGTCCGGACAACAAACTAACGGCGAACAACAACAGTTCCCTGCGCATCACGACGATCAGCCGAGTCACGTTGGACAGCAACGGGGAAAAAAGCTAAGGATCGATTGCAGACATTCGAGGAATACGATTAGTTTGCCGATTAGAGTGTGCGACGACGAACTCGGACGGAAAACCGTACAGGAAACCAGACAATCCAACTACGACGATCTATTCGAGCAGAAGCGCAACACTGCTGCGAACTTGAAGACTGACCTGACCCGGGGTCAGAAGATTAGGGATTATCAGACGAACGCTGCTTTCCCGAACAGACCGTTCATACTCGAAGGTAACAAGCTCCCAGGGAAGAGGAGCCAGATGCCGGATGTTGGACGAAGAGCCATCGACCTTCCCGGAGAGGCTGCCCCCCATCAAGCTCAACCCCCGACGCCCCTGGGGAACGGCATCAGCGCCGCGCCTCAACTTCTGCTCAGATCACCTCGAGGAAGCATACAGTACGACGTCCCGCAGATACGTAAGTGAATACTTTCTTGATACTGTGAAGATTCTCTGGAATTGTCTCGTTTTTTCCTTTTTAACACGTTTTGCCACATGGGGGGTATGCAATAGATGCGTCTTGCGCCCCATGGTTGGCGTTTTAGATCTTACAACTTTTTTCATAGTTAATTTTTCATAAACTCGACATGAACGTTGGAAAAAGTTATATTGATTTGCAAAACTGCTTAGTTAGTAATATAGGGTCGACCCTGTGCGCCGAAAATATCAATTTATTTATTTACAATTGTCGATCGAGATAAAAGGAAACAATTTTCATAGTTATTCAGAATTCGCAATATTTAGGAGTATCTGTGCGAGGTTAGAAAAAAAATTATTTTATACTTTTTAGTCCGTTTTGAAGTTTTCCTTTGAGGACAGCGGGGAAATGCATTTTACAAACAAAAGCTCTACGATGGATGGTCGAAGTGGTAGTGTAGAGCTCTTCATATCAAATAAAAGTAAGGATAGGACATAGCCGCTAAAACCACGTTGTCCAGGAGCAGAAAGGATCCTGTATTCTCCTTTTTTCTAGCCGGCGATATGGTCTTCTGACCCGATTTTCGCAATCTGTGCTGTTCTTCGCTTTAATCTCTGGAACTGTACTGTCTCTCTCTCCGTTAACGATCCTATCTCGATAGGTCTGTCGCGCAATAGTTGTTGCAGTGCCGCTACATTTTTTGTAGCGTGGTTTCTCTTCTCCAAGACAATTATTAGGAACCCGGGGTGTCCGTTCACCTCTAGAATTATAATTAGACTGCTGATGTTTATGCAGTTCTTAATTCTTGTAGCAAATCTTGAGAAACTGAGCACGAATGAAATCCTATTTTCAGTGATAGCAGTCTCTGTAGATCTGATATAAATGAAAATCGTATTAAACTCTGTAAAATTTTATATTTTAACGTTTTCTAAAAATTTTCAAAAGTTCGCAACGAGTAAGGAACCAAATCATTAAAATTAGAACGTACTTAAATTGGTAATAATTACTTCGCGAAATATTATTTTCCATCGAAATAGCGTTTGCAAACAATACCGAATTAGTCGGAACACAAAATTTCGTAAGTCTTTGTTCCACCGTTTCGCCATCCAACATTTCGTCCGAAACTGTTTCGAGAATTTCAACTCTCGCTATTTGCCCCAAACGTCGGACAGATTCTCTCCGTTGCATTACAAGGACTTTTCTACGGACATGCTCGATTTATTTGTTAACGAGCGCGGTACGCAGTTACGAAACATTCGTGTCAGACGTTTGCAAAGTTCCCAGAGTGAACAAATGTAATTCGTGGTTTACAGGCCGCATCCTCGTCGGGTACGACCTTTTCCCAAAGCGTTCCTCGTAAATTCGTGTGGTTGAATTACGAAAATATTCGAGCTTCTTTCTCATTCGTCCCTCAAAACTAATTTTAAAGCTGACGTTGGCGCCCCCGGCCGTACGTTTTCGCGGCGTGTCGTCCGTGACCGACGTCTCGACGCCTCTAACTTGTTTCTCTACATCCTCTCGTTCCGCGTCCTCGCCCCCGGAAGAATCTCTCTTTAGACATCCTCATTGCTGAACTAGACTCCGTGCGGACTGAAACTTTCCCGGGAATTTCCTCCCACGATCCACGCTTCCGGAAACCGGCTCCTCTTTCGGCTATGCCTTTGACAGTGCTGTACACGACAGTTCTAGTTCGGTGTCGGGTACCTAAAGTTTATATATAGGTATGGTCCGCATTAGAGTACAAATGTTAATGTAATTTTCAATTTTTATAGATAAATCTTAAGAAAGTGGAATTAAATAAAATTCAATACAAATTGTAATCGCGGTAAATCCTGTCGAACTTACTATTCCAGTATTTTTTGAATATTGCCAAAAAGAATATTAAATATAATTGGGTCTCCAAGATTTAAAAATGTTAAACTCCTTAAAGTTTATAAAATTAGGGTACACGAAATTATAGGGTCGGGTCGAGTCCCTAAAGTTTATAAAGTTAGAGTCAGGATCTTCATAGTTTATAAAATTAGGGTATCCAAAGGTTGAGTTAGGTCCCAAAACTTTATAAAGTTAGTATCGAGAGCCTTAATATTTCTAAAATTGGGATACCCGAAATCACAGGAAATAATTTGGTTTCCCAAGCTGCACTCGAGGGAGGATCCCAAAATTTTCTAAGGGTACCACGCCTTTTCCTCACCACCCCTATCAAATAGCTGCTCAGATCTTCATGCATTAAAGAAAAAGTTGGTTAGAAGAAATATGCAATAGTAACCGATTAGAAAAATTCAAGAAAACATATTGTAATATTGTTTCTCAGGTAACAAAGTCATTAAGGATTGAAATTTCTATCACGATCATTGCTAAACATTTTGATTGTGAACATTTGTTTCGTTATCGTCTCAAATAAAATGACGAAATTGAAGAAGCAGACTCCTAAAATACCACACTCTCGATAGACCCGAAAGAAATCGATCGTCCGGACCTGTTACGCGAGGAAACCGCGGTAAGACGGTCGAAATGTCGGCGAGGAATTCCTCCGGCCATCGGCGAGTACCTATCTATCGATTTTTCGAGTCGCGGTGGCTGGCCGGTCTTGTTTAATGACTTTTATCGGGTCAGCCGATCGCGATGGCACACCCCCGCTGCTGATTCTTCGCCGGATTACCGCGAAGTGACAATTTAATCGCGGGTTTTCTCGCGGTTCTCGTAGCAGCTCCGTTTTTATTTCTGCACCAGCGAAACTAGCTGGACAAGGAATGATAAACGGCCGGGGTCACGGGATTAATTTTCTCTCGAGTGACCTTTGCGTATAGCGGAGCGATCTATCGGGTTTCGCTCAGTTAATAGTTGATCGCCGATAAAATGAAGCATCGTTGATTAAATAATTGCGAAGGAGAGCCTCTTCGTTCAACCCGGTTCTCCGAATTCTCTTTCGCACGGAGTTGTAATTAAAATTGATATCGAGAACGAGTCCGCACGCTTCGTGCATAGGGGTGCGTGATTAATTATAGTGGTATTAATAATACCATAGAGTTTGTTTTATTTGCAATGTCGCGATTGACAGCAACTCGAAGCTCTGTGGTGGCGTGTTTTTTCAGACAAATGTGTTTAATTAGGGTTTTAATTGGGGAGGCAGCAGTGGACGCAGCGTTGGGTCGCGCAACCGGTGTGAATTGCGTCTTCAAAATGCTGAAAAATAAAAGAGCTGCGGTCGGAATAGCGGTTCACCAGTCTGATGCTTAAACAAAATCGAATGTTTTTAATTAACTCTTCGCGAAGAACCTGAATCGTTTATACTCTTCAATAAAAAAAACCCTCAGATGCATTTTTAAAATAATAATGTTTTACTTGAATCGCAATAAAAATTGTAGTAGAATAGAAATGCATTTTGTTTCTGAATATGTTGAAAATGATATAGTATTCGTTCAAATTGCACCTACCTATTTTTGCCATAAATGCATAAAATCCGCAGTGTGCTGATTAGATTGCAACCGCAATTACTTTATATCTCCGTGCAGCGTTTCAGCGTGAAACGAGATTTCGTTGTGTCCCAATTTATAAATATTGAAGGTACGCACGCGTATTCACTTTTGCGAATTCATATTTATATGCACGAGACAGATTGAATAATTAATTTGGTGAATGAAATTGATAAATTGTCTCGTGCTGCGTCACGATAGGACTTGGACACGATACGGAAAAAAATGAATCGACCGGGAGAGAGAACGTTTCGATATCAGCACGTTGATCGTTACCTAGATACGATATAGTTGAGTATATGATTTTAGTAGCACGATACGGCACAAGCACCGCTCGCATAACATTCAACTATGTATAGGAAGATCGTAACAGTAAAGACACGGCGTAAAAGGTTACAATGGTACGAGGAACGCTCAATCCATGCGGTTTCATCGCTTCCGCGACTAGATTGCCGGCAATAATCACTAGGAGATATCGAAATAATGACAATTACCGTGGTATTATTATCGATAGGTGATAGTCGCACCTGTTGCCGCTCACACACGAATGTGATCACGTGTATCATCACGCGATACCAATTTCACTCTGTCCCCACACGTCCACCCGTCGGAAATCGGCTCCGGCAAAAATAGCAAGCGCAGCATTCGATGATCGAGGACGAGTTCCACCATATACCGGGTGGCGAGTTCAACCAACGATATTAATATCAGTGTCATATTAATTACACCTTCTATTTTCAATTCTCAACGCCTCCAATAAAATATTAGACTTTACCTTTAATTTTCAATTAATTACCAACGTCTCGAATAAAATATTACACCTATTTTAAATTCGCAATGCTTCCAACAAAATAGTAGCCCTTTCATTTTAACACTGAAACTACCGAGCACTGAAAGCGATTAGAATGTTTAGACAATCGAATTAATTACCGTGTAGCAACATCATAATTCCAATAAATATGAAATCAACAATGTAAGACCGATCGCTTGAGTGGACAAATTTTAGAATAAAAGAAATGATCGCGAACTATACATTCCGTGACGCAATACGATAATAAACAATTGTTGGATCACGTTGTACAGGAGTCTAGTGTAATTCACGAGTTGGTGAAACTTTTGTCGGATTGTTGTCGCGGACATTGTTGGCGAAAAGTTTGCGGCACACGGACAAGGCTATGAAAGAGTAAAATGATGAACGAGAGATGACCTTGCCGAACAACGATATTTCTGTCGATTCGTTTCGAGCGGACGCCCATACAGGGTGTGGCAACCCGATGCAACCACGAGGGCTACTGTCGGAAATAGTCACGGTATTGTTGGCAATGCTGAAGAAAACGTTGCCCGGAATTTGCACCCCAGAGACGCTGGAAATGTCGCTCGAAAGGGGAGACGTCTCCCTTTTGCCCGGCCCTTTGTCTAACAACTATCCAGAGACCGACAATAGCTTCATTACGAATCGATGCGCTGGCGCGAATTAATGCAAATCTCGTGTACGGCTGTTCCATTAACACGTTACCGTTCGCCATTGTTTTGGGAAATCTTCCTTCGGGGACTGCGGGAAATTAGTCAAGAATTTCGAACTCCATCGACTTGTCAACTGACTCGGGATTCGCGCTCCTTTTTGTACTATTAGGTCGTTCGAAAAGTTCGTTTTCTGAATCTCCAAGAACTGGTGTTAAATATTTTTGTATATAATAAATATATTTTTGTATAAGTATTTTTACTTATACAATACGTATACATACACATACAATAAATAAACAAATAAGTATATAATATAATAAAAATGCTTAAATAAGCAATACTATTTTCACATGAAAAACGAAATCACTTTGCAAACGAGCAGATAATAAAGTAAGAAATTAAATAAGTTTAAAGGCCGAGTGAATATCGTGTGTCCCGATTCAAGTGAAAATAATTAACAGGTACCCTTTCGGTTAAGGGCGAATCGCGTGGAATAAAAAAGCGAAGCTAATTTATAAAATGTAAGAAACGAAGGGATGAGAAAAAATAATTTACCTGCGTGTTGCTCATAAATAACATCGGTGTTTATTTTTTAAGTGCATTATTTTCGAGGCCACTTTAAAATAAACCTTAATCTATAACACGTTCCCCGACATTATTAGAACAAATAATCACTATTCGCATCAACTATTTTTATCGCCGGTATTTTCTAATCTTTATTTCATATACTACCCCGTTAGCTTCACCGAAAAATACACGATTATTTATAACTTGACGAAACCAGATGAGAAACTTTGTACACGTATCATTATATGTTTCATTACAGCCAGAGATAGAGAATAAAATGTTTCGATAACTTCGAATTTCATTTGTTTGCATGATAATCCGACGTCTAATTATAATAAATGTTCCTTTCTATTGTATATTTGTTTATAAAAGATGTGTTAGAGTGCTCTCGGCGCACTGGCTCGACTGCAATTTATTTTTCAACTCTTGCAATTTTTTGTTTAATAATTAATTTTTAAAAAACCCGAGATGTTAACACATCAATTTGACTAAAAAAAACTTCAAAAATTTTTTTGTGTCATTGGTTCAATTTGACAACGAGGGACAGATTCAATTCGTGAAATGAGGGACGGATGAGGGTTAACACATCTTTGATAATTATAATATTTCTTCATGACGACACACACGCAAGTCAGAATCGTTGGTAAAGTCCATTCGAAACTGATTGTGTGGCTTGTAATTCGATCTGGGAACACAGCGTCGCCATAAAAGAATATCCGTGGAATAAATTCCGGTTTCGGAGACGCCGGTGGAAAAACATCGAAATGTTGTAAAACTACCGAATGATATCGAAACATATAAAAGTATCAGAAAGTTGAGATTGGAGGTACGGATAAAATAACAGTGTAGTGAAATGCTACGGAGAGAAGTTGCGGATGGTAATAAGATTTCCGGGTTTTTTTCTCTCAAGTTTTACGGAGACCCCCGGGCAAACGAGCAATGGAGACGAAATCTGATGGAATTTTTAAAACCGATGGTCGTTTTATTACGTCCCACCGCCGTAAAGGCTCCTTATTTCGTTCTTTTATTGATGACGCTCGAGAGGTTTCGGGGATGATATTACCTTAAAGTCTCCACCCTAATCGATTTGGGACAAACAAGTTGGCGACGCGACGTGTCCTGGTGACGAGAGTTTAAATCGAATGAATGTCGTTATGAGCCGAACTTTCGGCTACACTAACGAACAGTCGCTCCCTCAGGAGTTGCACTCCTCCGAAAGATTAATTTTATCTCTACGCATTCTCCATAATTATACGTGTAACAGGGAAATTCGTGTATCGCAGCCATAAAAATGATTTTTAGAGTTGTGCGAAGAACTTTCGATAGAAATTAAATTTTTAAAAAACCACACATATAAGAATTATATGAGGGTAAATACCCTTGACTATATCATTGTTTTTCTCGGTTGTTAATTAAGATATTCTGATAAAAAAAAATACGAAATACTGTACTTACGTCCTTTATAACATGTATTTTTTCACAATTGTGATCAAATTATTAAGGGTGGAAAAAAATTATTTAACTTTTTAGGGAAGGGAATTTCAAACAACCCTTCGAGTGACCACTTTCAAAAAATTCAACAACAATTTTTTAGTGCTTGGTAGGTTGAATCGTGAATTAAATAATATTGTTAGCACGCGCCGAAGCTGCGCTGCAACGCGCGCGCTATAAATCGATAAAACGAAAACATTAATACTGACCTTGGTATTTTCCCTATGGCTTTGAATTACATCGGCCGGGGACGCGTGTTTTAAATCGGCAACCTTGCCGGGAATTTCGCGTGAAGGAACGACGGTGATCCTTCGGGGGCAGCGTCGATTTTCTGCATAAAAATAGTACGGCGATCGATGGCCGCGAACAATGTAATAGAAAAATTATACGGACCGTGACGGAAATGATGTTACAATAACACCGGCGCCGACGCAAGAATTGCCGAACGTGGAGCGCATGGGAACGATCGGGAGTCATGAAAGTCGATGGAAATCGGTGGAAATTTATTCAAACGACTCGACCGGCACTTGGTACGCACGGGGAAACTAAAACGTTCGGTACGGGGGAAATAAAGGAGAATTATTACGGGACAAAAGGATCAGCGATCGAGTTGAGGAATTTTCTCTGGGAACGTGTCTGGAGGCGGTAAACTGAATTTCATGTATTCGATGAAACTAGATTAGAGAAACTGGATTTGAGAAACTAGATTTATTAGTTGAAAGATAATGTTTGAAAAATTGGAGATCGTTCTTTCTACTTATTTCGTAGTATTATTATATTATTTTCTGAGTTGTGCGGTGTGTAGAGTAAAAAATTTTATCGCCCAGCCTTGTCTATGGAAAGACCACCCCTATCACAAGAATTGTCAAGTGTGCCTGTAACGTTCAAAAATCAAAAGGCGACCAAATAAAAATTGAGTCTTCTCCTGACTTCTTCTCAATTTTTCCAGACTCGCCACCCTTTTTTAAAAAATTCTTCCGTCCATCCCTGTCTATGGAAAGACCACCCCTATCACAAGAATTGCATTAAATAAAAATTGAATCTTCTCCCGACAATATCAAGTTACTTTCTCCATTTTTCTAGACTGGCTACCCCTTTTTTAAAAATTCTTCCGCCCAGCCCTATCATAAAAATTGGCAAGTTCAGTTGTAACTTTGAAATATCAAATTTGTAGACGAGAACGCTCCAATATATCAAAATTTAGTCAACCCCTGTGATCAAGTTACACTTACCCAGGCTCGCCACCCCTCTTTGTGGGAAAGCCGCCCTTAACTTCGCGAGTTTAATAGTAACCGCTAATCTCTGGGAGTTAAATTGGAAATAAACAAAACAAAATGTCAACTGCAAACTGAAATTTTAATGTCTCCAAGTTCCGCTGAGCGCACACAGGTGGGTGGTAACGACCGCGTTGCGAAACTATAGGTTAGAAGAGGGACTCGTTGGGGGTCGCTCAGGCACCTGTTACGGGTGACCGAAGAATTGGTAAAATTGTGCAGATTACTTTAATTGTCGGAAAGTTCGACGGCAGTGGCTCCCGTTCAAGTTATACTCGTGGAACAGGAGTTTTAATGAGGTGACCCTACCGCTGCTCGTGTCGTCAACAAGTTATCGTATCCTGCCGCTGTAAATGGATAATTAGGGAATTTTCAAAGATTCAGTTCGAAAGAAATCCTCCTCGGTTAGCTCCTATGAAATCGGAGTAACACCAGTGAGAATATTCCGGTTGAATGACTACTTGAAACTCCTTATCTCTCTCTCGAATATTGCTGACTCGTCTCTTACACAGCCGACTACGATAATACAGCGACTCTGTTGTGAGAGAAAAATTTATTGCAACGAGCCCGTGAAGCTTGAATAAGAAAAGAAGCTACGTTTTTACGCTTGGCTAGCGTGACGGGAGATAACCGTTCGAAATGGAGGTTAAAGTGAACTCTCATCTTACGCTCTTAAAGAAATTCTACTCGAACTGTTTCACGCAAGAAAGTACGTTTTTAAAAATATTTATTAACCCTTGTTCTGTTCCTCGTGTGAATTTCATACAGTTTTAACACAAGTCCGAAAAAACCGAAGATGTAAATGTTAACTCGTTAATTTGAATAAAAACCATCGAAAAGTAGCTGTTGACCCTGTTATTTTATCGAGGCAGATTCTATTCGTGAAAAGTTAAATAATTCGTTTGTTAATCAGTGACGCAAACGGTGAATCTTCTAACTATCGGAGATAAATAGTGAATTACATAATAATCGTCATTGGTGTCATCTAATTTAAAAGTCACAGACGGTTTTAATCGCTTCTACAATCATACACGATACCGCAGATTTTTCTTTCTGTTTCTATACTTTTTAGTCCGTTTTTAAAAACGTGGTATTTTTAAAAAATTTATTTTCATTTATTTATATATGTTCATAGACAGATATAATCATATTTAAACACATATTTGTTGAGTCATACTGCATAATATCATCTTTTTTATTCAAATCACTATTCATACTTCTTTTGTATTTTGTTTGCAGAGTGTCCTTTCTCGGAAGACGGGATGGAAAGGTTCCCGTGTCCCACCGCAGACAGATTCGGTAGATACCACTGCATCGATGATCACGCCTTATGCGACGGTTTCATAGACTGTCCTGAAGGCGAGGACGAGGACATGCAGTCCTGCATGTTTTACAAAACCGTAAGTCTTTAATCAGAATCCATGTGTATGTGTGTGTGTCGACGTGATCAATTTCAGTCGCACCGTTCCCTCTCAATCACACACAACGCTCTGTAATCTGCCAGCAATTCCTGCGCGACCCACACAACCCTCCGCGACCCCTAGGACGTCTATTTTCTGATTTCTCGATTCGAAAAAGTTCGAGCGGAACATTAGGTCGAGCTGTAAACAACTTCTCCCGTAAACATGACAGAAAATGTCATGTATTCCATTTGTGTCTCGGACCGTATATCTGTGGATCTCAGAAATACTTTCACTTTCGAGATTCGTTTAACACAGGACACAGGAGAAAGGGTTGAAATTAAGACAATGCGTGTAACAGGAAAAAGAAAGAATTCCTCTGAAAATATTTTACGTGTCATCTAATACTGTGGTGCCCAAGGTGGTTCGGAACCCACCTTTAACTGTAGGTCCCATCGCGAAATAATTCTTATAAAAGAATTCGAACTTGTTCTTGAAATTCCATCGGCAATACAGCAAATTCATTTCTGCAATATCATAAAAAATTAGATTGGATGAATTTTAGTTTAAAATGTCGTGATGGGAAATAATTCAAACTCGTGTCTTTTTAATTCTGGCTTGGTTCGCTTTCATAATTACTGGCACAAATATTTTTACGGGCAAATTTACAGGAACAAACTTTTAAAATACATCAAACAAATATTTTCGTTGCGAAGGGTAGAACAGCGCCGCGGTATGAATGGCAACGAGGAGTCGTTCAGCCCTTCGTGCAATTTTATATTACCGGAAACACTGTCAATCGACGAGCCCATTGTTCCCGCGTACACGGTAGGTGTGCGAGGAACAGAAACGTTCCGTCAATAAACACAGCGGTCAGTTCCAGCAGCATGTTTATAGGCAGAAGTATGTCAAATTTCAGTGGTTGCCGGCTCCTCGCTCCAATTACGTCGACGTTGAAAGTGACAGGTATTGAAAACGACTGACAACGGGGGAAACATGTTAGAGCAACGGGGACAGACGAGTATGCTTGTGTCGCTCAATGTGAAATATGTATCTAATGCACGACCCCATCCTGTTCAATCTTTCACGTGCTCGTGATCTGTCTCTTATCCGTTCCGACGCGTGCGGCCTGACTTAAAATGACGGTCGTTGCTCGATCATAACCGGGACAGATCGGAACTAAAACATGAAGTCGATCGGATTTACAGACGAATAATTGAGGACGAATCCTCTGTTCCTGCTGGGTCACGTCAGGCATAGTTTATAGTGGAGGAACCATGAAATATACATTTCTGTTTTTTTTTATACAAAATGGAAGTCCTTCATGGGTTGACATTTAATCTCCACATGCTATAATTCATCCCTTGCCCTAATCAATATTCAAGCATTAAGATAAATGTAGCCATACAAAAAATATAAATTTTCTTTTCCCTTCTACGACACTTTTCAATACATGAAGTGTATTTGGTTTTAGAGACGAATAATTGAGGACGGCTCCTCTGGTTCCTCCTGGTCACGTCAGGCATAGTTGATAGTGGAGGAACTATAAAATATACATTTCTAATCTAATCTCCACATATTTTTACCTGGATCCACCCCTTGCCCTCATCAATATTCTAACGTTAAATAAATGCAGTCATTCAAAGAATATTCTCTTCTCTTCTACGACACATTTCTAACCACTATAACTGTACCAGAAAATGTACGGGGCAAGGGGGTTGAGAAAGAGAGTAAATTAATTGATTCCGGAAAATTTATGATGAATATCCGCGGTCTTCTAATGACCAGGAAATAGTAGCGCGAGGGGTTGATAAAAACAATCCGTCGGTCGTGTTTCCGTGAGAACCACTTGCGAGGTAGGGGCGGGGGGCAAGGAGGGTTGTAGAAGAGTGGATGAAAGAGAGATTAAACGGGGCTTCCTCGAGAGAAGATACCTGTCTGATTCTCTGTGTGCAGGTTCTCGTCTCGGTGAAAGGATGGAACGGAAAAAGCGTGTTTCCAGGCGGCTCGGCCTGGCGCGGCTTGGCGCGCGCGAAAAACGAGAGGGAAAGAATCGACCGGAGGGAAATCCAAGCCACGTACCGCCCCCTTCCCCATTTATCATCCATCGCATCCGGCGAACAGTTGACCTTTCTCCCCAGGCTGATTCCGACCTGGTCTCTCTTGCCTCTTTGAAATCGATATTCGCTTCTTTTCCTTCCGCCTGCTCGATCAGCCACTCGAACTTAACCCTAGATACACACACTCGCCGACCCGCTTCTGCAACGCGACTCGTTTGAATGCCTGGGGACCATCGGGCCCCTCGCGTCAACCCTCGATAGATCCAAACATCAATTATTCATGCCGGGACGAGCGTGAATTGTCGCTCAGAAAATTTATTTCACTTCCAGACGTCGTCGCGTTTCCACGCTTGCCCGTTTCTCTCTATAGCTGATTTTTCAATTATTGTCCCTGCAAACTTTCAACGGAGCTATCCACGCGATTGTGTGTGTTGAGTTATTGCTGGACAGTGTTCGGCACATTTATTTTACCTGAAGGAAATGCCGAAAAGATTTTCTTGGAAGATTAACGCGTTCACCGTCGCAACAAACTACCTGCTTAATATATAGGTAATTTTAGTTTTCGATCGTAATATTAAACAGGTAATTGGAATTAATTTTTATGGAACCGTGCGCCGATAAAAATTCATTCCAAGTACCTGTTTAATATTAGGCTGGAGGAAGAGTTCTGTCGTATTCGAAATAATCAGGTAAAAATTTGCTTGTAAATTATTAATAAACAGGAATGTACATGTTATTTTTCATGCATTTTATAAATTGATTAAAACGTTCTCTTTAAGATACGATGGAACATTCTGTATTCTGAATATTCTACAGAATAAGAAGATATCGAATAGAAATAATTGAAATTTCCATTTTCTCTCGAGATTATAATATCGGCGAGACCGACAAGCCAGTGAACGCGTTAAAGCTCACCGCCCGAAGCGATCGCTATCGACTCTCAACGCACGAGAAAATATTATTCTGTCTGTTTCAGACGAAAGCTCACCTCGACGTATTGGCAGATGCCATACTGCGATGGGCAAGAGGACGCTAATTCTTTTGTTGACGATGAACCTCTGACCTATGTATAAAATCATAAGTCTGACGAGTTTACTTCTTTATACATCCACCTCTATATGTATATATATATATATATATATATATATACACGTATATACACTATATATATACATAAATATATGTATATATTCGTATATACATGTATATATGTGTGTATATATATATACCAAATATATACATATGTATATATATATATATATATATAAATATATGTATATATATGTATATATATACGTACATATACATATATACATATAAATATAAATATAAATATAAATACAGTATATGATATATTCCCGTGTATGTGTACGAGGACATACGCTCTCATGTACCCGCACACATACAAAATGAAAAATCCCTATATATGAAGAAAAACGAAAACCCAGTTTCACTGGCAGCGAGTGTTCTTCTTGCAAGTGACAGGCGCGAGGGAGGAACGAATAAACAAGGTTCACGATAAACGATAGTTTTGGAACGTTGATCAAAAGCTGTTCCAATGGTTCATCTGAGGAAAGAATCTAATCAACCACTAAAAGCGACTGATTTTTTATACAGTATGTTCTCAACACTGAAACTACCGAAGCCGACTGACACATACTTCTTTGCATCAAGTGTACGAATGAATTCGTAATTATAATTTCGAACAGATTTAATAGCAAACGTGGTCTCGAACCAAATGACTCAACTCCGAATCTAAACGTTTGGGTAATTTTACAAATTAGCGTAGTTTATGTTTGTGTTTATATATATATATTTATTATCTTAATATTTCCGATCGAAATAAGAAAAATCCTTTATAATTTCGATAATTGTGAACGAGCAAATCAGGAAGCAATGATTTTGATTCAGCTGGTAGTTTTAATGTTAAAGGAGGAAATTTATTTGCTGTGAAAGCGAAGTTCTGGTTAATTCGAAATTGTTTATCGACCGACGGTGGTGGGTTCAGTGTCGAAACGTGAAATATTCTCGAGCTATTGTAAGACGGTCGGTTTTCCGAATTTCCTTTTGAAGCTCTGCAAGCTTCCGCCATTTTGCTACCACCCTCAGAAAGAGTGTGACAGAGTCATACGAATTTGTTCAATAATTTTACTTCTTCACTTCTAACTTCACTTTCACTGCGACGAAAATTTATCTTTGAAGATACGACGTGACTGATCGACGTGTTAACAAAGAAGTGACAAGGTGTACAATCACTAGACTGCGAATCTTTGTTAATTTCTGAAGAAATTAGGTGAAATACAAAACTGAATGATTCGAAAAATTTACAAATACCGTTATATTTAATGTAGCGAAGTAATTAATGATTGACATCAATCTTTATTTTTATTCCTGCTTCCTATAAATGCGGAATATTTTGATTTCGAATAAAAAGATCCACAGTTTGATAATCACTATGGTTTTCATATTCAACACGTCCAGGCTCTCGATATCTTCGGTTCCAATTGAAGGAGAAACATAGTATGACGCGGAGAGCTGGAAGAATCTGTGTAGAATCGTAAAGTGGCTCTGTTCGAAAATATTTCGAGAATCTCGGCACGGATGTCGCACCGCAGGATAAGTCGAAATGTCCTCTCTGGTCCCTTCTCCACAGCTTGCAAGAAGAAGGCTGGTTGACGAGAAAACGAACACCTTGCTCGCATTCTCCCCTATTCTCCCGCATCGTCTATTTTGCAAAACGTTTTCCCTTTGTCCCGCATGACTTTAACCACATAGAGAAAGCGAGAGAGAGAAAGAGCAAAGAGAAAGAAGTATAGAGAGAGAGAGAGAGACGTAGAAATCAAACTCAGGGGAATGTAAAGATGAATCGTCTCTCGAGCAGCATCCAGCCTCGGAAACGGTCGATCCTCCGAAGGGTGCCGGATTGATTTCCGACGTGTGAGCTCGTTCCAACACGTTCCATGCTGATCCAACTGATTTTTCCAGCAAACAAAACTCTTCCCCCATCCCCCTCCCCGCTCCCCCCAAGGCGAGGAATCACTATACGTTGCGAGAAGAAAAGCGGCGGGATGCGGATCCGCGACAGAGCTTCGCCTAGTTTAATATTCATAAGGAATTTGAAAATTTTACTATGCCGAAGATAAAGTTGTCTTGAAGTTCTCGAGTTCGCCCCGGGAAGTTGTGCAATCTTCGCGAGAGAGTTTGCCTGTTGTTGTTTCCGTTATTACGACAAGAATTCGTTTCGGCAGCTCGCGAAAATTACGTGGTTTACGTTCCGCATTATTTTAGATTTTCTCGCGAACAACGGTGACTCGAAATCGTCAGCGAAATCGATGAATTAATTAGTAGATGGTTTGTATCGGTGGAAGATCTCGCGTTTGAGCAGCGTTTGCAACCGAACGAATGATATACATACATATATACGTAATTAGATAGTTTGCGATTTCGAAACACGTTTTAGGGTAAACCTGATCAGATTAACGTTGCTTCGGAGAAAGCTCTGTGAAAGGAGGAGACTGCTCCGAACTGATCTTCAAGACAAGGATTATCTTAAATCTTTATAAAAAAAAAATAACGGGACAACCAGAGCATGATCAAACAGAAACGCTGAATTTAAACATAGTGAACATAGAATGGTAATCGAAAACTTGTGGTCAATATTACTTGTACCTGAAACGCATCGTGGAATGTTACCTTTAATAAAAAAAAAAGAAAATAAGAAGAAGGAGAGAGAGAGAACTTTATCGAGAAACTTGGCAATTTATCCGAACTGAACGCTGAGTGCAGAGTGATCCAGGAAGAGGATCGTTTTATCAAAATTTCAAATAAATACAAATTCTTCTCGATCGAAATTGTAATAATATTAAATTTTGTGTTTTTCGACGATATTTTTACGTATCGTAAACGTAAACGTATTAGTTTTTAGACGCAAAATAGTCTCTCGTTGAGTTAAAATAACGTTGAGTTAAATTAATTTGCAAACTTGCTGTTAGTCCATTAATAACCGAACCGTGCGGCGGAAACACAAAATTTAATATAAATTCGATAAAATCGATCGAGTCTAAAGGAAAAATTTCAACTTACCTGAAGTCTGCGTTGCAAGAAATATTCGTATTGCTCGATCCTCTTCCTAGATCATTTTCGAGCGCAATCGAATGCAAAGAGAACCGTCGAAAAATCAAAAGCTCGCAAATCCAGCATGAAATTCGCGGAACATGGCGGCACGCAACGCGTTGGACGAGGCTTAGCCCATGCGACGGCGATTAGGGATCCTCAAAGTCAAAGTACAAATTAAGGGATGGGCCCCGGAGGTTTTCAATTGGGGAGATGTTTAGGGGTAAACGTTCGCGCGGCCGGTGTTCGAAAGTTAGACGCCGCTGTAACACTTTCAGTCTCCCGGAAGCTCCGCAGATCGTTCGATTCCGATCGATCGATCCTTCAGCATTCAGCGATTCCCACACGCGACCCGAACAACAGACCTCAAACTTTCGACGGCTTTATTTTCGTACGACACGAGAACGCTGCTGCAGATTTATCGAAGACTGAGAACTAGAGCCAGCTGTTTTAATTGCAAGGGAACCACGTGGGCTTCCGGTTTCGAGCGGCCATCTTGTTGACCGCTAGAGACGCGCCATAGTGATCGGAATCGGTTTATTAAATTTATATTTATTATTAGACTGCGGATTCGATGCATTTATTGACAAAAATCGATACGTACGATTGAAAACAGTGGATCTACTAAAAACATTTAAAGCAACCAATGTTGTTTCACGTTAATAAGATAATTAAAAGAAGAAGAAGACTTCTGTGTCTTGCAATCAGTGCAAACATTTTTTATTTTCCATAAAGATCCGCAATAAATAAACTTCCGACAAGAAATGGATGAACAACATTAGAAGGATGTACATAATTCAACAGGATAAGTATTAAAAATATATAGGGACATCAATATTTCTCCAAAAATTAACAGAAGCATTAAACTTTTATGTAGCTGTCCTGCGATCAATGCAAACATTGTTTATTTTGCACAAATATCCGCAGTCATATTATGACGTTTTTGTTTAATTTGAAAGCCGGTTCTGATAATTTCGGAAGCGCCATTGGTTCCCTCGATCCCCTAAAGCCAATTATGCTCGACTTGTAGCGCGGCGCGCGCCTCGAAAGGTCGCCGAGGTGCGGAAAAATATGTACGCTTACAGCTGAAGTGAAAATGCAAAGGTAAACGAAAGATTAGTCCCAGAATCCTTGGTTACCGTTTTCAAGGCGTTCGCCACCGCTCACGGATCGTTGCGTTCCTGAGCGCTGTTCTTCTCCGTTCTGTTTTCCTCCTCGTTAAACTAAACATTAGCTTAGCGGTAACTGTTTGACATTGTCTCGTGCGATACCTCCTTTTTTTGTCCTGCAAATTACTCGGAACGAAGTGGAGAGGCGAGCTCGTGGGTGCTTGAACCTTGAGTGGAAAGATTTTCCCCGCGTGTGCGATGGGATAATTGTTTCTCGTTTCCCGTCGACCGTTTTAGCTGTGCTGTCTCTCGAGGAGGACCTCGACCTTGGACTGGCTTGCGTCGAGCTTTCGAGTCCGAAGAATGGCCTGCCGAAGACTGATCTAGCGTTTAACTTTTCGATTTTTTTCTCGAGAGCGAGAGAGAGAGAGAGCACGAGACAACCCGGTATCGTCCGGTGGATTAGATGAGTTTTCTTGAATCTGCGGGATTGCATGATATAATGGAGGCTACAGATATTCAGGTATTCAGTTTTTAAACTCCTGATTGTTTAAAGTACACTTGGTTTATCATGATTGAAGAGCGGGTGAACTGATAACGATTTAAAAAATTTGAGAAAATCAGTTTCAACCCTCATCCGTTCCTCGTTTCACCAACTGAATCTTCCCTCGTTGAAAATATCCATAAAATAATCAGGTGAATAGGAATTTGCAGGAAAATTGAGTAGATGAAATTCAAAATTGTTGGGGAATTTCTATAATTGAAGAAACAATAAAAATCAACAAAACTCAAGAAACTTGCTTCAGGAAAACTGTTAAATTAACAGGGATGGATGAGGATTAAATTTGTTGAGAGTCCATAATTTATTTAAATTGTTGGGTAACTTCAATCTCCGTTATCTTATGCAACCCCTGCGCCCGATTTCGTTAGTTCCCCTTAGACCAGCGGTTTCCAACCTTTATGCTGCTATTCTTTAAAACTTTAAACTTAAAAGAAACTGAAAACTACAAGTTAATTATTTATTGAAAAATCTCGCAGGTTGGAAACCGCTGCCTTAGATCATATAGAAAGAGAACGATTCCTCGGTTAGAGAAAGAATTAGTTCCTCTTCTACACGACGAAAGAAAAATCGGCACACCTATCCAGGTGTGTCGAGACATAATCGAAGTTTCGAGTATTCCCACTTCAAGGTCGCCGAAGGTCTCCGAAACTGCGAAAACTCGAAGACCAAGATACAATCACCGACGACGAGCCTCTCGGTCGAACGTTCAGGCTGTCGATGATCGAGACGTGATAACAAATTGATTGATACTTTTTGGTGTACCGTGGTGTATTTGTTCGATCAAAGAAGAGATAAAAACGCACGCGGTCCCGAAAGAGAGAGAGAGTGAGAGAGAGAGAGTGAGAGAGAGTGGGCAGCCTTCAGAAAACCCGTTGGTTCTACATTATAATCTCGTTTCGTCGATTAGACTGTAAGGTTTTACGATTAAAAAACATAAAGAAACAAAAAAGGAAAAAAACAGACAACTCTAGGATTAACGAACTATCGCTAGATTAAATATCTCGAGGTTTAAATGAAACGACTACGATGAATAATATGGGAAGAAAAAAGAATCAAGATGAAAACGACGATATTTACTTGAAAATTGGCAGACACCGACGAGGCTCAACTACGCAATACATGTGTAAGAGAATGAAGAATATTATACGACGAAATATTACTCGCGAAACATGTGAAGCGATCCCCCCCTTTTGCAAGAGGTCAATTCAGTATTTAAAAAAAGAGAAAACTGCGTCTAGACTGTACACATTGTTGAAAGTTTTGCGCAATTGCATTTTCGTTTCGTGGTCGAAGACGATGGTCGAGACGATCTTCCCAGAGGCTCGATCTGATCGTTGCTCAAAACTGGATCCGATCAACCGGTCAGGTCATCGGGGGACGACTCATTCGAGGATCCATCGTGTACCACTACAACAATTCGTCAAGTGCCAGATTCGTTCATAGACGTTCTTCTGTTTATAGTGGTGTCGACGAAGGAATCGACTTGTGGACTCGAAGACACGAGGAGAGAAACTCGGCCAGTGAGTCGCCATTTTGTAAATACAATAAGTTTCGCGTAGTATCAAAAAAATGATGTTCCAATAACATTTCTCTTACTAAAACTTTTTAATTGAACGTTCTACATAATTTGTCTCATTTTATAAAGTGTTAATAGAGTCTCGTTCATTTCAAATTAACTTTGAGCCTCTTAACAGTAACGCAGAAAATACAATTCTCTTTTATGCAAGACAAATTTTGTGTAAAATAATAATATTTCTTTAACAACTTCAAGTAATGCAGTCTGAGATTATTTTCAACTGCGAATCGGAAACTTTTTAATTGAACGTTCTATATAATTTGTCCCATTTTATAAAGTGTTAATAGAATTGCTTACATTTTAAATCCACTTTGAGCCTCTTAACAGTAACACACAAAAAATACAATTCTCTTTTACGCGAGACGCTTCAAGGGTGACTTCTGAAATACAAATTAGCATAAACTGAAGATAATAAAAAGAAACGCGACACTTTCGTTCTCCATTACTGAACGCCGTGTTCTCCGCTCCTTAGCCGGGCGAAGAAAATGGTGACACACAATTCTTCGTTCACAGTTGAAAGAATTTCGAAAAATCTAGTTCGAATCACGTCGAATCGGAGAAGCGCGAATGAATAACGAATGTGATAATACACTGACTTAGAGACTTGGTCAAGAACAAAGGATTTAAATTATACAGAATGGTTAATCTATAAGCCAGCATAATTCCGGTTCTTTTGTCTCGACGTTCCTCACGTTTCTTCAAGATTACAGTGTGCCTTCGGATTTCACTCTCTCGCGTAAGACCAAATTGGAAAAATTCTATTATAAAGTTAACAATGCTTTCCTTTCCCCGTGGAAATTCGCGCGTTACATCTTACAATATACAGATGATTGATTCAAAAGATTTGTTTAGAATGATTATATTACAGCTGCAGATTTTTATGCATTTAGGAAAATTATAAAAAATAATCCAAGAACATTGTTTTTTCTATTCAACTTCTCACAAAATCTAAGCTTCGCAATCTAATTATAACACTGAGAAATAATGTTACGAAATCGAGGGGTAGATGACGTAAGCAGAATGGCCGACACCGAAGAAGTCGAAGAAAGCGAGCTTGAGGGAAGCGAGTCGATCCTTTCGCCGACCGAGTTAAAGTAGTTTGACGTGGCTCGCGAAAAAGGCGCACGTCAGTTCAAGTTTGTTTAGTCGAATCATCTGAGAAACAGGGTTGTACCCTTAACCCTCCGCGACCCACGCGAACGTTCTCCTCTGTTGGTCGAGTTCGAAATCATTTGGCAGATAAGGGAGAAAAGGCTCGCGGAATAGGAAGAAGTTAGCTCTCGGTCGAGCAGCATGTTTTTCTTTCGAACGAACGAACGCTTCAGCAGCATTTCGAAGACACTCTGCCCCGTTCCGTAGGAACTTTTCTTTCCGTGGCGAATCAACGACAAGAACTGGGTCACGGAGGGCTGAGACGAACTGAACATATCAGAATCTACGTATTTTTCATCAGAATAGAATATTTTTAATATTCACCGAACGACAAGCAGACTTTTCGAGGAGAACGCTTCCTGTTGCTCAGCGGTTTGTCTTGAGTCTCATCGAGACCCTCCCCCCACCCCCTTCTACCTATAAAATCCACCAAACGAATTGTCATCCCTTCGGTCGATTTGCTTTCGGTGAAATCGACGAAAATTTGTAAAACATATACGATGCATTTCTAACACAGGTGCATTTAACTAATCTTAAGAACTATTTTGTTGAATTGGTGAATAAGTCAGACTGTTCATGCAACAGGTTCAAGCACCGTCAATCCTTGAATAACACTGTACTGAACCTGTTTCCTCAGGCGTTAAGTTTTAAGCAATTTGTAAGACGTTGTTTCGTTCAATTCGTGAACAAGGATCGTGTTTCTAGCAACGGATTCTCCTGCATTGTGTACGTTATCCGGTATAATTGTTCGAGAAATATTTTCAAGGATCTCCGCGCGTTTATAATATTGTGCTAACCCTAGAAAAACGACGGAGGAAACGTCTCTCTTATAAATATATTTACACTCCAAGGAATCTATCAAGTGTATATTACTGCTATCGTCGCTAAGATCGTTGTTAAAGATTCGTGCTTGATTCGGATACTCTCCAACAATAGGCATAAATGAATCTCGAGGTTTTTCTAGGGTTAATTCCGGTGACGTGGAAAACTAATGGTCTTCGAAGGGGTTTAACCGTTCCTTTGGTGGATTCACAGCTTTAGGATATTGTTGTTCAGCGTGCGGACGCTTCAACCTAATTGATTGCCATCGTTAATGCTTCACCGGCCGCGTTCTGTTCGCAGCTGTCATTTCCGATTAACTGTACCGAGGTTGTACACGTGGATAAATGAAATTCGCAAGGTTCGAAGAAGCCACGAGTTTCGATTATTAAATGATTATTAGACTGCGGATCTTCGTGCAGTTGTAGAAAATTATTCAAAGAATTCAGCTCTATCGATAACATTTTTATTTTGCGCAAAGATCCACGGTCTAATTTTAATATTATTATTTTACGATGAACGACTGTTTTTCTTTAAAGAACGTTTGAATCCGATATTTTCGAACAGAGTTTCTAAAGACTACTACGGAATTATAAGACTATTCTGGCAAGCACGAAATGGCGGCCGGTCGAGCGATAAGATGGCAATGTCGAGGCGATATGTAATGGAATGGCAGAGCGTGAAGAACAATCAGAACACTCACGTTTGACGACACCGGCAGTGAGTGATCGCGTAGAACAGAAAACCTAGAAAATAACAAAAGAAAACGTCGAGGGGTACGATAAGAGTTGATCGATTTACATTTGAATAAAATGAAATATTTACATTGAATATATAGAATATTTATCTAGCATCGAAGCGTTCTTTGAAACGATCTCGATATCCAGTGACAAAATAAATAAAAGAGACGATTCTGTTTATATACTTTTTTTCAGTATGAAGGCTTTTAGGCGGAATCCAATCGTATTGCGAACCCCTCGACGGTCAAGCGTTACACAAAAATGCCCGCGACCGAAAACAATGCTCCGTACTTAAACAAAATTCTTTTTAATACGACTAGCTCTAATTTCAGAGGCCAGAGTCCAGAATTAGAAAGTTGTACAGAGGATACAGGCCAAGCTAACATTGGCACCAGCCTCGGACATATATTTTTAGATAATGTATCTATATATATATACACACACACACACAGGCAGACACGTACACACAAGCATACAGACAGACACACACGGAACACGTACGTACACCGATAAAAACATTTTGCGTCAATTGTTCGGCCGGTGACCCTTTTTTCTGCGACAGAACGACGTCGAATCTCGATAGAACTCGGCTGTTTTTTCATGCTTCTTGAATAAATGTACGATGCTTGTTTCATCAAACTAACCAGAACTTTTCAATCGTTCGTCCTCGTCCGTTCTGTACTCTGCGAAAAGAAAAATTCCAAGAGTTTAATCCGATTGTTAAGGATGTTCTGGAGGTATATAGAAACGCAAGAAAATTTGGTAAATTTGACAAGATATTATTTATATTTTAGTTTAATTACAAGTTTAATATTTATAGTATAATAGTAAGTATTATAGTTATAATACTTACAATTGTTTATAATATGAAAACAATTCACTAATTAAACGAAAGCTTTTTGAATTAATCTATTTTTTTTTAATACAAAATACACTCATGAATGGCTTTCATTGCCAATATATTGATGAATTTCGAATTTCTTATACTTTTGTCTCCTATTGTACCTCCAGAACATTTTTAAAATTAATTCTAAGCAAAAATTTCCGAAGATTCCAATGTCCTCCGTCGAATGTCTACGTTCCCTGATGATCGCTGCGAACACGGAGTGTAAGTAAAATATTTGAAACAATCAACGTGCAAGTAGAGCCCTCGAAAATGTTCATGCACGCAAATCGACTGAATTTATCGCAACCACCGTTTTACCTCTCTTTTCCCGTTCTTGTTCTCGAGCTGCAACGAAACGGGACGGGGGTGGAAACTGGCACGAAGAGATTTACAACCCCGCAATTTCGTGACGGTGGCTGCGGAATTTTTCGACGTGGTCTTTCGTGGATTCTGCAGCCCGTGAACGTGGAATTCTTGAGAAGTTTTCAACGATTCCCATTTTCTCGGCCGTTGCCGACACTCGGAGTTTCCACTTCGGCGGCCATCACCGTGAGTAGAACCCGTCGAATGCAACCCGTCGTCGTCGAATCAGTTTGATCCGGGTAATTTGAATTATGATATCCTGTTGCGACGCGATTCAGCGAATCGTACTTATTAAAACCGTCTTATTATAACTTCGTTTAATTGCCTTTTTGTTGAACAGAAATACAAGTTCCACAAATATAAATTACAACAAAGTTCGAGAGCTACGTTTAATGAAACTAGTAAACAAAATTGGATAATTATATAGAGAAGGTCTGCGTACTCCGATTTTGATAAAATTTTAATATGTTATGCAGGAACACATTCTGTACAACTTTTTCCTTTTCCAATATAGAGGGAACGCTTTTAGGTTTTGAGATATTTTCAAAAAATTATCGCGAATACTGTGTGGAGGAATACGAAAAATTCAATACAGTATTAGCGCTAGTCTTTTGCAAATATCTCGAAAACTAAAAGCGATCCCCCTATATTGGAAAAGGAAAAAGTTGTTAAAAATATCGAAATTTATAACATATTAAAATTTTATCAAAATCGGAGTACGCAGACCTTTTAACATAATTATCCAAAATTGTTTTACATAAGTAGGAGTGCAAAAACTGTGTCCTCCGAAGTAAATAAAACGCTTGAAATAGTAGAAAGTTAATTCGCAGTGCAAGATGTTAATTAGAAGATAAAAGGATGAGGGTAACGGTAGTAGAAAAGGTAAATAATCGAGCAGTTAACATTAATTTATTTGACGTGTCGGTTTCGCAGAAGCGAGACCCATTGATAATTAAAAGCGTCCTCGGAGCGGTTCGTCGAATGCGCGCTCGAAGTAAATCCAGGATCACGATCAAGATTAAAGAACGAGGCCCCGCGAGCGATAAAGGCGCGTGTTTATTGGCCGGACATGCTCTCTCGTAGCACAGGGTTATCCGTTTGAAACGCAACCCTAAATTTAGGGGCTCGGTACGGTGGAAATTTTAATTTTAATATCACGCCGCTATTTTAAGCTAATTATCGATCAGCGAGAGCTGCCCTCGCCGGAGCGAACTTTCACGAGAAAACTTTCTGTTCATCTTCCATTTCGATTCATCCTTCCGTGTTCCAGATTATTTTAGGGTAAACGGACAGAAACCGACTGGCGAAGTCTGTCGAACCTTCGATTTACAAAATCCGATACACAATGTATATTTCCCATGTTAATTCGCCCATTAAGAATTTTTAGAATTGATTATTTATTGATTTAGATTCAATTATATATTTGTCGAGACACACGCGAATATCGTAGCTGATTAAAGTTAGCCATTTACGCAGAAAACGATCCGGTGAAACATAAAAGGCATTAATTTCCAACCTGTTGAAATGTTTTCGAACTATATTTTCATCGAGCTTCAATCGCGAAACGGAGTACCCGTCGCGCGGAGAACAAAAAAAAACGAAGATTTGCATACCTAAAAATTCTATGCATATGTTATAGTATTCTATTGGAAACAACTATCAAAAAATCCGAGATACAATGCTCGTTTATACATAAACACTGTGAAAGCTTTGAACTGCAGCTGTTCGACAACAGATACGCGAACACAGAGTACATCAGATTAAATAAAGTCGATGTTTACTTCACTTCTCGTTTATACAACACTGCAGGCGTAAAATCATTATGCCCGTCACTATATACAATACGTTAACGATCAACCGATCTGGTATTCGGAGGACTCATTCGAGGATCCATCGTGCACTTGAGAAATTGCGAAAAGGATCTTGCTGAATGCGTCTCCAATGAATATGTAAATTATATAGGAAATATCAGGTCATTCGAAAATCTCTGAAATATTCTAAAACACTACAAGGCAAAATTGTGAAAAAAGGCTAGACTATAAAATTCGATAGAATCTTGTACAATTTTTCTGTTTCAGGTCTGCAAAGGCTGTGCCCGTTAAAAATCGCATTTTATTTAATTCTACTATATTGAAATTCGTCTACGAAAATAGGAAAATGCATAAAACAAACGTAGTAAAATTGCTATCCGAACGAGCTAATAGTTACAACGGTTCTTACATTTATTCACCCGATCACATAAATAAATCAGAAACATTGTTCAATCGCGCATCACGTCAAGCACATTCTGAATCTTTCAAGACTTCTCAATCGAGGCGGAACCTTCAACAAGTTTGTTGCTCGAGGAGCTTCCTACGCCTCGTCGTTCTCACTTGGTCTGGCTAAAGTGAAGTCCAGGATCTCGTCTGACGTCAAAAACCTGACGTCGCTGTCCTCGGACAAGGCGGATCCTTTCGTGCCTCGTTTGTAAGTCTTTCTCCTTCTTAAAATGACGATCGCCACTATGAAAGTGATCGACATCGCTGCTACAACGCCAACCACCACCCCTATCATTCCTGGCTGGCTGAACTTCGACGTTCCACTGTACACTTCCTTCATGTCCTGCCTCTCCACGTGCGAGTCTACGAAGAAACATCTATGTATAGTCAGCAGTTTAGATATAGGACACACTGTGTCGATAAACACCGTTCTTAAATTAAAACGCCGTTCCTAAAACCGTGAACCTTGCGAACGTTCTCTTGCTTCGAGCACGTCAATTTATTTTTATCTTGGCGAACTTATCCATAAAATTACTGCACACGCTCTCACAGTACCTACTTCGTGAAACGCATAAGTAACGCAGTAATGAAGAGAAATAATGTTTTGAAACTTCATTTTGTCACGTTAATCTTTTAAACAATTATTTCAAGTGAACGCTGCACCGTGATGTACAATCTCGGCTTTAATATAACTCTTCAACCATAAGAGATATGGGGATGAAAGTCGAAAGAAAATTATTGTGGTAATTTGAAAATAGTGTTTAAAATAATAATCGATCGAACCAAAAAATATATTTATTACGTTGGTTACCAGTAGGTATGAATAATTTTTTTAAATGAATTTTAATGGAATTCATTAAAAAAAATTAAACACTATTTTCAAATTACCACAATAATTTTCTTTCGACTTTTCTTAATTATGTTTTATGTACGTTAATTTTCTTAAACAAATAAAAAATTATTGTGATAATTCGCAAATAGTGCTTAAAGTAATAATTGATCGAACCAGCACAGCGAAAGCATAAAAATATTGTTAGTAATAAACTTATACATTTTCTAATAATTTGTTAATGAATTCTTTCAGTTTCGTTGTCTGATAATAATATTAAAAATCGTTCATTCGACTATGTTCGTGAGTTCTGTGGCGGTTGCGATTCGCGTACTCTAACTGTCAAACTCTGAACACGATTAGGAAATTTCATTACCGGGTGGCATGTCCACCGGGAGGTATGTCTTGACAGTGGTCGCCGGCAGGAACGGTGTCTCCTTTGTCTGAATAACTTTGGTAGTTGCAGTGATCGGAATAGTGCGTCTCGTAGTTTTCAATGGCTTCTCGGTTTTCGGCCTAGTTACGTTCGTAACCGGGATGACAGTGGTAGTAGTCGTCGATGGTTTCGACGTGACAGGATCGATATCGTCCTTCGGATAGATGGAGATCACTTTGTCCGGTCTTAGGGTCGCGATATCGGTAACGTTCTCCTTATTGTTCTTCGGTGCAACATAATCGTAACTCGCAGTTGTGAATTCGGGATCCTCCGTTCCTGCGTCTTCGGTGAAGGCTGAGAAATCGAAGAATTCAATGTTGAATCAAACGTTCGAAAACAAGCATCTTTTACGAGATGATTTATTTATTTTTTTATTAGTTACCTAGGACACAGTACTCTGCGTAATCCGGACAGCATATAAAGTGTTCGGCACAGTCAATGGTACAGAAACACGTGTCAACAGGCGAAGGTGGTACTGGTTCGTAAGGATTGAAACTGGTAGTCGCGACATTTTTGCATCGCCCACGACACGTCAGCTGCGCGTTCACTTGCTCGATTTGATCTGGAAAAGTATCGCGACTATAAGAAGAGGAACATTCTAAAGAACCATCTGTAGCTTCTCGACCATTTTCCCATCCGAAAAGAATACAGTTTTATTCTCGTAACACTTTTAATCTACTGAAAGCATATTATATAGAAAAGACTGTTTTTTTCATTGAATAATCTTGCTCTCTTTGACAACGACTGCACGTTCAATCGAATCGGAAAGTTCTATTGAAAACTTCGATAATTGTTGTAATATTTCCAATCAGCAGAAAATAAATATTCTGGACGTTTATTTTTTAAATGCCGATATAATATTGTTAAGTGACTTCGAAAAAGAAGGAGGTTACTCAATTCGACATGCGTGTGCCTTTTATTCTCGTTTCAATTACAGAGAAATGCTGGCGAGCCCATAAAAATGCTGCTATTGTATTATATTATCTGTTTCGTGAGAAATAATCCTTCGTGCAGACCAAACCTAATCAATTTATCACCTGTTCGTGTCATTTCAACATTATTTAGCCGATACACGCATTGAAACGGTAGCAAAGGTGTAGCAACCTTGTGGAAAAAAGGTGATTAACCTCTATGCTTGGTTACTTTTAATGAAAAATTAGTCGCCCAATTTTTGTGCATGTTTAAGAGAATAATTGAAGAAACTTTGAGAATTACCATCGTCGCTCTCGGTCACGCCCTCGTTATCCACCTTGGTCGCGTTATTTGGACATTTGTCGCCCTGCAAAATGGCCACGTCGTCGATCGCAATGTCGCTTACGTAACTGCTCCCACGAACCCCCTCAATTATGATCTGCAATGAACGAGCGGAATTGAAAGGGGAACTTTGTACCGCGGAGCACAGGAGTACAATGCACCTGGGCTGCGAACTTTTATGAATTGTTCGAAGCGCACGCGAAATGCCACTTTATTTCAAAACTGCATTCAAACCCCCGTGGGAGGCACGTCAATTTCTGCTGGATATTTTTCAATGAAAAAATTCGTACGTACTCCTCGAACGCGAGACAGATTTGCCGTGATAACTTCAAGATCGAACTGCTTGACAGCTTTTCGGTAAAAGAAATCGCGGAGATCGCGATAAAGTTTTCGAAATTTCTTTCTAAATTAAATAAAAGGGTCTAGCATACTATGAATGGTGAATGGATTTTTATTGAAATTGTGTGGAAAAGATTGGTTTTAGGTTGAAAGATAACCCCCCAAAATTTCAAGTCGTTAACCCTTCGTATAAGGATTATAGGAGGGTAAATACCCTTAACTATATCATTTTTTTCTCGGTTGTTAATTAAGATATTCTAATAAAAAAAATACGAAAGTTCTCATACTTACGTACTTTGCGACATATATTTTTTTCACAATTGTGATCAAATTATTAAGGGTAAAAAAAAATTATTTAATTCTTTAGGGGTGGGAATTTCAAACAACCCTTCGAGTGACCACTTTCAAAAAATTCATTTTTATCGAGTAACATAATGAAAACAAGAAAGACATTTTTATTTGGCTTCCGCGTTAAAAAAAAAATGTAAATTTTCCATTCTTTTATACGACTATTTCGGGGACAGAGACGTTTTAATCGCAGCTAGTTCAAAGAAAACGGTACGGCAAAGGGTTGAATCGACTTTGGACGTGTTCCATGTATTTGACGCGATATGCAGATCGTGCGAATACCTTTGACCATCGATACGGGGCTGTTTGAAAAGAGATTGAACAACAAGCGATCGCGTTGTATCGCAACGTTTACCTGAAAGCCCTTTTCAGCTTTCGGAAGATTGAAAATACCGTGCAGCCAGTAATTCCCCTGATTGCCCGCTTTCGAGAACATCAATTGAGGTGTGCTGTCCTTCTCTGGCTTGAAATAGATGTTCAAGGTGCCTATGGTCGCGCCGTACATGTGATACCTGAAAATCCCACGTCACGATCACTCGGTGAAAAGTTCTGTTTGTGTTATTCCGTTCGCGAGAGGGGGGGCTGTGAAAAATTCTATCCCCACGAAAATACCGTCGTCTAAATGCGACAGCCTTTCACCTCGTCTGACACGGTTTCCGTATGCACATACGCTTATGGTAAATCTCGCGGAGACGAAAATATTGCGGAACGCGAGACGATACTGGAATTTTATGGAACGGTGATTTCGAAGCAAAAACATAATACAAGGTGGTACGAAAACGTGGGAATGATTAGATTCGACGCCGATTTCGTACGATTGTTATTACAATCTAGTAATATAAAGACTATAAAGATGTCTGGAGTAGATTCTATATGTTAATTCGTGGAGTTGAAGGATCATTACAGAACGCCGCCGTTTAAAAATACAATGGACTACTTTGGAACATGACCGAAGAAGATTGATTGACGAAAGAAATGTTTTACACAGACGAATATTTTATATTGGAAAATTATTTTTTTCAGAATTCATTTTCTCTCACCAGAAGGAGAAACAGCCCGCTTCCGTGTACGACGCTTTGTAGATGGGAGAAACGATTCGGGCAGTATCGTTCACCAATCGTCCACTCGCCTCTATGTATAAATAAAATCCTGCAAAACGATAAATCACAGTTTCAGATTTTTATTTCCATTACATTTTATTTATTTCAAATCGCGATTATTTCTGTACGTTAATTTTCGTCCGACAGTTTTTATGTGCAACGTTTCTTCTCTCACGTTGAAAATCGCGACGGAAACACAGTTGTTTTCCCGAGAAAAGTGTTGCTGTTTCGAATGAAACTTGTAAAAATGAAGCTACACCTGTTCTCGAGAAACACAGGTTCCGAAATGTACTTATTTATAGTTATGCTCGGCGTCCGTGCTCGGAATAAGTAGAAACTCCGCGAAATGGTCAGACACGCCGACCAACTTCTGTTCGATGACACGCACACCCGGCGGACATTCAAATTCTGCCTTTAAATTCAAATATTCCGATTCGGGAGAGACTGTATATATTTTCTATGCATTTTCTCGTGTCTAATCAAATCCTTGACAGTTTGTTCACGGAATAACAAATTCGAACCAGTCGAACTCTTTTTCCTTATACCAGCGAGACCAACCTTCCTGGGAAACAAGTCACTACATTATATATTGAAGAGAATGCGATTGTTTTAATTTATTTTTGTTGCGGTACTAATCGAATGCTAGCCAGTCGAACTCTTTTTCCTTATATGAAAAGACGAATCTTTCTAGGAAACAAGACAGTACATTGTATACCGAAGAGAATGCGGTTGTTTTAATTCGTTTCTGTTGCAGTACAATGAACATACCATCGTTCCCATGTCCCAAAGTGTGATCGTGGGTGGGTCCAGTTCCTATATGAGAGCTGGGAGTCTCGAAATTATGACGTCGCCAATCGAAATCATGCTGAGGATCCTGCTCCCACCAACACAGATCTGGTTTCTCGAAGTCGCACGAGGTCGGAGCTTCGGCGGTGGTATCTAAACAAGGAATTGTTGATTCATATAAAATAAACATTGTTTCGACGAGTCCTCTGTAATTTTTACGACTAATAGAAGAAAACTCACCTCGGCAATGTGGAGTTGTACCATTCCACTGGCTTCCGTCACAGTAAATTTCAGTCGGGCCGATCAGCGCGTAACCAGGCTCACAGAAGTATAATAATATCGCTCCATTATATTTCTTTGCCACTAACGCGTGGTCCGGGGTCGGAGGCATAGAGCATTCGGCATCTATCGAAAAATTATATCGATTACATCATCGTTAGTAACATTATCTGACATTCAAAGTATGGATTAACAAATCTGCCTGTAATCATGAAAGCGTTACTAAATGAATTCCATATAATATTAAGATAACAAGGCACTCTATAAAGTTTCATTTTTTCGAGTATCGTAAAAGTTACATTGTACCAATTTAGTTTAAAATAACGCGACTGTGAAATAACTGATAAACTCGTTTTTTTAATGTTGTCTAGATCGCTTTCATCATTGTCGGCACAAATATCGCCGAAACAATTAGCGCGGCCGTAGTCGAGGAACATTTTAATTGCTCGCAGAACTTACGGTTTTATCAAACTAGATTAGAGAAACTCGTGCTTACTGACGCATACTGGCGTAGGTGTATCCCACTGGTTCCGAATACAAGTGGAATACTTGTTACCTACGAGAGTGAAACCCTCGTAACAGCTGAACTTGATGATCCTTCCTCTGGTTCTCGCTCGAACCCTTCCGTTTGGCAATCTCACCCCCGGACATCTGCCTTCGAGCGAAAAACAAACGACAAATCACTTAAATTTCATCAATAAAAATGCTACAAGCACGTTAACCTGTTTATTCATCGGAAATTCTGGATAAATTAATATCGGCTATAAAATGTTTAAAAATAAGATTTTTTATCAACTCTGCTACCTTTCCAACGGGGTTCTTTTTTTTAAATATTATGTTACAAACATTCCAGCCACGATACCATTAAAACTATGCTAGATCGCACGGCGAGAAATGTTGAGGAAAGTATTCCACAACAGGAAAGTGTATGAATTCGTTAACAGTAACCGCATATCCTCCCGTAGTTCCTATTAATTTTCCATTTACGCTTCAACTCTTACGTCTTTAAAACGTGTCGAAAAAGAACATGTTTAAAATTAAATGTAATAATTTTATTTAATATTATTTTATTAAATATAAATATGTTTGAAACTATGTCTCGAAAAAGACGTCTGAAGTGTTCGCACTTACTTTGCTGCACCACGGAGACAACAGCCTGCGAGAAGAAGACCAGCAAGAGGAGCGGCGCTGGGACGTTCATGCTGAGGATGTTCACCGGTACTATTCTGTGTTACGAATTGTCCACTGGCGTGCACATAATTCATGAACAAAGTCCTGAGAGATGCTCGTTCTTCTGGCGACAAGTCGTTCGGTTAAACTTCCCCATAAACCACGATGCGGTTCGCAAACGGAGGACACTCGACTAAATGAACGACAACGATCTAGGAAAAGAGGCCAGTGCTCAACGAAGAACAAAACGGTGGTGATGCCGACGGTTTTGTATTTATGAATGGTACAGGGATACGTTTCGGGGGTTTGCGTTCCGTTTGAAACGAAGGCTCATTATCATTAGCAGATAGCTTTCTATCTACTTCCGGCCGCGGTTATCGTTGTCGAGCATTGCCAGGCCTTGAGGAGAAGTCCTACAAATTGTTGCATTCTGCACTCGAGATAAATGAATTCTGAGAGAACATAGAGCTGATAGACTCCCGGCAGGCGCCACGATTCTTTCCACCCTGAGGCATCGTCGTCGATGCATCATCAATCCTGTCATTCGTAGAATAATAATAAAGGAAACACTAGTAATATGCATAGGAAAACGTTGTGTGAAATAAAGATCCGTCCCGAGATTAATTCCAAGGGCTAGATAACGATAATATTAATGACAGGACACATACAAGGAATTATTATTATTAAACTGCGGATTTTGTGCAATTATAGAAGAAGTGGATGGTGCAATTTAAAATAGAATAAAGATTAAGAGAATTTAAGAGTGAAAGAATTTTTTGCGTGGACGCTTCTTAAAATTAACGCACATTTTTATTTGTACACGCTGACATATTTATTTAATGTGCTAAAAACATATGAGACAGAAGTTTGATCGATTGTCGAGCGAAAACGACTCGGCACGGAACGAGTTAATAATTATACAATTTGATTTTTTTTTATAAAATCGTGTTCGGTAATTATATTCTTGGCTTCAGTATAAAAAAAAAAATGTATATACAAAATACAAAGTATCGTGACATCACAATTCGAATACTGTTGCTTGTCAGTATCAAAATAATTTATCTTACAAATATTCTGTTCAGTACAATTCCATTCGCATCTTAATGATTAGATAACTCCATTCTACTATTGTAAAGGGATTTGATTGTGGTTAAAAAATTTTTGTGGTTCTCGTTCCGCTTAGAATTCGCAGGAGCCGGCTTGATCGGTCGCTTCTCAAAATTCGATAGTATATCCAGTTGCCTTGCGTTGCTGCTGGCGCACTCTTCTATCTCGGATTGAGGCACTTTGTCGAATATAAACGTTTGTTTTATTCGATCCATGGCTTCTTCTGTCGAGGTAAAAAATCATTTCTAAAATTTCAGTGAACGTAATTCATGGTCTGAAAGGGTACATAGTGCATAGTGTATTCATCTTTGTCTGTATGTGGAAGCGTTTCGGAGATCTGAAGGTAGACTTTGTTTTTTTTTTTTTTTAATGGAATACTATATTTTTTATATTTTCAGATGTTGATTACTAGTTAATTCTTAGTTGATTACTAGGATTCCCTTAATGATTTTAATAGAGGAGAAATCATATATTGACATCTTCGATTTCTAAAAATGTTTCAACAATTTTGATACAAAACAAGATATCCGCAATCTATCACTGGTTTCGAGAGAGATAAAGCGAACTGAATGAACCGAGTGACGAGTGAAATTCCTGATAAATAAAAGTATACATGGAAAACATCAGTAATTGTAATCTCTTTGTACGAGTCTGGACCAGTATCAATTCCTCGACTGATGACGAAACGGAATGTACGGGCCAAGCGGAAATGAAAACATTTCTGGCGGCCCGATAAGTCGGGACGAAATTAAAGCTAGTATCGCGACACGAAAATGAAAGAGAAAAAAAAGAGACTGAATGAGTTTATCGTCGCAGGCAGAGTTTTAAAATTAGCTTCGGCGAAGCACGTCGTACACACTTACGTTCATTCTCGTGAAGAGAGAAGTCATCGAAGTTGCTATTGTTCCTTATGAACAAATGGAAAGAGTCTTTGATATCCGATAACTGAATTACGAAGTCGGGATCGCATATAGCCAAGTGAGCGAGGAATCGAATACCGTCCCTCAATATTTTCACTTGTCTCTGCTTCAAAATTGCCCAAGCGTTTGCATCGGATAATATTTCTTGATACACCTCGCATACACATTTCTTATTTCGTGTTCTCGAAGCGGCGGAATGTTGGGGACAAATGCTCTTCAGCTTGCAACAATCTTCCTGCGGCAAAGGAAAGTGATGCGAATCGAAGTTCCCTATGGCACTCAGATTTGTCTCTGCACACTTGGACAGAGTTCTCATAGTGAATCGTAACAACTTCATACAACAGTTACAGGATTCCAAGGTCTCGGACCTTAAGGGAATCGCATCGGTTTGCAACACGTATTGTATGAACTGCAATAATACTTCTGTAATGTCTAGAGCGGCTATGGTGTCGAAATAATGGTTCTCCACCTGTGCCAAGAAGATTTGTAACGGGCAAGCATCTGCAATGAACAATTAATATAAATACAATTAATGAAATTCTTCAAATTCATTGGCTAATCGCTGATGTTCATACCTGGAGTAAAATGCAACGAACCCTTCCAATTGTTCACTGCCATCAGCTCTGTCGAACATTGAATATAATCTTACAAAAAGTTTTTAATAAATTACATGAAAATGTACGATGATTTACTTACGTGAATTAACGCAGAGTTTCTTCAAGTATGTCGCGGACTTAACAAATACTACCATTATACGGGTAAGAAACGAGTAACAGTATGGCAGAGGTCTAGAGAAAACTATTTCCTTAAATATCTGATAAACGTACTCCATCCTGAAATGTCAGAAGTGTTGTAAAACCACAAGATCTAAATGAATTTACACGTAGAAAATTATTCACCTACCCCAAAGAGCAATATTCAACCTTTTTGTGAACGTTGCTTATAATCATCATGATTGCACACATGAGACCGCTGAACTGATGTGCTCGTCTCTGGTGAGAATAAAATTGTAATTGTTAATAATACGTTCACCTACCCGTTTGAAGTGTTCAGCTAAGTTTTTACAATTGAAACTCTGTATTACAGAATTGGAATTACCGTGGAGCCAACTAGAACGATGAATTGCAGAATCATTTTCAGCATTTCGAAATCCTGGCCCTTTTCCAGCCACATGTCATAGCGAACCATTTGCCGCGAGTAACTCCTATAACTTTCGTCCCTTTCAGTGAGCAACGGCGTCTTTCCAGCGATGTATTTGCTAAGATACGTCGACTCCAACGTCACATACGAAATCACGCCGAACACTCTCCTAACTTCGACACCACGCTCGCATTCATGCCACGCGTTAGCATCGCATACAGACTTCCCATTGAAATCAGAGCTCGAGTACAAGTCAGAAAAATAAATATCGTTCATGTCTCGGATGTCGTCGTTTCTCATAGCTTGAAAAATTGTCTGCAGCACGATGATCAAGTTTAGAATCAACTCCCTCGCAGTAGAGACCAACTAAAATGTAAGAGAACAAAGTTAATGGAAAAGTTACCTGTTTAGCAAGAATAAAATTACTTACTTTGTTCATTATACATATCGAATTTTCCGACTCGAGCTCGGAACTCGTTTTACGTTGGAGGGCTGCTATTTCTGGTAAAATAAATTCTATCGACAGTCTCTTCTCGTCTACCATGGTCGTCACAGGTTTCACGAGTTCTGGATTTTCTGTAAACACGCGTGCAATCTAAGTTCGATTGTTTCCAGCACGTGAAACAAGTTCAAGTATGAAATTTTACCAAATATTCGGAATGTATCTTCCTCCTGCAAGATCGGTAAATTTCTTCGTCCAGTTTTCTCGATCACTTGGATATTGACTATTGATTTTTCCGGCTGCGGTTTGTCGTATACTAATTTGGAAATATTCGCCAATGGATAATCTGTAAGAAATACATTTTTGTATGTTTATATATTAATTATTTGCGATCTACTTACAGGGACTCCAAGTTTTGAGAATGTAACTGTTCTTGTCTTGTAAAGCGACCTGAACACAAGATTCTGTTACTTTCACTGGTTTCTTTGTTGAAATTGAAGTCCTGCGAATAACAATGTTAACAAACACAGAACCTCAAGAAGTAATATTGTTAATCAACTTCGTCGAATACCTGTTCATCGATGAATTAAATTTACTCATGTTCGAAGAGGTGTTCAAATTAATAGCGCACGGTTCTGTTAATTTAACATTGCCAGTTTCTAATAATTTACAACGTTCCATCAGATTGCCGACTTCGAACGTCTGCGAAAAGAAGTATGAAATTATATACAACTATAAAGAATTTAAAGACCAATGTCTTAATTGCAAAGTTACAAACTTGTAATTCAAGTTGAGTCTTCAAATATTCTTTCTCTTTAAACATTGCATTAATTTCTGTTTTATGTCGGTTCTCTTGCTCCTCGATGAAACGAGCCTTCTCCAGTCTATCGGTTTCTACCCGTAGCTGAGTCTGCTGTAATTGATTGCGCAGAAAAACTGCTTCTCCCTCTTTCGTTATAAAATCGTTCATTAATTTCTTGTTTTCAAGTTTCAACTTCTCCAATTCCTTGACGTATTTCGACTCTAAAATAATAAATTAATTCTTCGCATACATGTGCTACATAATTCTGTGAGAAATAATGATGCGATATGTACCTGGTAAAACTACACTTTGGTCCAACTTAAACGTTGAATTATAAACTTGCCTATTCATTAGTTTCTCTTCGAAATCCTTGTAATCGACGGACGCTATCTGACTGATTTCCTTCGATTTCTCATTTTTTGTGCATAGAGAAAGCCTTAACGAATTATTGATATTGTTTACCTTGGAACCAGCTTTGCTTGTAGATGGTGCACTGTTGTGTCTTGGCAAGAACGATGCTTGCGACTCTGCTTTTGTTTGAGTACAAGCAATTTCTTCCTACAAATATATTAGACAATTACATTCGTTCATTCAATAGTTTAGGAGCTGTGAGAAATAAATGATACCTGTATGCAAGCCTGAGAGGCAACAAAATCCATCTCTTCTATATCTTCCTCTGCAAAATCATCGCCCCATACATCATCAGATTTCCCAAATTGTTTATTCGTTCCATCTCTACCTCTAGTAGGAGCACTTCCCACGATTCCATTCTTAGTGTCATATTTCGGTCGTTTGGCAGGTATAGGATACTCATATTCTCTATTATTTTCTACTCGTTTGAACATGTTAACACAATGTGTAAACGAATTACATTCAAGTGAACCTTTCCTAAGATTTCAACGAGTTACTCTCTGTATCTTAAACATTCACATCGTTCATACGTTCGAGGTAGTAAGTTGTATGACATCACAATTAATTATAATATAACGAAAAACTCGTGGCATGTCATTTCATTCTTTATCATACAGATTCCTTCTCATCTGGTAATTTCTTTAGAGTTTTCGGTCTTGATCGATGCCGTAGAAATGACGCAAAAATCTAGTAGGAGAGAAGCAACATTGTTATTCATATTCGATAGAAATTTATTATGTAACTTGTCGGCTCGATCAGCATGTAAACAAATTACGATTGAATTAATTACATGACGAAAACGTCAGTCAATCTCTATTCTAAATACTATGAAGCGATATTCGATTGTTCCGCGAACAATCGATTCTCGACAACAATCGAATCGATAGTGCAAAGAACCTGTCGACTGTAGCCGCGTTCTGATTGGTCCGTATTTTTTGTTAATAATTCGAAAACAAAGCGTTTCGGCGCCAATTTAAATTTTTATTTCAATTGAATTTTTAGCAAAGAAAAAAGTAGTTTCGTCTCATTTCAGAAATTAGCTCGTTCTCATTTCGATTCTCTCTCTGGACCACCCTGTATAGTTGCACTATCATCTGCATTCATAAACTAGCGTTATGTAACAAATACGTAACTACGCACATGTTTATTTATACGTTTATATTAATGATAATTAATAACCAAATACATACAAAAGTATGACGAAATTCTTGGCTACGATATTCGAAAGACTAAATTAAGAACAGGCGCTATTCTCTGGTAGAATTTATTATGTTCAAAATAAATATTGACCTTGAAAAAATGACGATAGTGCTGGTATTATTTACATTATTCTGCGGAAGGTTATCGGAAACGTGATACAATTATCATGGGATAATAATTTGTATTTTGCGAAGTCATGTGAAAGATACTAAACACGTTTATTCGTTTGATAATTTTATAATCTCTTGCATTACATGAAAGCCAGAAATATTCGATTTTTAGTAGCCAAGGAAGTAAAAAGAAAATGTTGTATAACAGTTTACAAATAAATCATATTATATATTTTATTGTAGTTAACATCAATGTACCAAAGATCGTGAGACACATAACAGATTCCCATTACAGGAAATTAGGAATGATATTTGAACTCATACTTTAGTTTTAAACGCCTAATGGGTATGTTCATCTCGTTATTGTATCATAATATATAGATTTAGGCTTTGGCAATGCCAACCACGCCGCAAGCAAGGCGAGCACCGGCATTTCCTGTGGTTTTCGACAATTCGGTACCACCTTTGCCAAGGTCGTCCGGATCGGCATGAACCTGTTACAAAGAAGGGAACAATGTGTAGAATGTATGAAATACAATCGATATAAAACATTTCTGACTACAATATGTATTACCACAAGAGTCCGGCCAATTATGCTGTGTTCTCCTTGAAGCTGGATCATCTTATCGGTGATGTTAACATTTGCAACACCATCAGCTCCAGCTTCAACATTTCCTAAGTCTCCAACATGACGGACATCTGCCTGGGGTCCACCATGATCTTTTCCCAATGGATTGAAGTGAGGACCAGCACTTGTGCATCCTGTACAATTCGAACATAAATATAATGTTGAAAACATTCAGCTCCATTCGTTAAAACAATCTACATAATGCATGTACATGCGAAATGAATTTCAGAAATATACTTGAACAGATTTAAATACAATGTTGCAAACAGTCAGCTTTGCTTGTTAAAACAATTTACATAATGCATGAAATGAATTTCAAAAGCATGCTTGAACAGATTCAAATAAAATGTTAAAAACAGAATATGTACATGCGAAATGAATTTCGTAAACATACTCGAACAGATTGAAAGACTCTCAATGTCAGAGTCGGATTGGTCGTGATCTGTTGACCTCTAAATTTAGCAACATTTAATGTCCCGCGTGTCATTGATTCTAGAATCGATGCGAATACACGTTTTATTCGATTACCACGTTTCGAATTGTTCGAGTATATTTTTATAAAGAAAGGTTTGTTCTATAAATAAACCCATACCATTAGTATTATCACCGAATTCGTGGATATGAAAACCGTGTAGCCCTTTTTGCAAGCCGCTAACCGAGCCGGTGACCTTCACTGGACTCGAACAATCCTTTTAAATTATAAAATTCTGGTAAATTATAAAACGTAATAAAACGGTCGAATATTACATCGAACATTCACGAACAATTGCTTACCGATTGCTCGAAGAACAGGGTGCCTTTGGCATCGCCTTGGAGAACGCAAACGGCTTTAACCATTGTCAGAAAATTCGCAACCGATCGGAACGATGAACACTAGCTGAATGTACCTTTCCTGCAACAGTTACCGGCAAATTACAAAATGTAATTATCGTTCTGCTGAATCACGAACACAAACACATCGACGTAATGCGTAACGAGCACTTGAACAGATAAACACAGTGACCTTACCGGATTATTTGAACGCAATGGCGAATCACACGAAGTCGCGATCAGTCGCAATCAGTCGCGATCAATGGACCATTGGTTTACGAAAACCAAGGCTACGAGCTGAAACGTACGCGATCGTAAAGGCTTCATGAAAATTGAAAGGTTTCGTTTCTAATGCGGACTCAAGGTAGAGTTCACTCGAGTTCACTTTACGTAAAGTCTCCTTATAATTGTAAATCTTTAACATTACGCTAGAATTCGTTATATCCCGCGATGAAGAGATACAATTTTACACAGACGAAACTCTCTGCTAAATTTTAGATGTTTCTAATTCCGAAATATTTAATCTATATAAAAATCGCTTCGTAATTGCCGCTTCTGCAAGTTAACAACTCTTTTGAATATACGCGGGAAATTGTAAACGTTGAAAAGCGCGGCGATATTTGAATTGTGCGATATGATAGAAAATTGTGATCCCTCGTTACATATTGTTACATGCAACTTGGCTCTTGTTACATTATCACACTAGCCTGTATCAATTTATTAAAAATTAGCCTTGAGGTTCGGTTTATTAAATATTGAAAACAACAAAAGACAATAACCATCGTCTGTGCGAATTCCAGATTTTTGTTTCCGCAATCGTGGCGCTGTGAATCTGCGAACCACATATTGGTCTAAGATCTTGACAGATCTTGATCATAGGTGAGAATGCTGTATTTTCGTAGCATCTTTCAGGCGGCAAGAGTGGGATGGAGAAGTGTTACGCAAGATGAAATGCAAATTCTATATTCGATATAATAAATGAAAAAGTACAGTTGTATTTTTTATTCCTAACTGAACTGTACACCGGTCGTCACCGTACCATGAACAGGAAATATAAATAAATCAATGGACCATGCAATGAAATAGCAAACAACAGCAGCAACGAAAAAAAAACTACCATGATTATATTCGCATCTATGTCGAATGAATATGGCGATTCCCTAAAAATGGGTTACCTTGTTGTTACGAGTGACTGTGGACTCGGTTATCAAACGTACGAAATGTTTCCGACTACGTGCACGATAACAGGCGTCAGTTAGATCATTAGTAATGCGCAAGTCGCTTAATAAATATGTGATTTGTATTATCTCTGTGTCCTTGCCGCATAGGTGAACGATTACCACGATAAGTAGAACGATTTTGACAGGAAACTTGGATAAGCTGTACTGCTGGCGGAAAAGTATAAGGGTACCCTTGTTTGCGTATTTAGTCACCAGCGATAAACGGTGCACGCCAAAGAGGAAGGATGCGTGAAATCAGGCTTCTGGCGAACGTGAAAGTGGTTAAAATATAAAACTGGAAAAATGAGCTGGTTACGAAATAGTCCGCTGAGGACTAGTTTCAGCAAGCAACGATCGAGAGACTCTCCTCCAAAAGATGCTGATCCGTCGGCCTGCTATGACAGTTTCTGTAAACATTGGCAGCAAGCTTACGAAATCATTCTGCACACATCTGTGAGTTCAAATTTCAATCTTTCCGCGTAACTAGAATGCGTTTCAAACGACCCTGCGTACTTACTGTTTGTGTCTTTCTTTGTTCTTATTAATCTTATCGCTAGATTATGGATCTTTATACAAAATATATCTATCTATGAAACACATCTTCCTTTAACAATTTCAACAAGGTAAAAATAACACACGAACATTCTTATATTAATAAGAATGTAGTTAAACGCATAAAATCCACAGTCTAATTGTCACAGAAGAGTCTCAACTAAATGTTATTGAATTTCTACAGCCTCCCAAGGGAGTACCGAACCAGGACGATGTCCTCGGTGTCGTCAATCACATAGATCACATGGTGACCCTTTTAATACTAGAGCTACGAGACTCACGGACTTTCAACAATTTCCGTCAATCCACCACGGCGACGCATTCTCCTTGCTTGGAATATTTGTTAAGCGAAAACCTTCTTGTTAAGCTATACGACTGGAGTGTACACACAGGAAGGTAAGTTCAACGTGTTCGTTGAGTTCTAATAGTATACTATTCTGAAATCTGGATTGTCTTTTCAGATTTAACAATGCTGTACGTTTGGAACAATTGAAACTCTATGAACTTCTTGTATCGCATAGTAGTATTCTTCTTGCTCATGAGCCAGTCGCCAGGCCGTTGTTACGATTGTTGGAGGATTGCGCGAACGATATCATGCCATTAGAAGTAGAAAAGAAACTGGTAGTGTTGTTGAATCAATTATGTGTGACTTTAATGCAGAACATGGCGTTGCTCGATTTATTTTTCCATCCAACAGCAGTTGGGAAGAACAAGTTGGTAGAATTTGCATATTACTTTTTAACTCTTTGGACTCTGAACAATTTTAATTCGAAAATCAAGACATTTCTTTCTTTACATTGTGCACAGCTAATCGAACCTCGTTTCTCGTACAACAGCTGAGCATTTTTACAATTTATAGAGTACAGAGGGATCTAATAATATTAAAACTGTTTTGAATAATGGTACAGCAATTTTTACTGTTCGAGAGCAAAGAGTTGAAAATATCTGTCGATGTACTTCCAATCATTCTTAATATGGATGTGCTTTTTCAGATTTATTATTTTCACGTTATTGATACCACATGTACACAGAGAAGGCGGTGTGGGACAGCAAGCACGCGACGCCATGCTGCTTTGCATGTCCCTGTCCAAGAAAAACGATGAAGTCGGAGTGTACATCGCAGATCATTCTAATATATGTCCTGTATGTACTATTCATCATCATCATTCTTCATTCATAAGTCGCAGAAAATATGTAATACAAATTTTATTCGATCAGGTGTTAGCGACAGGTTTGAGCGGACTGTATTCGCTACTGCCTAGAAAGTTAGATATCGAGACAAGCGATTGGCATAGATTGACGCCGGACGATGTTAATGATTTACCAGCATTAATGCATTTAATGAATTCTTTGGAATTTTGTAATGCTGTCGCACAAGTTGCGCATCCTATGGTTCAAAAACATTTATTGGAATTTTTATATCATGGTTTTTTGCTACCTGTAATGGGACCAGCTTTGTTACAGGTCAGTATTTACGTGTTTTGTATTGTATGGTTTAATTAGCAACACATACATGTTCTTTTAATACATATTTCAAAGGATTTAAGTAATTACGTACGCAGAAGTTTACAGGCAATCTTGTTACATTATATTTGCATGTGGTGAAAGAAGGTATTTACAAGATATTCGTTAAAAATGTTCTTTTGGCTAATTTTTTAAAAATATTTTTTTATAGAAATGGTATGTCTAGATCAGTCTTTCACATCTATTGATTTCATATGTTTACTTAATAACATAATACACTTTCAAAGTGTTCGTATCGAACCGAATTTTATAGGAACATAATTTGTTTACTGTCTTAGTTGCAATATATGTTGCCAAACGCATATCGCATTGTCAGTATGGTGATGGTAAATCTAAATTTTCATGGCTAATCCATAACATTCCAGTCGTTTATATTGTAATACGGTTTTGGTGACTGTCCAATGACATTTTTATGGTATTTAGGATTCTCTTGGTTTGACCATAGACCAACTTGACGAACAAGAACATTGGGTTAGTACAAAACATATTAATTAGTGTGAGAATTTAGTACGACGAATAGAATTTCAGTAAAGCATAAATTAAAGAATTCTGTATGAATTTAATAGATTTCGTACATAAAGACATGTCTAATTGTGAGAATATACTAAAGAAGAAATGTTTAAGCTTTTACTGAAATATTATTCTTAAACTCATTACCCATCGCAAATACATTTAACGATAACAGTAACTTATGAACTGCATATGCACAAATCACATTCTTAAAAATTTTAATACAATCAGCTCGTAATGGTTTTTTAAATATATTTTCAATTGCTCTCTTCATGTAATTATTATGAGAATATGTCGTTCATGAGCTACAACTACGTTTTTCATGCATCTCATTCATAGTTCATAAAAATTGTAATATTCATCATTTCTCTTGCTTTTTATATTGTGAACGAAAATGCTGTGTTATTCATCTATTATAAATCATTACTGAACCACTGTGTCCATCCGTTGAGCTTCAAAAAAATTCCAGATCATCTTGTGATTTTGAGATTACTTAACAAAGTACAACATGTGTTTGTTTTTCATTGAATCAATTAACTTCTCGCATATTTCTTACAGACTAATATCCTTCTTTTACCACAAAATAAAAACCTTTGTATATTATGTTGTATTAATACCTAAAATATATCGGATAATATATATCGGATCACAATTCTAACGATTGATTTATTAACAAGCTTATTTAAACTTTGTAAATACTTTTTTAACATTTGTCTAAAGATACAATTATCTCGAATGAATTTGTACAGTGTTACAGATGACTAATCTCTTATTATTACAGACAACTGTGGATGAATTAGTTGCAGCTACAGCTTACTTTGATTTATTTCTTCGATCCGTAACTGAACCTGGTCTTTTACGATCGCTTGTGCGATTTCTTCTAGAAGACAATTACGACGAGTGCAGAATACTAGACAGTCTTATTCAGAGGATATCGTCGAGATCAAGGGTGTGTTAGCAATATTCAAAAATGCTATTACAGTAAAGTCGCAATCCAAGCGCGATCTAATTTTTCAACTTTTCGAAAAATTCCAGCCCTCTAAATGTCAAACACAAGTTCATACATGCTTAACACAACATCCCTGTATTTCAGTTGTGCATTGTCACCCTGGCACTGTTCGAAACATTGGTCAACTTGAACTGCGAAGATGTAATGTTGGAGCTGTGTCTGGCTGCACTGAGTCCTTGTTCTCACGTAATGCTCTCACAGCGTAGAAGATTAAGAGATATAGATCCGTTCGGACGTGCCGCTGAGAAGTTTTTATCATTGACACCATCGTGTTGTTCACCGCTCGCATCTGTAAATTCTCAATTCAACTCTTTGCCTAACAGCACGACTCAGGAGAGAAATTCGAACGCCTCGTCGGAGTCGTTCAAATCATTGTACGCGTCTATAAATTACGGTGCAAGGGTGTCGGATAGTTTGTATGGAAATTATCATGCATATCTGTGCGATGCTCGGCAGAAAATAAGAGCTTGCCGCATCGCTTGCTCGAATTGGTCATATCAGTATAACGGAGAGCTACCACAGCCAAATACTGCCGGTAGTGAGACAACGTTGACAGACGACGTTACGTCGATAGATCTCGCGCAGAGGAAAATCGAAGTTGCCAAGAGTTTAGAAAAATTAAAACATTCAATGGTTTCGAGTAACGACGAGAACTCATCGATAGACAATATCTTAATGAACATTCAAACGTTGTTGGACGGAAGCGAGACGAACATGAAGGAAGAAGAAGACAAGCTGGAGGCAGAAGTAGCGGGTATAGGTTTGTCCTTAGAGGAACAAGCGAAATTGGATGCAGACATTGCTGAATTATTAAACGAAGACGTTGAGATCACAGATTTCGGTAAGGAGATCTCCTTGATGGATAAAAAGGAACCGGACAGTGGTATCGATGACTCTAACACTGCGATGAACTCGCTTTTATCGTTGGGAGAGAGCAGCGGATACGAAAGTTATGCATTCAAGGGTTCCTCGGAGTCAACTCCGGATAACGAACCGAACGAAGATAGAACGAGCGAACAGGATAAGACAGACATCGAATCGAACAAAGAAGGTGGCATTCTTCTGCACAATGTTACGGACGCTAGTTCTACTGCGTCAGAGGAATTAACAACGACTAGACAAAGTAAAGATACTTATCGCCAAGATGTATTTAACGGGCAACCTAATGTCGGTATATTTTTGGACGTTCTCCTAAGGAAGCTAGAGTGCATGACGAGTAATAATTTATACGTTAATTTACATTTAACCGGTCTAATCAGTAGATTGGCAATATACCCGCAACCTCTGTTGCAATCGTTCCTCTTGAATCATTCTTTGGTGTTCCAACCGAGTATCCGATCGCTTTTCCAGGTTTGTAACTACAAATATCACACGTAAAAGATAATTCATTAATCTCTGTTGGTTCTTTTTTTTAAAAAAAAAACATGATACTGTTCTTTAGGTACTTGCCTCGTTAAAGCATAAGATAGATCAATTTCTCTCTCAACATAACAATGTAGACGTATTAGTAGAACAAGCACGATTGTTTCTAATTAGTCGTGAAGATAAGCTAGTGAATGCCAGAAAAAATGCGTTAGAAGCTGCCGCTTACTCTGCACCCGTTAAAAGAAACTCTTTGAGCGGAGATCCATTTTCGAGAGGTACGATTTGTTATACAAGTATTTATTATTAATGTAATATTAGGTTGTAACATGTGAAACGTCCAATTTTCACCAGCAATTTTGTATAAACTCTTAATACATATATTAATCGAAAAGTTCATATATCACGATCGTGTGATATAGTCTTTTGTACTTCAACTCGTATTTTCTTCTCACATGTGTGCACATATTACATAAGTTAATATAGAATTATCTTAACGTCTGTTTTGCACTCTGGAAGTATTCAAACGATGTAGGTATAATCATCGAAACATTCGTAGATAGACTGCGGATTTTATGCATTTATTATAAGAATGGGTGTCAAGAAGATTTAAAGATCTCAGTGTATTGGCTTCAGCTTAGTCAGATGATTAAATGGGGAAACAACCATTTTTTATTTTGCATAAAGATCCACAGTCTATGCATAGATGTAAACGGGTAAATATGAAATGTGAAGTTGTGTCTAAAGATGTTACGTTTTCAGGCGAAAGCAAAAGGTGGAGTTTTACGTCATCCTTCACGCAAATGCTTAAAAGATCAAGCGGTATCTCTGGTCCAGGTAGTTTGGTCAGTGCTATTAATCAACCAAGCATCGGTGCATCGGAAGACCAGTTAGAGGCTGTTGGACATGGTTCTGGTTACCGGTAAATATTTCTAAAAATATATCACGTACATGATGTTTACGTTTCAGCGTTCCTCTTGCATATAATACATATTTTGAAGAAAACGAAAGAGAAAAAAGTAATGAGAATTTTGTAATTGAATAGGTTCCACACGAGATACTCCTGGGAATCCCCGAACGAAGTAAGTCCAGTACAAAATGTGGTGTTATGCGCGGTTATATTAGATGAGTGGCTAAAAGAATTAGCTGCTATTACACAGGAACACGCCATTATGTCCTTTACACATAGCTTGGAATCTAAAGTGTAATGTGTAAGACGATCATGTTTACGAATTAAACATTAGTCGACAATAGGAAAATTAATATTCGAAAAACACTTTTCCCTTTTACAGGGTTTTCATAAGTAAATATGTGATATATCGTTAGATTCGTAAATCATAAGTTCACATTCTATTGTTTAGACCGTTTTTACCTGGAGTTGTTGTTCAATGAACTGTAAAAATTAGTATACAGGATGTTACTGCAGATGCAAAGGAAAAGGAAAGAATAATCACAATGTTTTATTTTTAACAAATATTAATATTACAGGACGAATAATCGTTCTCCGAATTTGTAGATACGATTTTACTTTTGTTAATGTTGCCGCTCATACACGGAATTAAGTTACATTAACGAAACTCTCTGTAATAGGCGTTCTCCGAGTACTAATTTACTAATAAGCAAAGTCAGACGAATTTTATTGAGAAAAATTGACATTTATAGCAAATTCCTGTTCAACGCACGTATATTATTACAAGGTTTATTGATTTTTATAACGAACGTCTTAAAATAGGCTCGACAATTTCATACCGCGGATACGAAAAAATACATATACTTGAATGCGAAAAAGTGCCAAGCTAATACATTAATACACTATAATATATATTCAACATTTTGGAAATTGTTCCAAATGTTTTTCGCAACTTAACGATCAAATAATTTGTACGAAAAAAAAATTAGTTTTATATAAGGAACGAGTAATATACATAGGCATGCAACATTTAAATATTTTACACTTAACATCAGCGCATACTATAAAACGATTAGAATGCCTGTTTTTATTATTCGTACTTAATTTATCGTATGAACAAACTTACGCAATGATCGATTAACTTATGTACAGAAATAGGCTTTAAAGATTCGGTAGCACAATATGTTAGGTTCGCGCAAATAAGATGTCATTTTCTTCCGAGCATAATGTATTTACGGAAAACAATTTAAATATTACTCTGTATATTTTTTTAATTAATTTGACTAGCTGATTCGATTATACTAGACTTATATACAAATCGATAGATTAAAGTCTTATTCGAAGAGATGACACTTCGTCGATAAATTTATACCTCAGATTATGAATTTTTAGATACGTATAGGTAATAATTTATGGTGTAAGACCAAGTTGAAAAGATTTAATAATGTAGAATACATTTAATGACATTCGTATTTTCTATCAGTCGACTTTACTAATTACGCAATAATTTTTTGTTCGTTCTATATTGTACATAGTATAAAACATAATTGATTTTCACGTCATAAAAGAAATATTACCTGCATTACAATATAACAAACTGAAAGTCAATACTTGCCAATGTTATTGCACAAATATTTAATGCTTGCCTGAGTACGAATAACATATCAAATATAAATGCATCAAATAATTGAGCTCAATTTTGTGTTAACGAACATCGGCCATCGATATGTATATATCGATGTCAGTGTGCAATTGTTAATAAATTGTAATAATTAAGTGGCAATTACTGGCAGTGATAGCGCAAAATGTACATCAAAAAATATTATGATTATACATTGTGTTAAGAACTCGTCGAACAAAATATTTTTTGATCACTTTAAGATTTATATTTAGTATAAAATACTTGCCGTAATGTGATATTAAACTAGGGCCTCGGTAAATTTTTTGGGTTCAAATATCTTTACTTCGGTTTTGTTTAAAAATAATAATTGAATGCATCTAAAATATCTGATCGGTAATATTGAAAAAAAAACAAATGACGTACGATTAAATATTATTATCAATTTCATATAATTTAATAACCGCTTCGAGTGTTTGGTTATAATGCATGTCATGTTGATATTATTTTATTCAATCGTATTAACAACTTTCATCATAATGATAACACCAATAATTTTTTTATTGATAGCGAATGCTCTTATTTTATAGAAATTTTTTAGAACTTCTATATACATATATATAATCAATCAAATACATGCAGTATTTTCAAACAGCTACATGTGCTTGGCGTTTTACTGAAGAAAAATATTTAATATTTATTACTAATTTAACTTGCTTTTCTGTTATGTTTAAAATTGTTGAGATATTGAAAGAATGAAATAGTCTATTGTAATTATTTGAGGATTTTAAGGATTTAGAATTGCGTGTATACAACTCCGTCGATACGATTCTCCAATATTTATGTAAAAATATTCTCTGTACGATTTAGCTTATTGTTTATAATAAGCCACGAATTATGCGGTAAGATACAAGTTCAATTTTATAGAAGAATATTCTTCGCATGAAGTGGCATACATGCAATTCTACTAATTATTATACATTTTGCTATGATCGATTTGTTACGAGAAAAATTTATATAATTTACAAATTTACAATAATTACGAAGTAAGTTTTTGTTGCTCGTATATATTGATTTCTTTCTAATAAGATAGTTATCATAGTTATAAAAATTGGATCACGCAGAGTATAATGTACATATGATATAAATTTTGAGAAACTATCATGTTATCCATCTGAATTGTACATTGTAAATGTAATATAAAATAGAGCATATATTATTGTGTTATAATGGAGTTGTTTTAATAAAAAACAATGTGCAGAAATTGAACTGAAATTAAAGTGTATAGTTTTTTATTCCTAACAAATATACTTTTCTTAAATTTAAAGTGTAATGTACATAGACATTAATAAATATTGAATTGTAGTTTGTATTATTCCTTTATAGTTTATTTGCAGAAAGATACTTTGGCGTCATGCTAAAGTAATTATTGCAAAGTAAATAAAATAGAAGCGTATGTCTCTTCGTGAAATAAATATTCATGAATTCATACTATATTTTTTGCAATACTTCGTTCGTATATGTAAAATAGATTGTTTTTATACGCATGACTCAACGCTATACTATTTTCATTTGTATTCAGGGATAGCTGATTAAACTGCTCTCGCCTTTTCCATTTTGATTTTTAAAATGTCTTTAACATGAAACAATCTAAACTCTAAAATATATTTTTAAAAACATCTTATAGATATTTATTTATTAGAAAAGGCAAGCCGCTCTTCAATTTTCGGTTTCCCTTCAGAAGGCAACCAGCTCGAAAGACACGATAAATAGATACAGTAGCGTTATTACTGTGTGAGAAGTATTTAATGAATCATACGGTATACGATCTAAAGAGTAATAATGAATTCAAATCGTGAAAAGAGCAGTTAAATATCTAAAAAGACAATCGTGAATGTTTAAAAGGCTCAACTCGTTCGATCGGAAATATCCAATCGCTGCGAAGCTTCGACCGCTTGAATATGCGTTTCGCGAAAATCGCGGAACCAGAAAAAAAAGGCTAGCTTAGCGAAGAGAGTTACTAGACCATCGGCTCTTCTAACATATTTGATTCTCTTTTAAAAAATATTTAGATTTATGTACTCGTTTCACATGGTGCACACGATCGGATTAACAGTTTATAGATACGTGTACGTATAACAAATAACAATACGTCTCCTATTAATTGCACGACAATATGCAGTGCTGAGTGGAATTTGACATAAGCATTGTGGCCGCGATTTAATCGTGATCTCATATCAAGTAACTCTGAGTAATACCATTGACATTCTTGTGCGTCAAATGTTACCTTGTTAAATGAACACCACGCCTAAATTAATAGGAAACTCTATTACATAAACGTATACTGTGAAGAGGCTCGTGTTAATTATGTTATTTCTACTTAGTTATACGTGTTAAAGAGAAATGATGGTAAATCTTACACTCGTGCATGGAATATTCAACTTTGACAGTATTCTTTCGTGTTTGCTAGTTTAATAGTGAGGCTAGTTTTAATATTATATACGTGTTCTGTCTAACTTTGGTAGATTTGTTCATTTCCATTTATGTGTTCTCATTGATTGTACGTTATTTTAAAAAAGAATTCTTGAAGTTCGATGATGTATTTACTATATCAATTTGACTGAAAGTGTAACCGACTCTGTATTCAAAGAAAATTTCTGACTATATGTCAATGTTTTGATGATTCCGAGGAAGGTTGATTGAGATAAACAGGTCGACATTGTCAGTGATATTATTTAGATTTTAACAGGTTCATATATAGATTCAAATTTTATAGGAAGTATAAGGCGATACTAGAACACTAATATTCTAAGAAGTCAGACTGTAACTCGAGTTGCACGTACACTAGACACATATCTGTAATTTAAGTTACAATTGGACTGCGGATGTTTATGCAATTTTCAATGTTTATAGACAAATTCTGAGAAAGCAGCATGACATGAAATACTACTTTTAATGGGAATAGCTTTTGTAGATCCAAAAAAATAAAAATCATACCAAGTTTCATCAAATTTTATATTCAAGCATTTCCTAAAAATTTTCATAAGCCATAAATGCATAAAGATCTGCAGTCTAGTTGTAATGAAAGATTTCTTCTAACTGTAATCTGTTGAGATCATCATAATTCTGATCCTACTCTAATCCGATCAACCAATTAAACTGTTCTTTTTGTATTATTGTCGACAGGTTCGTATATAGTGTACTCTGATACAAAGAGTATTCATGCCTTTTTGTCTGGAGAATTATAAAACCAGCACCATGGAGGACTATGCTGCATTATCGGACGTGTCCGTTGTAGATGTTTACGATATCGCTTCGGAAATAGGAAAGGAATGCGAGAATTTGATAGATTCTTTCGGAGTACAATCCGTGACTAATTTAATGCCGAAGGTGATACACGCGTTGGAGCTATTGGAAAGTCTTGCGACGAAAAATGAACGCGAAAATACGATAGTTCAAGAACTGCGTGCCAAGATCTCCCAATTGGAAAGCGCCAAGATCGGCAAAGCTGAGGATAAGCAAAGATTTGAAAAAGTATTTACTTCTAAACAATTTCAATTGCATTAAGTTTCTTCGTTATACGTAATTATCCAACTGTTATCTAGGAACTAGAACAAACCGAGGAACATTGGCGACAAGAATCTCGTGACCTAGTAGGAATGGTTACACGATTACAGGAAGAGAATAGACGCTTAGCAGAATCACTCCAAGAATCACGTAGTGATAGTCAGTACAGCAGTAAACAAAGTACTAACAACCTATCATCTTTTCTTTACTAACACAATGTTAAAACTCTCGTATTGGATCATATGTATTTATTACGCATGTTATTAATCACACGAATATACTTTCAGCGTTTACTGCTAGTCAGGAGGTCGATACACAAGTGTTGCAGCGTTTAAGATCCATGATCGATAAGCAAAGAGATCAGATTCGAGCAAGAGACAAAGAGTTGATGCAGAAGAGTACGGAAATAGAAAATGTAAATTGGTACTTATGTTCGTATGTAATTTGATCTAAATAATAATATGATACGATATTATCGGGTGTAGTTTAAAAGGCTTTTCTTTTATTTTTGCTTCGAATGATCCAAAAACTTTCATTCTAACGTATTTGAATTTTCTCGGCAGTTAACAGCGCAGGTTGAAAAGCTTGGAGTTGTCGGGCGAGAACTGAAACGAAAGCAACGTCAAGCGCAGATGCAAGCTCGCGGATTGGTAGAGGAAAGAGCAGACTTCTTGGCCCAGTTGCAAGATCAAAATCGTGAATTGATCAATCTACGAGCTCGCCTTGGTTTAGCGAGGAAGGAGAACGAAGATTTAAGTAAATTGCAGGGATATCCGGATCTAACGAACAAGGCCGTTTATGATCTAGACGATCCAGATAGGCCAAGGTTCACCACCGCAGAATTGAAAGAAATTTTGCACGAACGAAATGAACTGAAAGCCAGAGTCTCTGACTTAGAAGATGAATTGGAGCTGTATCGTCCGAAACCTGATACGTACGTGATCATATTTAAATCGCGAGTTGCACGGACATCTAGAAGCACTATAATTTTTTTTAATATACATTTACTGGTTTATTTCGGCTTCACAGCTTAGAAATGGACTTTGTTTTACATTCTACTTTCTCTATTTCTGATCTATATTAATTTTTATTTCATTTATCCTAGACTTTGGTTTATCGCTCATTTCTGACTCCTCTACGCTTAGCTTCTATCATTCTCAGCCAGCTTACAATCCCCTAACTTTCTTAATATCGAACCATACAATTTGATCGAGAAGTTATGAGACTGTCTGAATATTATTGAGACAGTGTATCGTAATTTATTTCTTCCGCAGGGTCGAAGACGACAAAGATGCTCCAGTTCAAGGACCACTTCCTTACGAACCAGACGACGCACCTTGGAAGAAAACGTCCGAATCTGGGATTCGTAAATTGTAAGTATACCTTTGAACATGATCATTTTAATCGCAACAAAGTACATTAAGTAGTACCATTTATTTTCCAGTTTCCGGAAAATATTCTCAGAGTCTAGCAGTAGCTTTTTAGTCGGTACCAGTCCACGCAGAAGTCTTTCTAGTCTATCAAAGATGACTCTCTCTGGAAATAGTACATGCGACGAGTCTGTATAATGGCTCTTCTTCCTGACCAACGATTAAAGTAACACGAAGCATTTGACGAGAATTGGTTCAACGTAATGTTGTCGGATCAACATACAGTATTTTTTATTTTTTTAATGACGACGCATTTACAGTGATCTTCTTTTTAATCGTTTCAAATCAAACGACATCAGATTTTTTTTAATGCATTGATTGCGAATGTGTAGGCATTTATACGAAAACGACGCATTTAGACACACGCATACATTCAGTATATTTTTATTTACTTGTACACAATGAAATGAAACATCATTTGAAAAATGTTTTCTACGTTTTCGACTTATTCCTTGCATGTAGAACAGTCACCTATCTGACTCTATTGTTAGCTCTGCTCGCTCTGTACACGTTCATAACAATACACATATTAGCATCCTTTTTATTCTCTCGATAGTTTCGGAATTCTCTACACGATCGCTATACAGCGAACATAAAGGATATCGAAAATCAGAGTACAAATTGAAAACAGATGATTCTACGTAAAACAATATGTTAAAATACATAGAACATCGTTTTTTTTTCAACTGAATTTACGAGAAAATTAGTTTCACGCATTCGAGTAACTGAATAACGATGAAAGTTTAGGCTAACAGGGGTTTAATTTTTAAATGCGAGGTTCGTTTCTTTTAAAAAAATCGAATATTCTGTTATCTCCTTTATTTTTGCGTATAGAATCATCCTCTTCTCAGTTGTATTACAATTTTCGATACATTAAATATCGTATCTAATATACAAAGAAAAGTAGTTGGAAATAATGAAGTAGTTTTAGTTTTGGAATGCAGTAATATTTTTTAAAAGTAATATACACGTCTAATATAGAACGAATGGTTGTAGATAGAAACAGAGAAATTTCTGTTTAGTTAAAATTGAGCAATTTCTTATGTATCGTGTACTAATTGTCGAGAATGAGAAACCCTGTATTTAACAAATGATAATCCTATTTTGAATTATTTAGTTATATGCACTTTTTTAGTTTGAAGACGTAATTAGTGAAATAAATATGTGGTATATAGTGAAACGCGATTTCAAATATTTTTGAGATTAGATTTCATTTGCAATGCGGTTGCAGAATTTGTTAAAATTTTTGAAATTATTGAAGTATGCTGGCTTGTTTATATAGTTCATAATGAAAAAACGAACATAGTCATTATATTGATATAGCTTGTAAATAAAAATTAGAGATCGCGTGTTTGAATGTATTAGGATAATATACTTCGAGAAAAATATCTTAATATATACGGAAACGATAAATTGAAACAGTAGCGGTTATTACTGTAAGAAGTATTTAATGAATTCACATGGTACATGATCTAAAGAGTAGTAATTTCTTTAATTACTGCATGAATTCGAATTGTGAAAGGAATCAAAATAGGCTCTCCACCAGCGTTAGTTTCGTACGGGATCGAGGAAGGAATCGCAGACTTATATAAACAATTACATAAACATATTATAGATGTAACTGGAAGGATCAACACAATAATGTAACATAATCGTACAATGATACTATTATTAATTTAAATTTCACCGATTTAATATAGAGTTTGTAAAATTTTGTAAAAATTTTACACCTTTTGAATATCCAATACAGAAAACAATTCGATACACGAAAAGATGATTATTTTAAAAAGTAGTGAACACACGGTACGGTTGCTTGCATAGATTCAAATTTTATAGGATGTGTACAAGATGATATTAAAACATTAATATTCTAAAAAGTCGGAACTGTAACTTAAGTTACACGTACACTAGCAAAACATATCTGTAACTTAAGTTATAATTAAAAGATTAGTATTATACGTTTGCATTCAAAGTGAAATGATTTTTTCCAACTGTAATCCGTTGAAATCATCATAATTCTGATCCTACTAAAATGTGCCTACTATATAAAACATATTCGTATTCTATGTTAACGTATTCTCAAAAAGAAAATAAAAAAGGAAAAAAAAAGAAGTAATAAAATAGGCTGAACAATACGATCTGTTGTGCATTCTCAAGGAAAGTTAATAAACATATGTTCATGGTATTGAAGAGCGATTAGGTTTAGAATTTTTCAGAGCATATAAATCCGCAATAGTTACTGATGTTCAAAGATAAAACGAAAATCAAACGAAAGAGAACTTCTGTATTTCATATGTAGAAGAAAGAATTAACAAATTATATTATATATCAGTCATATCGCTGACTATCGTTAACAGAGTAACAAAACACTTAAATCATAATTGCTGGTATTATACATATCTAGTTGTGTAGGATGAAATTTATACATGTACTATGTATCACACGGTATTTAACAAATGACAATTTCATTTTACACACAACTATATAATGCATACATGATAATTATAAAAACCGAACACAACTCGTATCTGTAGTTTACAGTATAGAAATAATGAACGTTAATGTCTGTATTTTCTACACACAAAGTAAAAGTAACACTTAAACTAAAAGAAAAGACATCGTTTGGATCACGATTTGATATGCATACAAACAATGTAATATCTATGACTACATAAATGGTCGGTAGAGTAAAAGTCAACATGGAAGTAGAACTCACACTGATTGTGTTAACTAATATTTGCTTTAATATTGTTGAACATTAATGACTCTACCCGAGTATCGTATAAAACGTAGGTTTAAACGAAGAGTAATGTAGAAATAAATTTATGCGAAGTGCCAAAGAAGACGACAGGTACAGTTAATAAAATAATGTATATATATATACCAATATATTCGTGGAAGCAATTTCAATGATTTATTTATAATTTGATCGTCTCTTTGTATTATGAATTTTATTAGTAATTTTCGTTAGAATAATTGTAATAGTTTTTGAATACATTATCACTGTTATTAATACGCAAGTTTTGATGCCTTATTACATATATATATATATATATATATATATTATATATATGTATAGAACTGAAGTATAGTTTATTGTAATCAGTTCTTTGAAAATAAATGGTCATGTTCTCAAAACCGTTGTTCTTTCAATGCTCACATATACAATCTATAAAATCATCTTTCATACATAGTTTAAAACAGGAATATAGTATTAGCCTCTCCTCATAGAAAAGTAATTCTAATTTCAAAAAGTGTATCTACATCTATATAGTTTAATTTAAAATATTTATACAGGGTGCAACACAAAAATATGGCAGATGAGGTAGTGTTTACTCTGTATGATGTCTCGATCGTTGAAAAACTGGGAGATCAGTTCTAAGTTTCAATTTATTTTCAACCCATTACACCATTAAAAAATATCCCCTATTACAAATGATAAGCTTGTACAGTGTGTAAAAAAGAAAAAAAAAGAATAAAAATATTAAAAAGTATACGCATATAATAGTCAGCACCGTTTCAACAAAATCGTATGCTTTTCACAAATCAGGCATACAAAATACTTTGTGCATAAAAGACAGAGAACGATGAAGAGAAATTTGAAATACTTTCGTTCGTTGCAGAACTTATCAGATAAGGTAAGATTTGTAGGATTTGCATAATTGACTAGGATGCTATAAATCTACATTGTTCAAATTGGCGGCAGACCCTGTCGGCAAATCTGGCGGTACGAACTTACCAATCGGTTGTATTGCCTGTCGTTGTTCGGCTAATTTCCGCATTTCTTGTCTAAGTTTACTTAAAATAGCGTGATTCGGTTGATTCACCGCGGCTTTACCTTGTAGCAGCGTGATTTCTTGTTCCAATTGTTTCTTCTCTTTGAAAGATTTTACGCTGCGAGATCCGTAAAGCCTCAATAAAGAACCCCAGGACTGAATGTGAGGATGCATAAGCTGCAGAATCGCTTGCGCTGCGCGTTGCTTGCCATCTTTTTTGTTACGACATACCTGAAACACCGATCAATGATCGAAGCACAATTTCAATTAAATTCGAATAAAAAGAAAATCGGAAAAATAACTGTCTACTTTGTTGTTTCATCGTTCTTTTACCACTGTGTCAATCTGACAGCCTATTTCAGATTAATTTTTTACTACTTACAACAGTGGCTTCGTGTTTTCCGACTCGCATTGTAAATTCATTGCGCTGATGCTTTAAAGTATTTACAGAATAGTTGATGTGCATGTCTCCCAGTCCATAATTTCGTTGTAAGCACGTAATTAATATAGCATGAGGTGACGGCTCAGTCGTTTTCGCGCAAAATTCCGCGACACGTGGATCCGTTATCGAGATTTCATCGAAAAACGACAAATCCGCGTCGGAATTTGTTCTAGACGCTTTGATCATTCGACTGCTGTTACTGGAAGCTGCGTCTCCTCCGTTGTCGCCGGAAATCTTGTCTCTCATTTGAGGGATCAAGATTTCGAGAGTTTTTCGAGCAGCGTTGGCCTTAGCTTGTTTCTTACTGCTACCGAAGCCGCTGCCGTATTCCATGTCGTTGATGCAAACAACAGCGGAGTACGGTGTCGCAGCGTTCTCTGAAATAAATGTTCCCAATGTTTTCAGACATCTTTCCTGACGTGATATAGTTACAATTTTAGGGGCCCATCACGTGTTACCCGTCATAATTTTACATTTCGATAGAGAAGCCCCTGGTTTAAAATAGAGAAGTTGTTATATAAAAGCGACGTTTCTTCAACATACCTAATTCCTTAAACTTATAAGTTGGTTGTTTTTTAAGCGCGTGTTGTACATATTCATGGAGTATACAAACATAACTTTTTCCCGAGGGGTTCATTATCCAGTGCTTCGGTGGTCTTTGTCCGCCATTGTCGTCTCCTGTAACACTATTACTATTCCCTGTCAAGTTAGAGCTACTAACTGGAAACGTTATTAATTTCGTTCCATCCGGTAGAGTAGGTCGTTCCAATTGTTTACGGTGTTTCTTATTTTTCGTGAACTTTCTTCTCGCCGACCACGACCTGTAGGCGTAACGATAGACGATGAACAACAATCCTACACAACTGCGAGATAACGTTACAAACATACTTACTGAAATCTCATTACTTTAATAGCTTTAAAACGAAAGAGCGATTGACAATAACTCCTTAGCTGTTCGCTGTCTAAAGAATGAGCCGCCCGATTCTCTTGAATCGTTTCGATTTTCGCGCTAGGAAGACTGCATACTTCTGCGTTCGGATCACGTTCTTTCTCTTTCTGTCTTTCCTCCAATTCCTCTTGAAGAGCTCTTTTGTACTGAAGACAAGGTATAGCACTTACAGGCACCTCATGCTTTCTCACACTACCAGGCCCAAGGAAATACGGTTTGGCAAGCGTACAAACTCTACTTTGTTTATGAAGATACAATGGCATCCCGCTGTTATGCGTTACTTGCACCCAACCCTCAGGAAGCACGTCAAAATGGTTGTGGCCAATTTCTACAAACAGTACACGCTATATAAATTGTTTTACATAAAAACAATTAAAAGTATCCACTTACCATCCAAGACAAGTTTCTCTTTCTCTTCGTATGGCACGCTATCTTTCTTGTCTTTTCGCTTGCCTTTAAATTCCTCTGGTAAACCTAACAGTAGCATATAATACTCAACTAAAAAATGTTCTCTGCCGCTGTACAATCTATGGTAAGAAGTAGAAAAAAAAGAACAAATAATCTCTTCTTTTTTTTGTAACTTGTTTAACTCTTCCATCCATATACTTTTGTACGTTGTACTATTACGTGAAAACGTGTAATGCGTATATTTCAATAAAATTTTGACTCGGTGAGAAATTACCTTCTTCCAACATCGCTTCGATTTCTTCGTCAGGTACGTCGGAATCCATACTTTCGTTCGTATCCGAGTCCATGTCCGAACAGTTCTGATCCGGATGACGTTCCAGATCGTCCAAAACATCGAAGTGCCTTAAATCGTCTGTGGCTGCGATACTGTCTGTATTAGATTCCATGATATAATCTTCCATGGTGGAACTGTTACACGCATTTGTATCATAAGCGGATACAGTGTCTTCTTCCATTGTTGGACTGCATTGACTGGCATCCGACATTCTATTATGGATATCGATATTGGTTTCCAACAATTCCTTCATTTCCGTAAATACTGTGTCTCGGTGATTCTCTAAATCCATTCCACTCCGAGAATTCATACTCGACTCCGGCGTCTCTTCGATAAGTTCTTCTTTCTCCGTGTCCATTATCGTGTAACAAGGTATCTGCTAAAATACTGTAAGGTCTAATGATCAGCGATACGCAAGCTCAATATTACAACAGATGTCTAACTTCTTTTATTAGATAATATATATATATATATATATATTCATCAACAGTCGACAAGTGTTCGAATACGGCTTAAGAAAGAGATATTCAATGTAAAGCGTGAACTCCATACATTAATGACTCATAGATTAAATAATATCACACGCGTTGTATGGCCACACCACTTTCACCAATGAGGCCAAAGTCCAATCGATTTGAAACCACTTTGAAAATGGCAACGAAAATTGGACATTTGCATTAGTGTTAGCAGTTTGCGGCCTATTATATATCCATGAGTACATATCACATAAATGATATATTATAGTGTCTGAATATTGTAGAGGTTAGGCGACACAATTCCTTCTGTTATTTAGATGGTTAGCCGAACAGGAACAACATTGAGAAATTGAACCTGTTGACTAGCTTGAATTGCGCTTTGCGTTAGAATAACATCCAGCGTATATCTGATAGAAAGATAATATAGATTGTGTTTAATTTTAATGGTTTCTTTGTACATCATCTAAACTAAGTATTTAAAAACGAATATGAAAATTATGCCCCGCTATGAAAGCTATATAAATCGATCGTATTAAATAAACAATGAAGTCACGATTGTCAAAGATTCATTGTCATTGCAGATTTGATCGATTTCGAACAAGAGCGAACTAATCAATCAATTAATTACAATTCATTATTTACCTTTTATCTTTGTAGATTAGTTTACAAGAATGTAGATTTACATAACGATCCGGAATCTAATTGTCGAAAATATTCTATAGCTTTCACATCAGCACATAACTGCACAAAAACTCTATTACTACACAATACCAATGATACTCCGATTATGTAAATTATGATTATGGTTGTTATAGTAAAAATATCGTCACGTGTAACATTTTCCCCGAATCAACACAGATCGATATTATCATCAATATCATACAATTCCATAATAGTACCTTTATTAATGTATATGACAATAACTCTCAGTAAACTACAAGCTCTATATAGTATTCCAATAATAAAGTTTTCAAAGTTTGGTTAGGTATCATCTATACACGAGCCATTTCAATCGGCCGACGTTATTCGTAGTAGCCGTTAATACAAATTCGTTTGCATCAGTTTTATTTCGAATACCTAAGCACAAGCACTGTTTTCAATTATTCCAAACGAACATGGTACATCTATTCAAATATAAACTCATCTCCATGCATTTTCTAAAAGAAACAGGGAAAATCCATGGAAATTATTTTTTAAAATATTACCATGGAGTATACAAATTGGCACAGATGGGATCTGTAACCAAAATATAGCCGCTGTTATATATAACCATAGACGACGTGTAGGTGTAGACTGGTCAGAACTAGATGGAACTAGACTGCGGATCTTTATGCAACTATGACTTTTGAAAATTGAAAAAAAATGTTAGATTATAAAACACGACGACGAGAATTTGGTACGATTTTAATTTATTTCAGATCTAAAAAGGTTGCAAATTGTATAAACATCCGCAGTCTAGTCGGAACTAATTAATATCACAGGCTTCATCACCTTATGTTGTTTCTGTAATGTATTGTTTATTTATTTGTTTTACGTCGCATGTCCAGTAAACGAATGTTCATGGTTTAAAATTTATTCCGCATTTCGGATACTATTAGCCACTTTTACTAAAAAATTAGGCGGTCGGATAGCCAAGGGAATGCTTGTCGGTATCGTTGGAAAAAGGAATTGTTATAAACATTAAACAGAAATAATAAATTTATCTGTGAAATGTATTGAATAAATTAACGCGTACGACCTATTCTCTTCCAACATTTCGCAATGTCACCTTCTCTCAGAACAAAATATTATTCAAGCTGATTCATTTGATTTTCGTATTACAGTGTACGTTGTACTCACAGTGTGAGTGGTAAAAAATATTTCGAGTGTTTTTCAAAATATGGTCGATTCGTGAAACCGATGCATATAAAAGTAGGAGATTTTCCAGAAGAAGAATTTGATTTGGATGATAAACTTTGAAACATTTCAATTATCAATAGAAACGCTACATCACTTAATATTTTCTTCGTTTTATTATATCTGGTCTCCAATTAACAGGATGTGTTTCTTCGGTCTGAAAATGTTGAAAAAAAGAGAGGAGATTTGATGTGGTTCGATTTTTACGAAATTAGCATAGTTAACAAATTGTACTTACAGCAGTATCATCTTCTTTGTAAACTTTAATTGTCTTATCCGCTTCTGTGGTGATCATTCTACTACCAGACATGTCAAACGTAATGCTAAAGACTCCAGCTTCGCTATCCATTGATCCAGGTTGTACTGGCGCTTGTAAGCGTTGGAAATTATACCTGGAAAGCACATGGAATAGAATTGCTGCAGATATTGTGTAATATTACAATGTCGATGAAACATTATATAAAACTTACCCAGTTCTCCAGTCCCAAAGGTGCATTGTGCCGTTATCTGCACCAGAAACTAAAACACCGTCACCATTTACAGCCAAACAATTAACTATAGCATTGTGACCAGACAAATTTTGTATAAATTTCCCTTCTGGACACTTCCACTGTTTAATATTATCCGGGGATGCTGAGGCAAACATGTATCTAATAAACAGAGCAAGTTACATAAATAAAAGCATCGAGGGTAGATTATTACAAATCATATATGTGTACACACACGCACAATATACATATACATACAATGATGGATGGAAAGCTACAGCTCTAACACTCTTTTTATGATTCGTTAAAGTAGCCCTAGATTTTCCAGCTGCTAAATCCCACAACCTTATTGTACAATCATGACTTCCAGTAACGATCTAGTAAGAAAAAGAGAAACGTATTAGTATAATATAAGTTTGAGCATCAATTGCAAGACACTTAACGTAGTAATAATAATATATTAATACTTCTAAAGTCTTTTAATCTTTTCACTGTTCCAAATTGCATGTTATCATTTTCGTCATGAATACATAAACTCTGGTGTACAGTTATAAATCGTTAAACAATTTCGACAGCTCTTGGCAAAGAATACCTGTGGTTCTACAGCTTGACAAATAACACTGGCAACTGTATTAGTGTGACCTGCCAGCGTATGTACATTGGCTTTGGTACGCATGTCCCATACTCTTGCAGTGGAATCTCTACCAGCAGTTACTAATACATCTATACTAGGATGTAATGCCATGGAGTACACTGCTGATAAATGACCATGATAATGTCTTATAACCTGTAGACGAAACACAGTTAGTTACAACTATGAAATTGAAGTTGTTACATGTATATTTCAGATATGTCTATTGCCTTATTGTATTCAAGATCCCAACATTTCACTTGTCGATCTTCTCCGCAAGAAAACAGGTATGGATGACGTTGAGAAAATGCTAATCCACGAACGCTGCTTATGTGTCCAGTCAAAGACACTTTCAGTTTACCAGATGCAAGATCCCATATCTACATTGTTTATAAATAGTATAAAGAATTACATGTTTTGAAATATGTACCTTGTATAAATGAAAGTATCATGTAAAACAAGCCTTACCTTAATAACTCTGTCTGCCGAGCCTGTGGCGAACCATTCGTTTCCTGGTTCGACAGCACAGCATCGCACCCAACCAAGATGGCCGCTGATAACTCTATATAATTTCCATGGAGCATGCCATTTTGGTTTTGCCATAGACGGTGTCTTTTTCTGTGGTATCATCAAGATATTATTAACTGTATTCCCTCCTGCATTTATTTGTGTTACAACTCCATTGTTAGTGTGTAATGGATTATAAGGTATCACTGCGCTGTTATTGGTTCCACCAAAAGATTCGTCTGTAAATCAAATTCTTATATTTAATAGTACAATAATAAAATGAAAACAATTCGGAACACGTACCGCCGGGCGGTGGAGGATCTGCGTTTTCATGTTCGTTTTCCATTTTCGACAAATTACTGGTTTTCACTCGCTCCAATATTGGGCCGTAACAGTCTTTTGCTTTCAAAGATTTTTTCATTCTTAACCTACAGGAAATTCGCATTATTATTTACGAAATAGTACACGGAATAGAAAGAGATAGTATATACTTACAAGTTAGGATCCACTGGTGGCAAAGTACCTTGATTTGTTAGGAACATGTCATGAGTTCTTTTTAATGATCTGAAGACCAGAGTGTGCACAGAATGCCTTTGAACGTCCTACGAATAAAAAGAGTATTATAATGCTGGATGCGAAAATGAAACGGGAAAGATTTATTGTTCCCTTAAAAAATTACTATTAATTAACTAATTGTTCTTACCATTTTCTCGAAAGAGTATTGTCCTCCTTTGAATCCTCACTCAACTTCACTTTCCCCTTTTACAACGCTATTCCCCACGCCACCGAAAAGATACTTTAAAAACTGCCAGCCTTATGGAAGATCGTGTCACTTGAACAATTCGGTGTTCTTTTACGCCCTCTAGGATATATATCGGCTAATCTCGTTGTCGGTGTCGCCGGTAAGAAGGCAAGTCGTCACGCAACCATCTCGACACCAACGAGAGACTGTTAGTATCAGTTGGTATCAGTTAGTATCTACTCGGAGAAATCGATTATTATGAATTGTTACATACTGCACCGAACGTATTCCAAGAGCAGATATTTCAGACGATGTTTTAGTGTTGGTTATTTCAAATTTACAATATTAAAAGCAAAACTCAAGGACAAAAGATTCCTAGAAATATTGAGAAAGTATTGAAGCATAGTTTTAGGAAAATTATCGATTCCGACTTTAAATTTTATACGAGATACCTCAATTTGTAGTTTCAAAGTAATTCATAAACGAGAATTATTACCTTACACTTTTTCATACATAAATGTTCGAAGAATCGATCTGTGGAAATAACATTTTGCAATGCTCCGTTCTCTCAGAACAAAATATAAAACGAATGTTCACAGCGTAGTAAAGACAATGTGATCATTTACACGCAAGTATATATTTCGAATTTTTACAATTTATTTAACACATATAGATACACTTAAAATCGTGTTAAAAATATCTTAGCTGTAATTAGATGAATTATTGCGCAGGTACTATTGTTTTATAGTTTACAATATATATCATTTATACAAAAATTTCATGAAGATCCGAAGAAAAGTCATAATTTATTGCGTGTCATTGTGTTGGTTGTCGTTAGTAAGTGTATTGAGAAAAATTGAGCTTATCAATGTTGGTATATTTTACATGCCATTTACAACGTTCGTATATGTGCACAGATCTAGTACTATTACGTAATCTCTTTTCATATTTTGTATAGGTTCCATTCAAAGCATGGTTAACTGTATGAGTAAATATATCGAGCACCGATAACTATATATCTAAAAGATTTGTTAAGTATCAGTAACAGTTGCTTCTAAACAACTTTATTTCGAATATGTTTAATTTTTGGAACTCAATAATATATTCCATATGATAACATATATCATTTCTATTTCTTTTCGCAACTATGCAAGATCTATTAGCAAAAAAGATTGTTACTTTTTGTTCATCAATTTTCATTCAGGGTAACCCCTCACAGCCATAGTAGCTGCCCACTTTCATTACCGTTGCCTAATCATGCCTAACCATGCCTAAAATAATAAGAGTTGGTTGGACAGTTCTACTATGATTGTATCTCAGATATATTTACTTCGAAATCGGTTTCTAATATGCAAAATAGATAAAAAAAATCGAGCGTCTGTTACAGTGATTTAGTAGTCAGATTATTGTAGAGCTCTCGAAACTAAAGCTACAAAGAGGACGTCATTCCTATCTCAATCCTTTTCAGAAAATCACAAGATGGCCTTTGTTCTTGTACAATGTAGAAGTAGAATCTGCATCATACCTTGAGCATCCTGTATGACGTGCTGCGAACAGTTTCTCTACATGCTTCCAAGGAAAAAGTAATAACTTACTAGTCCTTTACTAGAGTAAAGCTTACTCGTCCATGTAGAACGTCCTTCCTGAGGTAGTTACACAAAAATGAATAGTATCACTTTTTTTATTTGATTTTTATCTTGTGTAGTTTAAGTTTAAATCCAAGTAATTCCGAAAGCACTCCTGATAGAGCGGATAACAATACCACTTTCATGATAGTGTACAGATAGGGATTAGCAGACAAGCCAGATATTTTGAATGGACTTTCAAGTTCCTGTAAAATATATTAATTACTTGATGTACAATAAAAGAAAGGGCAATGATCTGTCACCTTTATCAAATCAGCTGCTAATTTCAGTACATTGTTCGCCACCATGAGTTCCTCCTTCTTATGTGGTTTTTGTTCTATTTGTAAATATAAATTAATCTAGAAACAACCCAAAATTTAGAACGCACGCTGTATATTTTTAATGAAAGATCTATATTGTTATAATAAGTATACCTGTTCTGTTATTAAAACGGATAGGTTTCTATATTTTTTATTAATTTTCGTGCCCAGCGTCATGAAACGTAATATAAATATTCCGAGAGAGAAACTCCAAGATAAAGCTTCAACGTTATACCGGGAATGTAAACTTTCTAGATCCTGCGAAATTATAATTAATTATAAAGACCAACAATTTTCTCACACCGCTGTTCTTCAATCTTGTAAATTTACTTCTTACTTTAATTAATTCCAAGCTCACAAATGACAACAATAATAATGTAACTACAAATACTGCTGATACTATTACGTCTACAGAACGTTGCGGACCTCTTCTCTGTAAAAAGATTTCAATAATAATTCCTTGAAACTCGAAATAAAGAAAACATTACAATGTTTTTTGTGCAAAACTTACTTTCAGGTAAGATCTAACGCTCAACCACAATTTAATATTTCGCACTTTATTTAATCGGAAATGTGGTAAATCCGATTTTCTTGCACGTCTCGAAGATGTTAAATGTGAAAACAGTTTAGCATATAGGAGTCTTTGTTTATATGTACGTTCAGCAACTGCTAATAAAAAGAACAGTAAAGAAGATAACATAAGCCTCTCGAATGCTGATATAAGTATTACTATACGCTCCCTGAAATCAAAACCGACAATTTACTGAACGATTCTGTTCGAATTTCTTTTGTATTTTATCATTCGACAAACTTGTACTTACCAAATAGTTGTACCAAATGTTAAACCTATTATTTTACATAATATATCGCTGTACGTTTCCAAATTAACGGAAATAAAATCATTTGGTATGAAGGAACTGGTTAGATTACTACTATTGTCCATTCCCGCGTGATCGCTTAGGCGATTTATAGACGGTATTAACGACAATGCCACGCTGACCATCAACCCCCCGTAAAAATAATTCATACTCTCTGGCATTGATTCTACTCTGGCAATAATTGCTGAACTGATGTCTAGCACAGATAACTCGGCTTTTTTTATATCACGTCGTGCCCAGATGGTACACGAAACTGAAAAGTTTCAAATTCGAGCATTAGCGCGTTAGGGTTACGATTATGAATCGAAAATTATAATTTGTGATTTATTACTCCAATATATATTACCACGGTCGCACGAAGCGCAACTGGAACTAAGCACTATAGAAGGTGGTAATTCAAATTCCCAAGAGAAAGGGTGCTCTACAAATTCTGAATAATTTTTGTTAGTTTCACTATGTATATCAGACTCCTCGAGTTCGGAACTGTAAAAAATGTTCATTCGTAAGATTTACCTCGCTAAAAGCGATCAATAATCTATCTAACGTTGAAGACCGTATAATTTCGTTATACGAAAAATTCATTTATCGTAATGTCTATAGAATTTCTCACCTATAGCTACAATCATCACTATTTGTAGTTACTCCCATCCATTCGGTAGCAGATGTTGTGGCTTCTGTCAAATGATTTGTAGCAGCTTCTTCACATTCCCCTTCCTCCTCGCTTTCACATTGTTGTCGATTACCTTCTCTTGGCCCAATCATTATGGGTGCATGCACCTTATCCTTTTAAAAAATGCCACATGAAACATAACGTGACAAGAAAATTGGGAAATGACAATTAACACTACTGAAATTGCTTACCATTTTATTAGAAGTTTCTCCTTCGCTTTTCGAAGAATTATCCTCTGTCTTCAATAACTCAAGTGCTGCATGGAAAGTGGAACACAATCATTTAGCTAATTAGCCACTTTACCTTTCTAAGAAAAACTTACGTTTGCAGTTCAGAATCCTACATTTCGAAATAAATATAATACACATGCAAACTATTCAAATTTAATGATAAGTCGCTCTTTATAGTGTTTTATCACAATATACCATATTTCATAAGCCAAACCTGAAAATTTCGGTTGTAACAAGATTTGTTGACTAGCAGAATCGTCATTATTTTTATGCAACACATCTCTTCTTTTTTTAGGGTTGTCTAGCACTGCTTGTGCAGCCCCTTTATCATTGTCGCTCGATACATTTCCATTTAAACTTTCAAATCCATCATCGTCTTGATGTACGTTTCTCACATATGGAACATTATCTGTAAAAATACTGGATGTAAATATAAATTTCTAAATAGTATATAAAATCATTTAATTGTCTAAGTTACTCTATATAATGTATTAATAAATTATACTACAATCTACTAACTTGATTGAATACGACTAGTCGGAGCTTCGTTTATAAGAAGAGGATTGTTCACAGCCACATTAATTAGCTCATTCTTACAGGATGCTTGAACATTCATAAATTCCTTTAAAGACAAGATACTATTGTAGTTACTTTTGAAAAATTAATACTTGCAACGATCTCAAGTAACGAAACTGTAATCACCTGAGACTGACTAACGGTCATGGAATTTTCAATTTCAACTTTCTTCGCGAATCGCACGGAATTCAATACTTCCCCACTGGCTGTACTAGCTTTCTCAGAAGCATTATCTTGAAACGATTTCGAATCTTCGTGTAAACCTATGGAAACACATAATTCAATAACTGGTATTCAGAAAAATCCTGTAACAGCAACACTTACGTAAACTATGTCTTGTTCTTGATTTTCCTAATCTACATCTACTGTGTCTTGAACGCCTAACTATTCTCTGTTTACTATGTCCCTTAGTCACCGGCGGACCTGAATGCGTCGACACAATATGGGAATGAACAATGCACAACGTAAGCATCATAATAGCAGGTATTAATACTTCAGACATGGTCACAATCTAACATGAAAAGAGAACTGTTTAAAATACTGGTTTTAAATGTTTCTACATATATAACTGCAATGCAAACACAATGATTTCGTACATCGCTTTCATCATCCTTTGTCAACTGATAAAAATATATACACATGTTGATCAACTGTAAGCTATACAGTAGTAGAAATAATGTAAAAATTTTTGAACTAGTTTGTTGTGTCCACCATTTTTTATATAAAGGAAGAAATAATAGCCTTTGCAGTGCCAAACAAGCCACTGTAGACAAACCATGTTTTGGCTTGGCTTTCGGGAACGATGAACCTGTAAAGAATTTTTATCAATTATTTCTAATTAATTGTTAATCTGACTAAATGCTTATTTAACATGTTCTGTGCTAAATATTTATGTGGTTTGTTCTATATAGAATTTTCGTAAAGCCTCATTCTGTTGGTAGAAATATATTCTACTTGCTATAAAATATGTTTCTAGCGCATTAAACAATGTGTTAAACGTCGTGAACTATTCCATTATGATTTGTAATATCCTAATTTAAAACTTCACCTCGCACAAGGTCTACGTCGATCAGTTCTGTTTTAAGTTTTGCAGTTCTCATTGGAACATGCGTAAACCCACCAAGGATATGTTGTTCTACAGTTTTCTCCCATTGTTGCTTATCGTAAGTACCAATTTTCTTCTGATACCTGAAATAGAAAAATTGTACGTTAGATTGAACATTCTTGTTAATGGACATAATTCTTTGCTATAGAAGATTGAATCGAAACATTTCTTACCAATGTACCAGCTCATTTAATTTCATTTTTGCCGATTGCTATCGTAGTCCTACCGTGTCGCTATTAATTTTTAATTTTGCCCAGTAATTCGACGCGTCTGAGCGAACAGAAGATAATTTTGCGTATACTTTTGTTAGTAGGTGTGAAGGAAATGTTGCTTCCATAATATATAAGGAACAATAACTGGTAAAAAGCTATTTATTTTACGATGTTTAAACAGTCGAAAAACACGAAGTGTGACTGACGATCGTGATGTATTTATTCATTTTTAAGTCATTGTCGGAAACTCATGATCTATCGACCAATTCTTAATAATAACTGTGACAATCACGTATCACGAATAGCCTTTGGTTGCCTCTAATTTACAAGTATATTTACTAATAAAATAAGATCTGATGATACGAATGTTATTCACTCAACATAACTTGCAATATCAATTCTATTCCTTGTCGACAGTGCCGTATCATTGATACTTGGATCCTACGTTCAAAAATGGTTCCTTTATTGTCATTTACGGAAACAACCAATCCACTGATAATGAATTTTGAATAACAGTTTTCATTGGTTATCGCTAGACAACAGATTTTATGCATTTATGATAAAAATGAACGTATAGGTGCAATTTGAAACAGTGAAAATATTAGAAGTATTTATATCTTTGTAATTCCTTAGCTATACTCTTTCAATTTTAAAAATAACGTTCTGATGTAATTACTTTATCGTATTTATTCGGAAAATCTAGTTTGGCCAAATTTTAATATAATTACGTGTTTGATCAGGAGAAAACGTAATTTCTTTCCTATGTAAATAGTTCTTATATAAATATAAATAGAATATTCTAAAAATTCTAATCGAATTTCGCTACTGATAACTATCGATAGTTTTCGATAGTTCTCAGTATCGATAAGTGTCGATAGTAAATGACGTATAAGAAAACATGTCAAACATGACGTATAAGAAATAACCTAGTATACCGAAATGGTAGCCGGCATTTAAAATACATTTGTTATTGTTGTTAAGTAATGTTATGATTCAAAGTGCATTTAGGATACGAATAATATAAGATAGAGCAACAGTTGGCCTAACATTTTCGAAATGTCTATTCTTGGTATAGGATTACTTTTCGGACTTCTGTCTTCGGTGAACGGAGTACGTGAGTACGAGAAAAAAGACCTAATCGCTCTAAGGGAGGAAGTACGATCGATGTTTGATCATGCTTACTCGAGCTACTTAGCATACGCCTATCCGTACGACGAGCTTCGCTCGTTGAGTTGCGATGGATTCGACACATGGGGTAGTTTCTCGTTGACACTCATCGATGCTCTGGACACTCTTGCCGTAATGGGCAACTTCTCTGAATTTCGACGTGTCGCAGAGATAATAAGCGGTAGAGCAAACTTCGAAGCCAATATAAATGTATCTGTATTTGAAACTAACATACGAGTAGTCGGTGGATTGCTCAGCGCTCATCTTCTGTCGCGTAAAGCAGGTGTCGATTTAGAACCTGGCTGGCCTTGCAACGGTCCCTTGTTGCGTCTAGCAGAGGACATGGCGAAAAGGTTAATCGCTGCTTTCGATACTCCAACTGGAATGCCTTATGGTACAGTTAACTTGAAATACGGAGTACCCGAAGGTGAAACGAGTATTACATGTACTGCTAGTATAGGTACATTTTTATTAGAATTTGGAACTTTGTCTAGATTAACTGGTGACCCATTGTACGAAGAGGTAGCTATGAACGCTATAAAAGCATTGCACTACTACAAATCGAATATTGGGCTCGTTGGTAATCACATAGACGTGTTAACCGGTCATTGGACAGCTCAAGATTCAGGGATCGGCGCAGGCGTTGATTCTTATTTCGAGTATCTAGCAAAGGGCACCTTGTTATTTCAAGATCCACTGCTGGCGTCTATATTCCAAGAACATAAAGCAGCGATCGAAAAATATATTCGCCGAGCAGACTGGCATTTATGGGTTTCTATGACAAAAGGTCAAGTCACCTTACCAGTGTTTCAGTCATTGGATGCCTATTGGCCCGGTGTACTGAGTCTTTTCGGAGAAATCGGGGATGCTATGAAGTCGTTGCATAATTACCATCGTGTATGGAAACAATTTGGATTTACTCCGGAATTTTATAACATTCCTCAAGCCGAAGCTGGCACTAACAGAGAAGGATATCCGTTAAGACCAGAACTGATAGAATCTGTTATGTACTTGTATAGAGCAACGGGTGATCCCTATTTGATACAAGTTGGAGTAGACATATTAAAAAGTTTACAACACAGTGCTAAAACAACGTGTGGCTATGCGACTATAAATGATGTCAGGGACCATCGAAAGGCAGATAGGATGGAATCCTTTTTTTTGGCAGAGACTACAAAGTATCTTTATCTCCTTTTCGATCCGGATAATTTTATTCATAATTCAGGTCAGAAAGGGGAAGTTATTCAAACGCAATGGGGCCAATGCATTATAGATGCAGGAGGATACGTTTTCAACACTGAAGCACACCCTATAGACCCTGGAGCACTGTATTGTTGTCATCGAAATCAGAATTTGTTTTCTGACCAGAAGGCATCATTATGGAAATTCATTCCGGTGAATGATCAGAAAGAAAAGGAAAATCTAGAGCAGAGTACGTTGTACCAAGAATATACCAAAGAAAAGGATGACGATCAACGACCGATCGAAATCATTAAACTGTCCGAAATAATTCATACTTTTATCAACGATGTAGAGAGCAGTGTGAATAAAAACTCGGTCAATCCTATGCCTCCCATAAATTATAAGACTGACGAGATTATAACGGCTGAGAAAGAAGACCGATTAACTGCTGACAATCGAGATCCCGAATCATTGAAAGTACAAGTTATTGCACCTCCTTCTGTAATTTATAAAGTTGACGATAGCGAAACTATTGACACTTTCGAAACACCGTCGACATCCGATGGGCATTATTCTACGCCTATTGCACGAAATGATACAGAATCATTTATCCCGCAAACCAGTACAAAAATAAAGCGATTCGAACCACAAATATTACTTGAAAATATTCGAAAAAGAAATTTATATCCTACAAATGTTACAGCAAGATCGAATTACCACATGCTATCTTGTCAATCTCAATCGTTCTTGCAACGTATATCAATTGTTGGGGAATTCTTTTAAAATAATAATGTTACATGTTGAAACCGTATAGTTTTTATTTCAACGACCCTTCATATCGTGATTAATGTCGACGCTAATTATTTTAAAAGTTACAAGAGATGATACAATAGCATTATCTTTTATCAATTTTATTATAAATTCAAAGATTGCGCTTCTCAAAAGTAATCGACTTTTGCTAAACATTATAGTGTATCTTTTTTTGATAAGTTCTAGACAAATCTTAATTTCATTGAATACAATAACGACTTTGATAGTAAGTATGTATACATGTTCGATTTGGATGAAACTAAAATGGAAATTGTCCGCAACTTCCACTGTCTCTTTCAAGAGCAAAAAAGTACTTTCTCTACACGAAAAACGCATGAAAGAAGCATGACATTACTTCGTCATGCTCTGAAAACGGCTTATCAGTACATAAAGGGTCCGTTTGATTTGGAAACGGCATTGCAGTTACTCTGATCGCGATGGAATCATTGGTAAGTTTGTTACTATAGTTATAACAAACTTACATCCTTCTTAATTACCTGAATTTTGTTATTTATTTTTTACAGAAATTCGCCTGTATATTGTATTTTCTTGCTTTGGAAATATTTGTAAACGCGGAGCGAAACATTGCAACGAAATTTTTGCAGATGGACACTACAGAGAAAGGTACTACACATTGAAGACGGAATTTTAATTTGTATTAATTCTCTCAGTAATGCAGCGTTGTATTATACTTGTAATTTCAAAATTTGTAATGTTATTGAACACTTTTCTTTGCAGACGAAGTGCCGCGCGTGAGAATAAGAGTATTTCAAAGTTCGCCGAAGATGCAGAACGGGAAGCAGTTTTCTACTTGGGGATTTTGGATAACGCAGCCGAGCGAGACCGATTAGTCGCAATGATATAATCGTTAGTTAGTTAACAATGATTGTAAGTACAAAACGACTTATTATATAAAGAATTATCTCTGAATCAATATGTTTCGATGACAAGGGAATTCTGGGATATGTGGAGGAGTATAATATAAAATATATAGATATTTCCTTTTGTTCACATGAAATGTATTAAGTCATAATAATCATACATTTCGTTGGTGTAATCACCCAAAAACATTGCAAGACATGTTACTTGTATCCTCTAGCGTATCTTGGGTTGTTGGGATTCATTTGATTAGAATGATTATCTAGGTTCGCTTTGTCCCTAGACCCATGGTACCCAGCTTGATGACCGGGTCCACTTCGTACGTGATTAGGATTCATTTGGTTGGTCCTGTTATCCATCTGGAAACAAATAATAATAATGTAAGGAGAGTCGATATACGTCGTGATGGTGTGCGATTCTCATACAACAGTTCAATTATTTCTACAGATACTACACGACAATCGTCAAACGATCTACATACCGCGTGAACTTTTTGAAAGAAATGAACAATGAGTATATTAGTGATGCTAAGAAGAAAAGGTTCTCTAACATTATATCATATAATTATTGTTGAATGAGAGAATCGTCAAAGTTGATCGCTCGAACATGATTATGTCGTGAAGACGCGGAATATGATTATGAATCACAAAAACTATATCAGCGAGAATTCGTATAGAGTAAACCAATGAATGCCTTATTTATAAAATCTACGTATATGTACTATGTATATTAAAAATATTTGGGAATCACAATAAAAAAAAAAACGTGGTAAAAAGCGAAGTCCACCTCACATACCTTAATGGTTTCGATTTGAACTCGTGAGAAGTGTACAAAACGATATACAGCTTGCAAGAAGAAAAAATTGTTTCTAATGCTCAATCGCCCAGCACTCACCTTTTATAGAGCCGCTGAAGAAGAAAGTGGAAGGGTTAAAATCTGGAGGGAGTAATCAAGAGGGACCTCCCCGCGACTCGGGCGAGATAAGAGGAACTTCCCCGCGACTCGGGAATGAAAACAAGGGCCCATTCTCGGAAGTCTAATACAATTTAATATATTTTAATTAATTATAATAACTAAATGTTTATCGTGACGCGCAGGAGGGAGAGGGTGCAAATAAATAGCACACGTATAAAATTTTGTTAATGTATTTTCGTCTTTCATAATTTATATATTTATATACATACATATATTGTGTATATATGTATATATGGAAGCCCATTTTACATCGTTTTATAACGCTTATACGTTTTATATTTAACTACAACAGTAATGAGGTTGTCCACAAAAACGCCGCGGGAAAGCATCGCGGTTCCGTAAAAGCGAGATTCGATCAAAGCGATCAGTTTTCGAAAAGAAAAATCGTTGAATCATCTCTGCTGGATGCGATACAGATATGTGCTCGTGAACAATGAGAAAATTGGCGCGAATGTACAATTTTATGCGAGAACGCCTTTGTGAAACGAAAGTCGTCGACGGTACAAACAGAAATGTATTTAATTATTTATATAGATCGTTCGAAACATTTAAAAGACTACGCAAAAATGAACGTACTCGGCGCGAATCATTGAAACCATATCGTTATAGTCGTTTCTTACTGTTCCACTATAGTCGCCGGTAATTATGCAACTCATGTTAATCGTAGCAATTTCATTCACAGAACGTTTCATTGAAACGTCAATTTAATGTTCCATTTCTCTGCAGTAAAGTTTTCAATGTTTGTGGATGCAACAATAATGTCACTTTTCTTCTAGCTGGCACTTCGTGATCGAAGACGTACAAGTCTTCGGAGTTATTTCGCGGATGTGAAACACAAATTTGTTTGTATCGCTACTTATCTAATTGATTGATGAAAATGCAACAGAAAAAATTTTGATAAGAGATTCTGCTGATTATACGAAATTCTGCTAGAGATGGAGAGGAAAAGAATCGTTCTTAGAAATGATGTTTTATTTGCAATCGATATAGGATCCAGCTAGCCCGTGTACGACAATAATTTGCGTTAATAATAAACCTCTTTTGTTGGTTTTGAAGAAATTGTTTTCAAGTTTAAATTTTTATAAACGAACGGACATCCTATATAAATCATATCAGCATTCTAGAATTTCCTGTCGGATGCTTGTACGTCGTGTTTAAATGCGTGTAGCGAAATACGAGCTATAACAGAAAGATAAAACCTGTTTAATCGGTATGAGAAAGGAAATAGCGTAGCCGTTCCACGTATCAACGACCGAAGCGAGAAATTTTAGACCGGCGCGAACATATGAAATCGGATTTACTTTTCTCCGGTTACTAACATTATCTGTTATCTGTTTCCTTGGTCGACGATTACAATAAAACTTTCGTGTTCCACGATCGAAATGAAATACCGATGTTTTGTGACACTGATCTCTCAATAACGACAAGGCAATATGACTCCTTCGTTGACCTCCTCCTATTCATTCGAAGAGTTCAAGAAGATCCCGTGAGAAATGATCAAACCAGTTGAATGACAATTATATAGCGATGAGTTTTCTTTTCTCTCTTTATACTTATACGTTAGATTTGATCATTGGCTTAACAATTAACGCTTAACTCCTATAACTCTCAATTGTAACGTTTAATATCATTGACAAAGATTTCCTCCGATCAATAGATCGTAGTACAGTAATTATTATTATCATTCTGGAAGACATATCATTTAGAAGACTCGTTTCATAAATATTATTATCGTATCTCCTTTAAGTAACACATTTCTGCGGCTACGAGATGATCTTTACTCCGTTATTATTCAAAAATAAGATCCACATCTTTACGTATTCGTCGTTTTGTAGAATATTTCTATTGGTCTACGTTCGCATTCAATTTCCCGTAAGCTAACGCAAAAGCCAATCAATGCAAATAATCTCTATGTCTACGGTCGCCTGTTCTTCTTTTTTCTTTCTGACTTCATTTACTTTATATATATTATATATATATATTTATATGTTATCTATTTTAACGATTTATCACAAATTGAAATAATGTTCGATCGGCTGATGAACTATAACGTTAGCATAATAAAACCTGGAAAAAGAGCATCCCGCAACCTTCACCGAACTACTGCATTGGCTACATTCATATTGCTTATGCTAATGTGTGATCTATACGGCCTATGTAGGCCTCGGAAGACGTTCGATTATATTAACTAATTGTACTCATCCGTACATAACGTGTTACATTCGCGCTGCTCAGAGTTCAATGAACCTTGCCGCCACCTCGATCATCTTCTTCGATCGAGGGAACACGCGAGAGTCGTGCCAAAAATCCTGAGAACGATTGGTAACCATATCACCCTGTACACGTTACTCATATGAAAAAATATCATTTTTACAAAAATAAAAATCTCGAAAAATACGAAAACGATTCGTGTTTCGTGTTGAATTAGACTGTTGTGATTTTACAAATAGCTAGAATTGCCTGTTCTAATGTAATTTCTCTTATCTCGATCGACTCTTCTTTAATCCGTCGTTTCTCCACAATAGTTGGATGAACAAACTGTAAATTATCGGATAAGATTCTTCTCCTAAACAACATTTGTTCCCTTTTTCAAATTCGTTCTCTCCCCAATGAAACAAATTCTTCCCTTCTACTATAAAAATTTTTGGAAAGACTCCCGCGATACTCGGTTTTCCTCGACGCGAACTCGCGAGCAGCGCTTATACAAATTCCCATTTCCCTGCGACGACGAGGAGACGTTTCTCGCCAAGAATAAATAATGTTATTCCAGTTATCATTCAAGTATTAACGTTCTCGGCGCAACGGTTCGATCAAGAAAAAAGAAAAAATTTTCTTGATCGAACCGTTGCGCCGAGATCATTGATACATCTTTCGTTTTCAAGAATAAATAATGTCCACCCTGATCGGCAGCTGTATCAGTTGAGACGATGATGTTTCCTTGCCAAAATATTTGCAATATGTTCGTTCAGTTGAGTCGCAAACGACTGGCGCCATTTCCGAACACAATTAACACTTAATATTCTATCTACTATACGTGTATCTTTCGCTATTAGTGAATTTAGCAGTTACCATTAAATCTATATCATTTTTTGTAGTCTTTCCCGCCAGCGAAATTCAGTTCTGACTCAACTCGACGATACTGCGATAATTACGTGGAACGGCAGAGGGTAAACAAAAGCTGTCGTTTTAAAGAATATAGGAATGTTTAAATTTTGAGAGAGAACGCCTCCCCGCGTCGCCGTGAACGCGCGAACAGAAATCACAAGATACCCGCAGTTTTGCGATTATAAAATCCCGAAACTCGCGTAACAGTAGTCAACTCGTACGTACATAATAATAATACATTTTCACCGTGTTTGTTTCTCATAGTTTTGTTCACTTGCCGAAACTTGTCACACGTGGAAGACATCGATTATACTTACATAGCTAGGCAAAGATATTGTCACGTAAATTGCGCGCTAGTCTAGATGGTTGTTTTTTTTTTTTGTTGCCTAAGGAAGCCCCTGATGTCGACGATCATCGTCAAAACTTTCGATAAAACAAAGACGCAAGACAATTCCGAAGCCGAAGATTCTCGCGGATAGATTGTTGTTCTACGATCTGTCTCTCTCTCACTCTCTCACTTTCTCTTTCATTCTTTCTCTCTTTCTTTCTCGCGCTCTCTTTCTTTCGCTCGTTCTCACTCTTTCTCCACTTAAATAGATTCATTTGCTAGATATGTGTGAGTTCTGGTTGGAATATAAATATACAATCTCAAAACACCTGAACATTTGTACAGCTCTCGATCAAACGAATCCTCGAGTGACTACTTAAACAAATTCGGGAGGCCATGTTTCGTTTCTTTTTCTACACGACGTTTCTAAATTTTCTGAAACCGGCGCGTGTCTCGTCGATCCAGTCCGCAAGAAAAATATTCCGATCTTCTCTCGCTTATCATCGTAGAACGGCAGGAAAGTGTCGGCAGGATAGTGTTAAACACCGTGTCAACGAAAAATATACTTGTGTCGTCCTAATTAATTTCTAATTTTAACGAGTTCCTTATTGCTTGTCAATTTTCAATTATTCGATTTCCCGACCGTTTTCTACGAATCTCGTGAATTCTTCGAAGAAACCGATCGACGAAACACGGCCGGCGAGCTTCGCGCGAGAAGTTTAGAAACGTACGGTATCCCCGCAAGCGACAACGCTCGCAATCTTGTACGTACAATGGCTAAAAAGTGATAGAAACAACAGAGAAGCCGTCAGGCTGCGTTCAAGGAATGATTCGTTAGACACGACTCTTTGTACCGTACAATTTTGGAAGACCATGTTTCAATAAGTAGACTGCGGATCTTTATACAAAGTCATTCAGGAGTTTCTTCATTTATAGATTCGAATAGGTCGGAATGAATGTTAATTTATCTACTGTTTCGACGAGCCGATTACTCGTATGCAATCGATGCATAAAACTCCGCAGTCCATCGATAAGGTGTGCATCGACCGACGCAACTTGCATATACAATATCGGCTAAACAGTGATAGAAACAACAGAGAAGCCGTCGCACGACTCTTCTTTGTACCGTGCAATTTTTGGAAGACTGTTTGCGTTTCAATAAGTAAACTGCGGATCTTTATACAAAGAAGTAATTCAATAATTTCTTCTCTAAAAGATTCGAATAGGTGGGAACGAATATTAAATTTATCGTTGTCCGGAATGATTTGTTAGATACGACTCTTCTTTGTACCGTGCAATTTTTGGAAGACTGTGTGTGTTTCGATGAAGTAAACTGCGGATCTTTATACAAAGAAATAATTCAATAATTTCTTCTCTAAAAGATTCGAATAGGTGGGAAGTAAGTCTATCGCTGCCCATTCTCGTAATCAGTGCATAAAACTCCGCAGTCTACCGATAAGAAATGCATCGACCGACGCAAGCTGCATTGTCCACGCGGTGTTTCCGATCTACCCCGAACGAAACAGAAAAAGAAATGTTGTCCTGTAAAAGGGAGGCGAAAGTCGACAAAGCTGAGCCACGATAACGAATCGTTCAAAAGGGTAGGCCGATCTCGAAGGCGTTGATCAGCGCCGATCCCGAATCGTAGACGCCGATAACGCCGAAGAGGACTCCGAGGAAGATGACGAAGCAGTCGTACGCGACCTCGCTCCATTCCATGGAGTTCCTCTTCAGTTTCAAATGGAAATAACAGGGCCAGATGAACGAGAGCATCGTGCCGGTGAACGATCCGATGAATCCCATCAGGATGCTGAAATGAGGGATGAATATCGCCATGAGGATTGTGAAGACGATGACGCCGACTCGCCACGCCAGACCCCAGACTTTCAGCTCCCGGTCGACGGTCCATATCGTCGGGAATATTGTCTTCGATTTGCCCCTGAAGAACGCCCTCTCGAGAAGCTCGCAGGCAGCGTAATACGGCAGAGGATAGGACAACACTGCCTTCACGACCAGACAGAAGTTCACCAGCCCTTTGAACCCAGCCGAATGTAGATTATTGGTGATGACCTGCTGCGTGTCGTTCTGGAATGTCAGGAAACAGATCCAGCCGAACAGAGACTTGAACGCGGCGGCAGCTATGTGGCTCCAGTTCAACATCCAGTCGAACTTCGACCGATCGATCAAGTTCCCTTCCAAAGTAGGCAGGAAGATCTGCGACGTGTAGCTGAAGACTATCACGCCCAACGAGATCGGGAAGTTCTCGAAGTCGATGGTCCATTTGACCTTCGACCAACCCCAATCGCCGATTTCCAGGATGCAGTAGCCGACGATGATCGCGTTTATGAACAAATGCGACATCGTGCACCAGAAACTGAGGACAGAGACGTGCTGCAACGACTTGAGGAAACCGAGCGGTAGGAGGAAGATACCGATCAGCATCATCCAGCTACGAGTGTCGATCGCTCCTTCCGGAAACGTGCCTATCATCAGATCGCCGCAGACAACCACGTACAGGATACATGTCATCAGCAACTCGATGATCTGTGCTATGTTCACCACTCTAGCACCCCACGTTGGACCGAAGCATTCCTTCGCGATCGCCACGTACGAGTCACGGACACGTACACGCTGACCCGTCACTGTGTCCAGCTCGTATAAACATTCGACCAGGATCTTGCCGGTGTAACAACAGATGTGAGCGATACCGACCATTGCCGCGATCGCCCAATAACCACCGCGCAATACGGCGAATGGCAGCGACACGATGAACATACCCTGGAAAAATTGGAGACGGTTGTTCCTTTCTTACGTAAAATGATTTGACTGTACTCTGTAACTCCTTATCATTAAATTAAAAATATTTCTATTATCGTTGCCACAGCAACTACGTTTGTTATAATTTCTTTTTTCTGCGTTAATTTTACACAGCTGTGCCGCAATATGGATTTTCGAAATTCACTGAAAACGTATTATTTTTCAGATGCAAAAATGTATCTCTTGAAGAAGATCCACATAGGACTAGAAATCACAAAATTTAGTACGAAAACATTTACCCGTTATTCTGGAAATAAGAAGGGAGCTGAATCGAATGAAAGAATTAAATGGAAGTACATATGTACCTGTATGGCATTTGTGACATTCCAAGCAGCCTGCCACTCGTTAATCTTTACGCCTGATCCACCGAATTCACCGCCACCCTCGTCGTATTCGCTGAACTCGCCGCTGCTAACGCTTCCAGTCCTAACTTTGTCTCTGTAAAATCGAACGTCTTTTGTCAGACTACGATACTGTCACGCTAGCTCATAATTATTGTATGGGAGTAGATGGATAGTCGATAATTGTCTCGACAATTGTTTTCGGATTTTTGGAAACTTTTATGTGAAAAGAACCGATCTGTCAATTTACCCGTTTCGTTGATAGCTGAAGGAGTCCTCGGCCACGGCCGCGTTGCTCTGGTCCCGATAAACCTGATCTCCGTTCATAGTCATCATCTCCGTATTATCGACACCATCCTCGAAGGATTTGAACTGTCCTTGACCGTCTTGTCCCGGAGCTTGATGGCCAGGACCACGGATCAGTTCCATGCAAGGGCTGTTCTCTGGCCATTTCGACTTCAACGTTTCCCAGGCGACATTGATGGTTGCTCCAATGGATGGTATGTAGAATCCACGGAAATTGGCCATTTTCTATTTCGTTGCTCTGGAAAGAAAAACCAAAAATTTCTCCGTTTCTATTAGACTGGGAATTTCAAAGTATCATGTCGCAAATAAAAATATATATATGTTCAACTACGAAATTATTGCTGGAGGGTGGGGGGATGAAAAGAACATAATTGTTTGCATGCTCTCGTACGCGACGTGTTACGACAACAATTATCGCGATACTTTTATCAACTGTTGCGGATACGTAACACTATACGATGAATTTCGTCGAACTTTATCGAGACTCGTGCACGGTGTTTGTTCTCATATCGCGTTCCAGTATTTACCCTTTGCAATCTACCGAGAAGAATACATATATATTTTCCTACGAAATTCTTGCTGGGAGAGAAACTGAGAATCGAACATGATCGGTTTGCATCCTTTCGGACGTAACTCGTCGATCGTCCACGATGTTCGTTCTCACATCGCGTTTCGTCACAGAAACCCTTTGAAATCTATCGACAAGAATATAGAATAAAATGATCGAGCGAGAAGTCAATGCTAGCTGAACGAGAATCGTGCTCGGTGACCGACATACCCGACGGCAATTAATTTGAAAGCCGTGCATCCCCCACGAACAGTGAAACCGAGATAGGAACGAGAACGAGAGTGTTTCAATTGCTACGTCAACATAACAACGAGCAAGCGCAGATCACATCGTTCCCGAATATTTTCCAAAGGCAAATCGCGGAGACACTCTGCCGTTCAAGGTGAACGATTGCCTATCTAGGGTGCAGCATTTAACACATCGATCTATATTCGAAAAATCTCGATAGAGAACTCTCTGGGGAACGTTCGATGAAATTTTTCTTATTTTTTTTTCGATTGATCAGGAATTGAACAGTTTCTTGGTTGATCGAAAATTGAAGTTTGCTGTTTAGGAGACTTTTGAGATTAGGGTCTAGGTCGACTTCTCTATCGGTTCTACTTACCGGATACACGACGAATTGGAAATTCGTCTTCCCAGTTCGCAACGGTTATGGTTCCTGAAGGCCACGATGTCGGGGCGGAAGCTCTCGCAGCTCTTGAGGATGTCCCGTTCGCGTTTTACTTCTTTGGCAGATCGGCTGGCTAAACTAAAAAAGGGTCGCAGCAGGCCCCGGAGAACGGAAATAGTTGAAAATAAAGGGTCGAGAGTCGTCTAACTACGTGGGCTACGACACCGCATGGTCGTCTACGGTCTACCGCGATCCTCGAGTCCCTAATCGCGAGCACTTAATCGCGACATAGACTAAAGGGGGTTGGCGTGTTACAGGGGTTGGGAGATCAGAGGAATATGGCCAGCATCCCTGGAACGCGCAAGCCTCAATCGATGCCGTCCACGAGACATCTATCCTCGTATCAGTACTGTACTTCAAGGGTCTGGTACCCCTGATGACAATCGGGGGTGCAGAAATCTTCAACTTACTCGCTGATAGAGCCAGTCCTGGATTACATACTATACGAACTGAACCGCTTCTACTACGATTTGGTTTTACGGGTACAGTGATTAGAACTTCTTTTCGTCAGTTTTTTCGAAAGTGTATTTTTTGTTTCGAGATAATTAAGGGTTTTCTTTTTTCGTAGACTGCGGATTTTATGCATTTATGACAAAAATAAAGTAATTATAAATGTAGAAATGTTTTATTTTACATACAGATCCGCTGTTTAATTTATCTGGTACCCCTAATACCAATCAGGGGTGCAAAAATTTTGGACAATATTGGACACTAGGAGGTAAACAAAAATTGGTTTAGATTGCTATTGGTAGGAATCATACGAAATTAAAAAGAATGATGTTTCTTCAACTTTTCTTATCTGAGCGTTTTAATAAACTATACAAATCTATGGGTTATACGAAATCAGTAAACAGTCATTAATAATTACGATAATTTATATAGCTTTTCGTCATATGTACATTATTATGAATTGTTTTTCAAGGGGCGCAGTTTCAGTGTATTGACCTATAAAAATAGACGCTTAATTAAGAACTTATAAGTTATATGTTTTGATTAATACATTTAGCAGGAAAGAATGCACGAACGCGAAAGAATAAGATTAAAAAATAACGTGAGCATCGTTTATATTCTAATTGAACTTACAATACAATACTTGTCATCGTTCGTTATGGTACAATATTTAAAGGTATAGATAAAGACCAGTGTAGATTTGAATAAATAAAAAGACCAAGTTGTTTATTATTTATCTTAGGTACGGTACTTTTCACAGTGTTCATTGATAATCGATATTAACTTTACAATCGTTTGTGTCCCTGCGTTTTTATTTTTTTTTTAATAGAAATTATAATGACACCCAAGCGAGCACTTTTACGCATAGAAAATCCGATTGGATTCATTAGTATATAAAATAAATATTAACAGTTGGATTTGAATAATTCTGATGGCAATACAAGGCCGTCAGATCACAACAAAAAATGCTTCTCTTTCTCTTTCCCTAACTCTTTTATCTCGAAGATGTACATATATTGATGCATCCATAAGTTAATTACAATAGTACGGTTACAGTAAATACAAGTGTTGAATTTTCTATCAGAGATTCCTAAATTGCGAAGCTTACGTGTACGACTATATCGATCTATAGTGTTGTGTTGCAGTTTCAATCATACACAGTATGTTTTACCAGCACGAACTAAAAAAAACTTTTCACTAAATTAAGTCGATTTACTTTTCAGTCTTCCACTTATACATATATGTATATATACATATATATATTTACATATATATGCTTCTGTTTCAAATAAACACAATTAAAATTGGAAAATATATAATTTCTGACAGATAGTTTTACACTTTTGTATATGCAGGAATGACACACAAACATTGTAATAAATATACAAAGAGGAATAATACGAAATTTCATAGCAAAGTCAGAGATCTGACAATATATATATATATTGCGTTTTCTTATATATATATCTATATGGATATATATCTATATATTCATATAGATATCATATATCGAATACATATATATACAGACTTCGGCCTAACAATACAATTAAATATTTTGTCTTTAAATAATACAGTTATTTATAACAAATTTTGTACTAACTAATAGCCCACGAAATACACATAATACCCACGAATGTATTGTTAAACTGCACATAGTGACAAACAAGAAACACACCAAATGAACGTTTAAAAAACGCACAGGAATTATTTAAAAATTTGTTCGTACAATGCTCTAAAACATAGTACGATAACGGTACAGTGCAAATTACTTAATCGGAATTTTTACAAATTTAGTGACGATCTGTAAACACAGCTATAACACGACAATTGAAAATTTCTTTATCCTTTCTTGCTTTTTAAATATAACTTTAAACCTTAATGTTCACGTAGAAATGTTAATTTGTGTATACAGCTTTAGGGAACGTCGAAGCAAATAATTTTACTCACTAACATCCCTTTGTGTTTGATGAGACTCACTATCCGAAGTTAAACTTTCGATAGCACTGTCTTGCTGCGATATTGTTTCGGAACTCCTAGTCATGCACAATTTATTGGTTTTCACCTCTGTACGACTGGATTTAAAATTCTGATCTAAGTTCGAATTCGATGTGGAATGTGATGAAACGGTAGATTGAGCAGAAACAGGTCTTTGACATGAATGCAGCATTAATTCAGGACCTCCGTCGTATGTGGACAAGAAAAATTGCCAAAGTTCTTCTGGTATTTGTCCATAATCTGAACCTGTAAATAAACTTCTATGGTAAAATCCATTTACGCATACTCCAATAAATTCTAATTCTAATTCTAATTCTTGTTCTACAAATTTAATATCATTTCAGTTATAGACTCACCCACTTTAAGGACATTCTGACCATTTTTGTTAACTATAATAGAATTATTATCAATGGGTCCGGGTGGCTGTGTTTCTTTACCCCGTGCAAAACTTTGCCATTGCCTCAGCCATGCCATAGCTAATGCATAAATAGCAGTGGGATTGTCAATGTTATGATTTAGTCGTTGAAATACTTCCATCTCATAAATTCTTCGATTCTGCAATGATTCATACTTCTCTTCGCAGATTGGACATTCATATAAATGCGTGCATGCGGGGCCACCTCCAAATCTACAACATAAGTAAGAATAGAATAACTACGGATGTTAGTGAAATAGTTAAACGTAACAAACGTTCACTCACGTATTGTATAAATATTCCCAAACAGCTTGCGGAATGGGCATACTAAGCTTATCTACAAATTGTGCTCTAACAGGATTAACACCGCCGTGCGGACAAAGAAAGTCAGAGTTGTCTATGGGTCCTGGTTCCGAGAACGTGTTGAAACGATTTATCCATTGCCGGGATACAAAAAAATTTAAATCGGATCGAGATGATATTTCCATCAATTCCATTGTTTTGTCTCGTAATTGCAACATCTCTGGTGACCATTTTTTGTAAAACAACACATAAGCCTCGCAATGCTTTACGGTTTCGGGAGAGACTTCGGTAACGCATTGATCGTCGAACTCGAACCATTTATTAACAATAGGATTCAATGCGTAACACGTATAGTGACCACCGCCAGCAGTTCCATGATGGCAAATAACCGATATTAAATCGTACATAGTTACTTTAGAGACGCATTCTTTGTGCAAGTACGGTCGCATATCTAATCCTTCCAACGGGAATGAAACGTAATTTGCAATCTTCGAACTGAACAGCAGTTCGTGACGAAATCTTTTCAGGTGGACGCATAGTATCTCCGGCAGCTCCAGGACTTTCGAGAATTTAATTCCGTTCCGTAGCTTGTTACATTTCTCACAACTATACATGTTATCGCCTTTCAGTTCGTCCGCGCTAAAAAATGCAGAAAGACAGTCGTGAAGACTGACAACCGGACCCCAGAACCAAGAGCGCATCCATTGCAAGAACCAGGACAACCATCCGGATTGATTAGTCACGTATACAACGTCTGAGCATGGTCCCGCCTTCTGAGGAGTGAGAGACCCTTGGTGCAACATATCAATGTGATCTCGACTTGGAATGGGCAGCGATAAATCTTGGAAAGTTTCTACTCTTGTCGAGATCCTGTCGCACGTTAAACATTGCACACTACTTAACAGTTTACCATCGAATATATCGCTAATGATACTTCGTGTTTTCATTTGCTTCTTCGTTCTGTACTTAACAGGCGAGTTTTGCGTTGATCTCTGAGGTGGAGCGAACGGTTGATCCACCGTCGACTTCTTGATACTTCTGTTCGTAAATTTACTTCTCAATTTTTCCGACTGAGACACTCGAGAATATCTTCTCTTTGTACCTCGTTCACCCTCATCGCTGAGTGAACTTTGTTCGCTCACTCCAGAATCGCACGTTTCGTATTCAGCATCAGACTGGCTAGAACCAGTCCCATCGATCTCAGTTTCATCCTCGTCCGACGATTGGTCACCTAGCCCCTTTAATCTTAATACATTGTCACGATCGTCCTCTATCTGTTCCTTCAACTCTTCGTGCAACTGATCCATAAAACATCTCAGAAATTCTTGAGTGTCGTGCTGATGGTATCCTCTGAACATTGGGACAACTGTTCGAATACCAGACAATATTCCATGTGGTACAACATACCCTCTCGTTTTCCTGTTCCACATGTCTCGAATGAGGTTCAAATAGCTTAAACTTAAACCAGGCTTTCTATCTTTGGACATATAGCTAACCATGTGCCCACAATCCAGAAAGAATTGCGTCAATGGAGACACATTAGATAAAGCTTGTAAAGCAGCATTCATGTAGCACGTATTGCCAATGTTTTGTAGTCCAACCAACCCCCTTGGTTTCCCAGAGAAATCTTTACTTTCGTCCGAATCTGTGCTGTCGGAAGAGTCACCAGACTTTTCGTGGAATATGCCATCTTTCTCGTGGCTGACTCTGTTCATAAGTTCACCATAGAATCTATCGTTCACAGAATAAAGAGATCAATTCGTGTTTCGACGAACGAAGGAAACAATAAGAGAAAATCATACTCACTTGTCCAAGATGGGTCTGCTAAGGTCTTCGGATTTGCAATCGACATTACCAGGACCGTCACCAGAAAACTTATTGCTCTGTGTTTTAATATCTACCTGTGTAGGGGCACAGCCACACGGAGTTGTGATAACTTCCTTTTTACAAGCGTAACACCAAATACGGTTTGTGGAAAGGTTTATATGAGCGCAATGAGTTGGATATTTTTGGTTGTGTACGGTACTGTGGTCCAAATGCGTTTCAGCACAGCCGACCCAACGGCAGTCAGGAAACAAGCATAACCACAAATTAGGCCCATCCGTGTTGCACTCGCTACATTTTATAAATCCTTCTTTCTGAGAGACAATCGTCTCGATAAATGCGAGATCACCGCGATTGGCGATGTGAGGACAGTTCCTCGATATTAGAGGCATTTGGGTTTCTCTTGTTCTGTCCTGTCAATTTTTATTAACGATAGAACGCGAAATCGCGCGTACACTTTGGTTCTTCACATTCGTTTGAAATTTCACATACACACAACTTGTCGAGGATTACAATCATTTTCTAACCTGATCGAAACATGTCGTTCTTGGTGATCGAACATTATCCACGAAAACGATTGTCATTGGTGATGGTTGTATTGGAAAAAATTCACCATAGACATATACATAGCACACTCACAGAGCGTTCTAATGTGACGAAACTACTGTCAGAACCTTCGGTTGTTCGTGACCCCGAAAATTTTGAACCTATCTGCGGACAGTATTGCCACCTCTGTGATTTCGTATCTCCGTCTCTTACGCTCGCATTCTCGAAGACAGAGGAAGAAGAGTCTATTCGCAACGTTGGAAAGCGCGGTAACATTTGAAAGCTAATATAAAGAAAAACAGTGATTACCTAATGTATTTTTGCGGCCCACTTTTATGAGGTCACATAAAATTCAATTTATGAAATTATATATTATTTAATCATAGATGAGGTAAAAAGATAAACCTACCATCCAATGAATTTGGATTTGTGGGGTCACGCAATATTCAATTTATGAAATTGCGTATGTTCAGTCACAAACGCGGTAGAAGGATAGACCTACTACCATTCGAGGAATTTTCTGGCCCACGATCATGAACCATGATTCATGTTGCTTCATGATAAAGGGGTTACATGACCCTCCGAACGTGGGACAGAAACGAAATATTATACAGTATTTGCGTGTTACAGCAAATTCGATTTATAATTTCATTTTTCACTAATCTCGATATTCATTTTGAGATACTTGTAACGATAGATGTCGCATTATATTTTATATATATATATGTATGCCGTTTAGCGAGTGTACAAGTTGACCACTGCCGTGTAACCCGTGTAACCCTCTCAATAACTTGACTGAAGTCGAAGTCAAGATTGCACATGGATTATTGACATATTTCAACAGATTTGTACAGTTTTAAATATTTTTCGTAGCGTATGTAAAGAGCTGACCTTTCTTTGTACAGATACACTGATATCGGTAATCATGAAAATAGTATTATCATATAATTTAGTGGATTCGTAAAGTTAACCTGTACACTAAATTCTTTATTTGAAATATTTACCGTTGTTCTTGAGCAGCAAATATTTTTTCCGAATACAGAAAGAATACAGAATTATATTTTTCAGAAATAAAAATGGTGTTGTCGTGTCGGTTTTACAAAAAGCGATATCCCGAAGTGGAGGATGTAGTAATGGTAAATGTACGTAGCATAGCCGAGATGGGAGCATATGTGCATTTACTGGAATATAATAACATCGAAGGTATGATTCTGTTATCCGAATTGTCCAGAAGACGTATTAGGTCCATTAACAAACTCATTAGGGTAGGAAAAACCGAGCCAGTTGTTGTCATTCGAGTTGACAAAGAAAAAGGTAAACCGATCAAATTTCTATTACAAGCAGACTGCTGACCTTTATGCATTTATGAAGAAATTGGTTGGATAAAATCTAACATAGCAAGGGATTCGAAAAAGTTTACAATGCTTTTAATATAATTTATTCCTGCTTCCCACAATCAATCCAGACCATTTTTATTTTGCATAAAGGATCACAGTCTAACTATAAAATATATTTCTGAAAACGGTATTATACTAAACAATGTATTTGATTAAATGTAGGTTACATTGATCTTAGCAAACGTCGTGTATCTGCTGAAGACGTGGAGAAATGTACCGAGAGGTATGCAAAAGCGAAAGCAGTCAATTCAATTTTAAGACACGTCGCGGAATTATTACATTACGACAGCGACGACCAGCTGGAAGAATTATATCAGAAAACAGCCTGGCATTTTGAAGAAAAGTATAGGAAGCAAAAGGCGTCTGCTTATGATTTTTTCAAACAATCGGTTCTGTAAGTTACAGGAAATTAGAAATGCTAGTAGGAGTATATGTACAGTAATGATCATTGAAACGTTTGTTACTTTAGGGACCCATCTATTCTAGCAGAATGTGGCCTTGACGAACATACGAAAGAAGTGTTATTAAATAATATTAAACGAAAACTGACATCTCAAGCAGTTAAAATTCGAGCGGACGTAGAAGTAGCCTGTTACGGTTACGAAGGAATCGATGCAGTTAAGACTGCATTGAAAGCTGGCTTAGCTCTTTCTACGGATGAACTACCGATAAAAATTAATTTAATCGCGCCACCGTTATATGGTATACCATTCCTTCTTTTATGTATGCTCTCGGTAGATAATTTTGGTATTAACATCTGTTTTCACGATGTTTTAGTTATGACAACATCTACGCCGGAGAAGCAAGATGGTTTGAAAGCATTAAACGACGCTATTACCGCTATAGAAACTAAAATAACATCGCTCGGGGGAGTATTTAATGTTCAAATGGCTGTAAGTTTCATTGCCTAGACTTATTATTAACAAATGAGTAAAGTATGAATGTATTTATGAAAGAAAACTATGTTTACAAATAGCCAAAAGTTGTTACTGCAACGGATGAAGCAGAGCTGGCTAGGCAGATGGAGCGAGCTGAACTTGAAAATGCAGAAGTTGCTGGCGACGATGACGATGACGAGGAGGAAGTGGAAGGAATGGACGGTTTTAGCGGCGGAGAAGACGCGGAAGACGATAAGAAACCTGAAAACGATGATCAAGAGGAAGAATGAGCTCGTAGAATAATTTCTATGTCACACTTTTCATTAAGCGATCATTATTTCGAAGTTAGAGGTATACTTCTCGAAGTATGCGTCTTGCTGGACACAGAAAATATCAAATAAAAATTGAAAACCCGATGTATTGATTTATAAATAATTTGCTATACTTCTAAATACCATTTAAATTATCAAACATTTTTTATACAAAGATACTCTTTTTGATATGTAATCTCCAAATTTTAGGTACTCGTAAGGTGAACTATAATGTATTCAATATACAATATACAGAAATTTCACAGATGTTTCAGTGTTTTCAAGTTTTTATTAAAACTTTATACATCATTCTTGCAAATGTCTTATTCATTAGCGATCGTGACTTCCACCTCTACACCAGGTTCAATGGAAATGCTTGTGATTTGTTTCACAATTTCTGACGGCGAGTACAAGTCGATGACCCTCTTGTGAATGCGCATCTGAAAACGATCCCAAGTCTTGGAACCTTCTCCGCAAGGTGTTTTACGCGTGGTTATCCTCAGGATTTTTGTGGGCATGCGGACTGGTCCCTTGACCTTCAGTTTCTGTTTGTTTGCTCCATTGATCAGCTCAGAACAAACTGAAATGGTACATTATTACAGTAAGTTTGAAAACAATGATATGAAAAATAACTTATTTTTTAGTTTATAATTTTTTACCTTTCTCGAGAGAGCGGACATTCCTCGAGGTAAGGGTTATTCTGATTCTGTGAATCGGCGTTACCTCCTGTCCTGGCTTCTCAGGGTTGTCGGTTTTTGTACTTGCCTGTAACATTATGGTCATTATTGTACATAAATATTTTTACGCCTAAATCCAGATATCAGTGTTGTTCCATGTAATGTTTTTTCATACAACAGTTGAGCTTTTTACAATTTATAAATTACAGACAAATGTAATAATATTAAAACTGTTTTGAATAATGATGGCAATATTTACTGTCACTATTGTTATAACTAGACTGCGGATCTTTATGCATTTATAAAAAAGAAAATATCGTAATGCTATTTATTTTATGTCTAGGTATAACAAATCATGAATTTTTTATCAATTTCACACGAAATCGATGGCTGAAATAGGAATTACTTTTATGACTCATTTTCTGAGACACAAATCGGAAGCCGCGTGCTGGACATCGCAAACTAACCTAACACGCCAAGAGTTATTTGCAAGTAAACATGCAATTACGGTGAAAATGTTGTTAGAAAATTTCTGAAAAATATCAGTGCCTTCGAAATAAGAACTTACCATTGTTTAAACTTCTTCCTGGTCGAGATAATCAATTTTTTTCACAATAAAACTGATCAGCGCTGAACCAGTGTATGCACACGTTGCACGTACCAAACAGAAAAGATAGAGGAGGACGCGATTTCCGGTTAGCAGTACTTCAAGCATATTCTAATGAAGTTGGTGAAAATGGAAACTGTATTTATTGAGGTGTTTTGTACAAAATACAATTTTATTATATATAGCATAGTTATGTATAATGTAAATGTATTATGTATAATGTTAATGTATTCAGAGATTGTTTAAAAATTTTTTGTTTCATAAGTTAGAAGTTTGAAATACATTTCCGTAAAATATAAAATATTCGTTGAAATTCATCTGGAAATATTTAGCAGCTACAGTAATGTAACATAACGTTGTATCGGTTATAATTCGCCGTGTTAATTAGAATTCGCCATTACATCGTGTTCCAACTTCACAACGGTGTATCAATACGTCATTGGTTCGTTCTATTCGTCTAGAAATTCTAACCAATAGAATCACCGGTACTTTCCCTCGGTATTTTCATATTGTTCGTCGTTTACCGCTTAAAGTCTGAAGTGTCTCCCGGTATTGCGAAACATGGCCAAGTTCAAGTGATCGAGTTGCGCTGTTGCGTCCTTTGACACGCTTAACCGTTTACGAAAACAGTTTCGCTACTTTTTTGATGACATTTTGATCGTTTTACCATGCCAAGTATTCACAAAAAATTCCGAAAGTTACGCCGAAAGCGATACGCTCGCACTTAGTAATAATTATACCGTGATAGTGTGTGAACATCAAAAACTAAGCTAGTGCCGTGTATCCATCACATATATTTGCTTTATTGATATTCCGAGTGTCACAGGCCTTGTGGTGCCTATGCATATCTTGAGGTAATACACCTTTTAACGCATACAATAATTCATACATCACACGAACGTGTATTACAATATATTCGAGCCTTTCAAATATGTTAAATTATAATATTGTTTACGTCGCTTCGGAGTAGTTGTATCCGAACAGTGTACATAACCTACGCGACATGTTTTACTATTATCCAATGTAGAATATAATTAATACATCCTAACGAATGCAAACACGGACCAACGTGTAAGTCTTTCCTTCAGCGAACTGATTTAAGTCATATTTTCGTTACACGACTTGTATTTACCGTTCGTACGCGACAATTTACGCTTGCTGTTTGTACCCGATGCAGAAGCTAACGACAGTGTACAATCGTGAAAGTCGCTAACCTATCCTGAATATAAACATCAACATTTAATGTTCGATTCGACTAATTTCGAGATTTCCGTTCGAACATGTTTTATTTATCACCTATTTCGGTGGTTTTAGTAATTAATTAATGGTTTAACGAGGTGTGTAATATTACAGAATTTGGACAGTGTTCTAGATTATTTTAAGGACATAAAGTTACTCGTGTTTGGTTGAGCCATTAAGAAAACAGTATGTCGGAAATAGTTTACCCGCAAGGGTGCAGATCTGTCACAGAAGATCTGGGTCCTGATGAACTCATTCGGAGATTAAAGGTACACGTCTAAATAATAAGGATATTTTATAAAAGGACGCGGAACTATAGAATGTAATATCTTGAATATCTTGGAAATCTTTTGCACAGACATTAGCTCACACTTTGCAAGCGATGGGGCAAGACGAAGGAATGTATCAGCAGTATATTCCGCTTGCGTTGCATTTGGCCGAAGAACACTTTTTAATGCATCAAAGCAAAGATGTACAACTTCTGATCGCATGCTGTATCGCAGATGTCTTGAGGGTTTACGCACCCGAAGCACCATACAAAGATGCAGAACAGGTAAACTAGAAGAACATGTAATTTTGGGTCTCTATGCATTTATAGCAAAATTGTAGAACGAAATTATAGGAAATTGAAAAAATTGAAGATGTCAATATATAATTTTTCCTCTATTAAAATAATTAATAGAGTAATAAAATAATATTTTATTTTGCATAAAGATCCACAGTCTAGTGTTGACTTTCTGATAAAATTTCTACTATTTCTAACCTTTTGATAAAGTTTGTATGTCGATAGACAAAATCTGAGCAGTGCGATTGTGTTGCATGACACTGGAACTGTTAAGCGAGTATTTGAACATTGACGTTGACGATTAAATAGAACGAATCTTGTACTGTTGTAGGTCAAAACAATATTTCTGTTCCTGATCAAACAACTAGCAGGTTTGAAAGACCCTAAAGACCCTGCTTTCAAAAGATACTTCTACCTATTGGAAAATCTAGCATACGTGAAATCTTTTAACATGTGCTTTGAATTAGAAGACTGTCAAGAAATCTTTTGTGCGCTCTTTTCTCTTATGTTTAGGATAGTGAAGTGAGTATGATTACAAGGAATAGCATGCGACTGAACGCACTAAAGAAATAGCAAGCACTTAATCGGTTCTGTAATTACAGCGATGAACATTCTGGAAAAGTGAAAAGCTTTATGTTAGACGTACTATGTCCACTTATTACCGAGTCAGATATTGTTAGTAACGAACTCCTAGACATTATACTTATGAATATCGTAGAGCCGAACAAAACACAGAAAAAGAATGCATACTTGCTCGCAAAGGAACTAGTAATTAAATGTAGCGATACATTAGAACCGTATATTCAAGCAGTGAGTAAAATCAAATCAAAATACTGCACGTTGAATATTTCTCAAAAGGAAGGAGATCGTTGAATAATATTTTCTATGTTTTAAATTTACAGTTCTTTAACCATGTACTGATCTTGGGTAAAGAGGAGAAAAGTTTACAAATTTGCAAGAAAGTATATGATCTAATTTACGAGTTAAATCACATATGTCCAAGCGTCTTATTGTCCGTCCTTCCACAATTAGAGTGTAAACTAAAGTCTTCTTCTGAAACTGAAAGATTGGGCGCTGTAGCACTGCTAGCTAGAATGTTTTCTGAGAAAGGATCTCAGTTAGCCGTGCAACATACGCAACTGTGGCGAGCATTCTTAGGAAGGTTTAACGATATCAGCGTATCGATTCGCATAAAATGTGTACAGTATTCAATGCATTTTTTACTAAACCATCCTGAACTAAGAAAGGATATTACCGACACCTTAAAGTTAAGGCAACACGACGCGGATGAAAGTGTTCGATACGAAGTTGTAATGGCTATAGTGACCACTGCCAGAAGGGATTTCGAAGTGGTATCGGACAGCGAAGATTTGCTTGAATTTGTCAAAGAAAGAACATTGGATAAAAAGGTGTGTTCTTTATACGAAATATAATTTTATCTCTGTATTCTAATGATTTCTTTAATTTCTAGTTTAAGATCCGGAAAGAAGCAATGGCAGGATTGGCGATGATATACAAGAAGCACTTGAACGATGCGGACGTACCACAAGCTACGAAGAAGGCTGTTACCTGGATTAAAGATAAAATATTACATGGTTATTATATGGCAGGCATGGAAGATAGATTATTGGTGGAAAGGTTATTAAACACCTGTTTAGTTCCTTACCAATTGCCGGCCGATGAGAGAATGAAGAAGTTGTATCATTTGTTAGGTACAATCGATGATCATGCGTCGAAAGCTTTCGTCGAACTGCAGAAACATCAGCTTGCGTGAGTATCTTGAAAAATTCGGATTCCCGCACAGGTCTAATAATATTAGATTGTAGGAACATTTTTGTCTTATTTTAAATAAGCAGGTAATTTTGCTTGTCGTTAATATCATTGAATAATATTAAACATGTATCTTGATAAACTGATTCAAATGTTTTCTTTAAAATACGACAAAACTTTCCCTCGAACCGAATTTAGAATTTCATGTACATCATCTTAGTATCTCTATTTTCACTAGGGTACGGAGGGCAGTAGTCGAATGGTTGGAGATAGTGAAGAAACCAGATGCAGTGGTTGAACTAGTGGCTAAGATCCATCAAATATCTCGCTTCTTGCCAGATCCTATGAAAGTTCAAGAGTTTTTACAGAAATTTAGTGCTCATATGAGAAAAGACGCGGCATTGTTGCAAGGAATGGAAACGATAGTTCAACCAAATGTATCTTGCAAAGAGTGCGCGGATACGATAAGCATGGTTCTGAAAAAGTTGGGTCAACCGGTAATGACGAATTTGTATTACAACACGATAAAGATGCTGTTGGAAAGAGTCAGTTCCGTCATGATCGATGAAGAAGCTATAAGGGTAACTAATATATTGATCGTAGTTAACTGTAACATGCATATCTTATACTGGTTCTAATTTATACAGGTTTTAATCGGATACGTGTTAGATTGTTTAAAAGGAGGAAATGTGATAGAGGAAGTTGGGCTTAACCCGAACAATGCTGGAGAGAAAGGTCTAAGGTTACTTGTGGTATGTTGACAACAATATCTCGTGAACGAGCACAAATAATCTTTCTCAATTATTGGTCTGTACACTGATTTGTTTATTTGCAGATGCTTTCATTCGTATTCGGTCCACATTTTCTTCACAATGATATCCTGACGCAACTTGTTCATCTATTGGAATTAGAGGATGAAATGGTAGCACCATTGGTTCTTTCAATTTTTACATTTTTAGGGAAATACAAACCTTTGTGCGACGTCGCACCGGACATTATGAACCTGATGGTTCCGATTTGTAAGAATTTTGCCGAAACGGGAACATCGAAACAAGCGAAACAGGCTGTCAGATGTTTGTTCGTTAATATGACCAATATTCACGATACCATATTCCCTGAAATTATTGAGAGAATTAAGCTCACCCTTACACCGACTTCAGAATATTATCGGACATCAATAGTCACGTTAGGTCATATAGCTTATAATTTACCAGAGAAATATCAAGTACAAATAAAAAATATGGTGTCTAGAAAGGTAAATTTCATTAGCCTATATCTGTTCAATGAATTTGTGTGAATCGCAGTTAAAGAGTAGTATCATGTGCTGTATGTGTGTTGCAGATAGTCAAAGAGCTATTAGTAAAGGAAAGTAGCGAACAGACTTCGGACACCATTGATGGAGACTGGTGCAGAGAAGATCAACTACCTGAGGAGACACGTTGTAGATTAGAAGGATTAAAATGTATGGCACGCTGGTTATTAGGATTGAAGACTGATGTTCTCTCTGCACAAAAAACATTTAGAATGCTGAACGCGTTTGTAGTAAACAAAGGTGATCTTTTACAACAAGGGCGTCTGAGCAAAGCAGAAATGAGTTGGTTGCGATTACAAGCCGGTTGCTCGATGCTTAAGATTTGCGAACAGAAGGGTGTCGGCGATCAGTTCACAGCCGAACAGTTTTACAATCTGTCGCAGCTCATGGTGGTACGTTGTTAGCTAGAAATAGCTATTATTTAGTATCAAATTCATACTGGTTTTAAGTTTAAACGAGAACGTAGCTCGCACTTTGTGATTATCCGAATTGATTCGCAGGACGAAGTCCCGCAAGTGAGAGAGGCTTTTGGTAGCAAATTACATAAAGGACTTGGAAGGGGAATTCCAAACAAATGTTTGCCGCTAGATTTTATGGGCTATTACGCTCTCGCTGGCAAGGAACAAGACAAAAGACTAAAGTGCGTTTTAAAAACCTATATGCAAACCGATATAAATAAGAGGAGGGATTATGTGAAGACATTGTCGCTGGGTACTGTAGAACGGGCCATGGGTAAGAAACTAAATAGTAAGGCATTATCGAAATATTGTTTTCAGATTATGTTTATTCTACGACAGAACTGCGACACAGAACAAAAAGATGTTAACGGTTTCGCTGAATTATCATTTCAGGTCAATTGCCACATATTCTTCCCGACTACATGCTAGTATTCGCTGTACCAATTCTTGCGCACGATCCAGAATTCACGAGTCACATAATAATGTCTCAGCTGAAGATCATACAGCAATGCTTATGGTTTATATTAGAACCGTTAATAACGAAGAACGAGTACTATTGCTATGGTTTCTACAAAAATCTCATAGAACGAATGAAAAGTCACAAAGATGCTCTCAAACCAGAAGATAACAACATGAACTATGTAATTATTTCAATTTAACATTTCATTATATACATACGTTATTTGTGAAATCATTTACCTTATGTTCTTCTGTGCAGAAACTATGGGCAGTTTGTGATTTAGCTATGAATGTAATATTTACTAAGACAACAAATTTCGATTTGAAAGAATTCCCAAGCGAGACACGAATTCCCACCATGTACTTCAAGCGTGCGGATGAACTGCTTACGAACAACAGGAATTATTTACCCGCCGAAATGCAAATTAACATGTCCAGTCCCAAAGGAAAAGGATCGCTTCACAATGTACATTCTGTCAGTGAAAGGCCGCAGCGCAGAGCTAAGTCTAAACAGCAAAAAGAAGTGGGCATTGGGCCAAACGAAACTGATGCAAGGGTGAGAAAAGAGAAATTTTAAATTCGTGTTAATGTTTAGAGCGGTGATGAACAACAGATAGTATGCTGCGGAGCCAAATGCGGCTCGCAGGGGCAGTCGGTTGCTCATCACTGCTTTAGAGGGTCGGGGACTGGCCACTTTAGTGTGGTCAGGAACAAACCTTCTGAAGATGAAACAAGTAAAAAATAAAACAGATCAGTTTTCGTAAGTAGTAAAGTATAAGTAGTAAACGTTTCTAAATATGTAAAATGTGATTTCAAGCTGCAAATTGGAGAAGTGGAATGTATTGATGCACAGGTAAAATAGTTTGGAAATTTCGTCAAAAGATAATATATATTTCTTCATGATTGATTGATTACGCGTGGTAAATATTTTAAGATATAAAAACGAGCTTGACAATGTAATGACTTCGTGAAAAATTTATCACGCGAAGTCGAAGGTTATTTATGTTGTCTACACGCAAATGGTAATATCAGAAGTATGATATATGCAATTTGTTTACAGCCAGCGGAAGCGTCGGAAACTAGAATTCAATTACCTGGTTTAGAGGAAGAGGTAAGCAAGCAGAAAATTCATGATGTTGGTTCTATAGATATTAAGCATACGAATTTTCAGATTGAAGAACCACCAGCAAAGAGGGCATTAAGAGAATCGGATAAAGTAAATAAATAATTAAATGAATGAACTGTATCCAAGGGGATGTTAGTAATAGGGGAAAGACTTAAGGGACGTGATGATCATAAGAATTAAAGAATCTAAAAATACTTTACAAATTAGAAAACAGAATATTTTGGTTATGTACAACAATTAATAAACCTGTCGTTCGCGTATGTCTAGACAGTAAGGTGTTAAGATAATTATACATTAACATCAAATAATGAATACGTGTAGGTTAATAATTCGAATGGATTTTCTGGAGTGACTTACAAATTAAACATTTATCATTTGACATTCATTTGGGAAATGTATTTCTTTTAAATAGGAAAGAATCTAATGTAAACACGTCCTACTTTGAACTTCTTTATACGTTAACAAGAAAAAGAAACCAGTGGCACATTCGATGGTATAAAACAATGACTTCTTCATTGGATTAATAAATGTATGAGAAACATTTTTTTTTTTTTAATAGAAATGTTTAAAAAAATGTTTTCGAAATTGAAGGGGACTCTCTTCCTTACAAAGCATCTGACAATTGTTGTATTGTTCACTTTTGCACTAACGGATATAAACGTTTATACTATTTTATGATGTTTCTTCAAATATGTGTAAAAAAATATATGTGATGAACTATTTCCAAAAATAGGTGAATTCATATATATAAATATATATAAATATATATAAATATATATATATATAAACTATTATCATAGTTAAGATTCAGTTTGAATGCAAGATAATCGAAAAACCGGTTTTTGTTACAAAAATCTGTCTGTATGTATAAAATATATTGTTTTTATACGCAGAAGAGAACAACATGACGTTGTTAGATTTCTGTAAACATTGTGTTCTGGATTTTAAAAAAAAAAAAAAAAGGCGTGTGTCAATTGGCTTTGTGATCCAAAGTTGTTTGTTTCTATTAATTTGATTATTATTATTAATATTATTATCTTATTGCGACAATTATTATTATTATTACTATTATTCTATTGAGGAAATTATAGCTCTAACTTATCACTATCTCCCAAAATTATCTGTTTATATTTTAATCCTAAATTTAACTTAAATTGTTCGATATTTGGTCAGCGCACGGCCTTTAATTATTAATTTATTTCAAACACGGTGACCTTATAAATACTTCAATAGTATCTATACATGTATCAATTTAAAAGTTCTCGATCCTCGTATGTGACGGTTATTCCTGTATCACTGTCATTGTATATGTATTATAAACTACTTTCGTATCACTCCCATTCAAATTTGTATCGAAAAACTTTTCCATACTTAAGACGCGGTAACATTCCCATGGCCCGTGAATATTCTTTATAATATTTTCTTACAAAATGCTTAGTTAATGATAATTCTATGTTCACTTTTCGGCGTGTATATATAATAGAGTTTTTAATTACTTCTTATTAATTATTATTACGATCGATAACACAAATATTCCTGAAATTATAAAACGAAGAAATACGTACTGTAGTTTACCAAAACGTACTTTAACGTACTTTATAAACAAAGAAATGTTCTAAATGAATATGGAAATTTACCGTTGGAAAGTCAGAGAAGAAGTTGGATAGAAAATTGAATGGGAATTCAAGTAATTTAAAATGGGCCTAGGTTTTATAAATTTCCTTTTTCAACATTAGGATTATTAGCATTAAGCATTAAACTGTATTAAACCTAAAGATGAATGGAAATTGTGAATGAGGCTGTGAATGGCGATGAATGTTTGCTTTTATTATCTAAACATTATAGAATTACACATACCTATTACCTCTTCACTAAATTACAGTACAATGCAAATAATGCGACTTTTTATTTTCTCTTTTCCTAATTGTCATAGAATTATATTCACTTTTGTTTCCTCGAGTTATTGTTTCGTAAAACATTAGCAATGCATTGTTACTGTTTTTTAAATCGATATTTCATTCAACGTTTCAAATTGATCAACTCAAACATCTTTGCAATGTACTACCTTGTATTTTATAGTATTTTAGTAATATCTGCTTTTTGCAGATATTCAAATTGCATAGTACTGCAATTTTTTCAAACAGGTTATAGACTATGAAGTATACATATTCTGATGAAAAAAAAATAATAAAAAAATACCAATTACTCAGTGCTATTCATCTGTCAATCTGTGAGACGTAAGTGACGCATTGTAACGGTTCTATAATAAAACAAATTAAGTAAAATGGTATGTATTTAATAAGAGTGTAGTTACAGATATAAAAGTTCATCTTAACGTTTTCTAAAAGTTTTTCTGCTGTCCTTTTTTCCTCCGCTGAAATTTTGTCCACCTCTCGTTTTACTTTGCTTTTTCTTAACGTTCGTCCTGGAATCGAAACGAAAAAATCTGTTTAGAACTGTAACATTCGAATACATAACATTTTATTATAGAATTATTCGATCAAAGAATTACTCACTCATAACGCATTCTCTTTACAGCTTTTTTACTTGTATCCGTTAAGTCGGCAACAAATGAAGATTTCGGTCGTTTTAGACCCGCTAAAATATAATCGATATATTATACTAAAAATACCATTAAACTTTTAAATATGAAAATAAGATTTTGTTGTAATATACCTCTCTTGTTAGTGCTAGTAGATCTATCATTATCTATAACAGCCCGAATTTTCTTCTGTTTGTTCATCTTTTTAGCTAGTCTCGCTTGGTACGCCGCAGTCTTATCCAATTCATGCCTTGCTCTATCCTCTGCCGTTTCCTTTTTAGGTTCTTTCGTCACTTTCTTCTTTTTCTCTTCAACCAGATTCGAGGGCTCCCTACTTTGCTTTTTCTTTGCTTTAATCTTTGGCTGTTTCTCAGTTAACGATAGCTTCTCTAAAAACATCGTTAATTCAAAATTTTATATTGAACTGTAAATAACATTAATCTTTATCAGACAAACCTTTTTCTTCCTTCCTCTCCCTTTGAGTTTGGAACCAACTTCTTTGTTCGCTCTTGTTATTCTCATTCTTAAGTAACTTTTCGACACGATTCGTTTGATTCTCCATTTTAGCTAATTCTCTTTCGTTCCTCTCTTCTTCCAAGATCTTCTCTACGTCGGGCTCAAGAGATTGCAATCTTTTATTGTACTTTTCAATAATGTCTGGCGGTATTATACGATTTTTCACCGGATTCTTTGCGTTCTTAATAATTTCTTTAACTAAAGCACGTTCCTGTTCCCCAGCCAACGATACTGATACTCCCACTCGACCAGCTCTAGCAGTTCTTCCAACTCTATGTATATAATGTTGCATGGTAGCCGGCATAACAAAATTAATTACAGTTTTCACACCGCTAATATCTAAACCTCTCGCGGCAACATCTGTCGCCAATAAAATATCAATCTCTTCGTTCTTGAATTTTCGTAAATTTTCTAAACGTTGCGGTTGCGTAAGATTACCGTGAAGTTCTTGAACCTTCACGCCCAACAGTCCCAACAGAATGTGAAGTCTGTGCGCTTGTTTTTTGGTCTGTACAAAAACCATCGCATGATCGTGAAAAGTTCGACAAATTAGAGCAGCTAAAATCGCCTCGCGGTCTCCCTCTCTTTCTTTTCGTATCCGAATAAATTCCTGGCGTAAATTGAAAGCAACATCTTGATTACTATCTACAAATACTTTCACTGGTTTGTCTAATGACACAGCAGCTAAATCCTTCACTTCTTCCGTCATAGTAGCAGAGAATAAAATCGACTGTCTGGTTCTTGCACACTGGTTGACTATGTACTTCATTTGTTCGGCGAAGTATTCGTCCAACATCCTGTCGGCTTCGTCCAGGATTAGTACTTCGATGCTGTCTAACGAGAAAGTAGGTGTATTTTTGATATGGTCGATTAGTCGACCGGGTGTAGCTATTACGATATCCGGATTCTTCCTCAACACAGTTTCCTATTTAAATAATAACGAAGCATGTAATTGAAAATGTTTACACGTTGAACACTCTAGTTACCAGAAGTCTCACGACAAAACAATTTCCGATGTGAAAATTGATTTTTCTAATACATTACTCACTTGAACTTTTACGTCCAGACCACCGACAGACAATCCTACTTCGACCGTTGTAAACTGAGACAATTGCTTGGTGACTTGGTACACCTGAACTCCGAGTTCTCTGGTCGGTACTAATACAAGAACTCGAGAAACAGCTGCGCCGTCTAAAGGCCTATACAATAATCTTTCTAGAGTTGGAAGCATATAAGCTGCAGTTTTCCCAGTACCTGTAGCAGCACAACCACATATATCTCGTCCCATCAATGCAACCGGAATAGTAGCAGCTTGAATAGGTGTTGGATGTACAAAATTCATAGCTGTTATAGCCTGTAATAGATACAAGCACAGTTAATCATCAGGAATGGTTACATCAAACACTATAGTTTTGTTTTAGGAATAAAATAAATGTACCTTTAACAAAGGTCGTGATAAATTCATTTGATAAAAGGTTGCGTACGGTTCAGAGTTCGAATATTCCTCGAAATTAATTGTATCTTCGTCCTTGTCATCTTCTTTAACAGCCTTCTTCTTCTTACCCTTCTTTTCTTTGGTCTTAAATACATCTGCAATCGAATATAGACATTTAAATACAAAATTATACGACATAATTAAAATCTGATCGTACCTTTCTTAAGTTCATCTTCTGAGAGAGAAATATCACCGTCATCTTCTTGTTTAGATTCGGATAAGTCTACAACGGAATTGTTGTCATCGTCTTTCTTAAATGAGATATATAGAACAAATTAATAGGTAGATATCTATTTATTCAAGGACATAAACAATCTATTTGATGAATCTGACGATGCGTATACATACTTCATTCTGAGTTTCTTGTCTAATCCTCTTAATTTTGTCATCGAGCTTCGTCTTCGCCTTTCGTTTAATGTACTTGCTCAAATCATTCCATGTGTCCTTGTTATACTCCGAAATGTCGTTTATAAATTGAAAATTATTATCGAACTCCTTGTTCTTTTTTCTGCTCTGTTTCCGTGGCTGAAAATCCTCCTCTACATCCGAATTTTCGGAGTAATCTGGCACTTCTTCATCGTCTTCGATAGTTTTAATTAAATCACAATTGTTATCCATTTTCCATTACAAATATTATAAACACGCGAACCACATGGATACAGCGCACACGTGCTCTGTACACAGGTTGACATAGGTCTCTGCACTGACTCCGATAAATCATTGAAGTTTCTACTGTTCAAAATTATTTTCATAAAATTCTATTGCATGTATAATATAATATGTAATATTACATGATAATTTATTATCGTAATGTTTAACATTTTAATGTATTGGCTAGTATTTAGATAATTTTGCTATTGGTCGAAGTGACAATGTGTCGGCCAATCAGATCATGAATATGTCCCCGGCTACCTTTTTTATGTGTTGTATTAAAATTTAATTTAATATATATATTATATATAATATTAATTATATAAATTATATATTATATATTAATTTCTTAACTTTTTCGGTACTTTCCACGTTTCCACGTATTTAGATACGTCCCTGGCTTATGCGCGTAGAAAAAGCGCACAACCGGCACAAATCTCATCCTGAGTTGAGCATCAAATTGGCGCGAACTGTTCTTCGCTTGTCTTTGCTACACGTTTCTTTTGTGCAACATTGATTTTCAGAGATTGTCAGGTGTTTGTTTAACTATATAGTGCAGTTCTAACCCTATTATTTTGTGTCAACCATGGGTATTCTAGGTTTAGCAAAACTAGTAGCCGATGTATCGCCAAACGCTATTAAAGAACGAGAATTGAAGCATTATTTCGGTAGGTATTTCCTTTGTGTCAACCAATCTGACGTCTTCCAATTTGATTTTGACTTGAACATGTTTTCCAGGTCGAAAAGTTGCTATAGACGCGTCCATGTGCTTGTATCAATTTCTTATAGCAGTTCGGAGCGAAGGTGCTCAGCTTACTACGGTGGATGGCGAAACAACAAGGTATGTATTTACATAATGTATTTTATAAGTTGACGCATGTATTCTTCGCCCACATTTTTTAATTTCCACCTCGTACAATGGTATCGAATTTCTTTATGCCCGTTCCCCATATTCGTCTCAGTACTGCATTCTCATTGTTTATGTCGCCTCATACGTTATTACCTTCATAGTCATTTGATGGGTATATTTTATCGGACGATACGATTGGTAGAAAATGGAGTGAAACCTGTATATGTATTTGACGGGAAACCGCCGAACTTAAAAGGCGATGAACTAGCGAAACGTGCAGAAAAAAGAGATGAGGCACAGAAGCTTTTACAAGCAGCAGAAGAAGCTGGTAATTATAATCACCACTTGAGTAAATCATTCTACATGTTAAATGCATTATATAATCTTTAATATATTTTCTCAGGAAATGTGGAAGATATAGAAAAGTTCAACAGGCGATTGGTAAAAGTTACAAAGGAACATGCGAACGAAGCTAAGCAGCTGTTGAAATTAATGGGTATTCCATACGTGGATGCACCTTGCGAGGCAGAAGCGCAGTGTGCTGCTTTGGTCAAGGCTGGTAAAGTTTTCGCAACGGCTACGGAGGATATGGATGCGCTTACTTTCGGATGCAATGTTTTACTTCGTCGTTTAACTTTCAGTGAAGCTAGAAAGATGCCAGTGCAAGAGTTTCATTTTGATAAAGTATTGGAAGGACTCGAGTTAAGTCATGATGAAGTATGTAACTTCATTGTACATTATACTTTTGTCATTATATCTGTATAAGCTTTATTGAATATTTTATTTTTTGATAGTTCATTGATCTGTGCATCATGTTGGGTTGCGATTACACGAATAGCATTAAAGGAATTGGTCCGAAAAGAGCAATTGAGTTGATCAAGACACACAGATCACTTGAGAAGATTATTGAAAATATAGACACCAACAAGTTCTCGGTTCCAGAAGATTGGAACTATAAGCAAGCTCGGCTGTTATTCCAAGAGCCTGAAGTGGCTGAACCCGACAATATTGATGTAAGAAAGTACACAATATACACGCATAATGTAGGAACGATTTATTTGTTCCTTTTTCTATGAGGAATTTATATTTCAGTTAAAATGGACCGATCCGGACGAAGAAGGACTAGTTAAATACTTATGTGGTGATAAACAGTTCAACGAAGACAGAGTAAGAAACGGTGCAAAGAAATTACACAAAGCAAGGAACACTTCTACTCAGGGCAGATTAGACACGTTCTTTAAGGTCCTGCCGAATTCCAATCCTAGTCCTGCAAAACGCAAAGTAAGTATAATCAACAACATCGATTTGAAAGTTCTGTGCTCCAGATTTTGTTGAAACAGCATTATGTTTTAAAATAGATCGTAGAAACAAAGGGAGCTGCGAAAAAGGCTAAAAAAGGCGCGGCTGGAAAACCACGTGGAAGGCCAAAATAATTGTTGATATAAAAATATTACGATTAATGATATTTGTTCAAGCATAGAGTCTTGCATCTCTTTTGGTAATCAGAAAGGAATTTAAATTTGGCCACGTAAAAAGTATTGTAACCGTAAACGTATTTATATATTTTCATATTTATTTGATAAAATAGATCATACATTTTTAAATAACAACTTTGATTTCATATGCGTATGTATATGTATATATATACATGTATATATGTATACCAACTAGTGTTTGCCCGTTAATTGTTGTATAACTAATAATTTCTTCCTTGTATAACTTGTTTCGTGTAGATGTGTAAGCAGATAACAATTTAAAACGATAGAAACTGTGCAATTAATTGCGTCTTGTTGCTGTTAGAATAGTTTGTTCAGTCTTGATTTCAGCACCACGGTTACGAACTACGTTTCTGTAATACATGTGGGGGGTTCAATTTTGTATAAAGTGGTAGTTGGCAGTGCTTCCGAGCTACTGTCAATATTTACATTATGTTTTGATAAGAAACTATCATGTATAATGTATTAGTGAACTTCTGTCCATTAAAAATGTTCAATTGTCACTGAAACGTTATTATGGTACTACCAAGAGCGTCGGGATCTAATATGTGTTGCATTGCTTGTTCGATATTATGAGGTCCGTATACTCTATCAACGACCATTTGCAACTGTTGAGCATCGGCTAAGTCGCTCAATGCTTGTAAATATGTTGCATTTAACTTTGAACCTTCGATCCATTGCTGCATGTTGAGTCCAAACAGGTACTGCAACAGAAAGAGGTAATTAAGGGGGTAGTCTCGTTTACGATGGATGTTTCATTTAACTACCCTCTTTTAACAAGTATGAAAACAGATTAGTTTTACCTGTATCAGTAACTTTATTCGCACCCATCCGGCAAATATGCTTCCACATATGAAACCCAACGAATCGGAAGTTAATCCTTCAGGAATTGTACACACATAGGAACCATTAGGCATTAATCGTTGTTTTAATATACGTTCGTCAATTGGTAGACCTCCAGTATAAAAAATAGCATCGTATCTAGAACATTATTATCTTCATATCACTCGAACTCTTATCGGTAAATGTTCTAGAGATATGCACATACTTATCATATAATTGTAACTCCTTTTCTAAGCTTGAGCCGTTTAATGTTATAACGTCATCAGCTCCTAACGCCTTCATCATGGCAACACCATTTGGTCTACATATTGTACATACGTGTCCTCCCCACAACTTAACCAGTTGCGATAGAACACAACCGATTGGAGTAGTTCCTCCGTATATAAGTACCCTACAGTAATTCATGTTTAATTTTTTTACGTATCTTAAATGAAGCATTTCTATTCAAAATCGTGCATACCGTTTTCCTTTCGCATTCCCCTCGCGAATTGTAGATCTATTAATTAGAGCATCCCATGCCAAGCATCCATTGTATGGAAGACTGGCAGATAGTTCGAAACTACAAAGTTTTGGTCGTTTAACTACCTGGGTTTCCGGGACAATTATGTACTCGGCCATTGTACCAGGTGCCCATGAAGGAACAGCTAAGAATACTTCGTCGCCGATATCAAAATTAATTACGCTTTGTCCAATACATACAACTGTACCTGTACAATCTCTTCCTAAAGTCACTGGCAATTCTCTGTGTCTCTGAGAACAGATATTTAACGTGAGAATATTCATGTTTTCTGATGCAGATATTAATACAAATTAAATATCATACTCCATAGTTGAGCAGTCTTCGATAATATTTGGAGTATCCGTAACAAATCTTTGCATCAACAATGTTAAGGGAAGCTGCTTTAACTTGTATCAATAGTTCGTTCGGTCGTTGAATCATAGGCATCTCTGAATCCTCCATCATCGACACACCCTGCAAATTATTTTCCTTAAGGGGGTATTCTCCTTTCCAGAATTGTTCTCTCAATTATTGATAATGCAAAGATGGGGTTTCTCAGTAGTCAAAAGATCAATCTAGGTTGCAATCGTCCTCAAAAAACCTACTTTTACGTTTACAAGGTATAGTTTGCATTATTCTGAAGCATACAGCTGCGCATGTAGCTATGTTCATAAAGCTGTGACAGCTTTGTGTTGCAGAACAATGGAAATTATACCTTTTAAACGTAAAAGTGGGACTTTCAAGGGAGACAGGAGTCTGGATTGATCTTTTAGGAGAACAGCCCCTTAACAAGTACATGTCTAAGTAGAGTAATCGCATTGAATACCTCAATACCAATGTACTGATGACAAATCACTGCTTTTATGTGGTGCATGTGGCGTATAGAATATCCCCAATTAGTTCCAATATAATAACCAAGTAAAGTACCGATGATTAAACCGGTCAAACAAAATGCTAGCTCTCTCTTCGACACTGAAAAGTAGATAGATCAAGATATATTACTGTCAACGAATACTGTTCTTTTTCAAATTATTGTTACACTGTACCTTCATTGTTACGCAAATTTCTGTAAAATGATTTAACACTAAAGTGCGTGTTATAATACTGAAATTGCATTTCTTCCCAGATTCTCTCCAACCAATTAAGTATAGATTGCATTGCCTCCTTCGCATTTTGTATCGTGTAATCGCTGTTTAATTCGTTAAAAAATTGTTGTGCCCGTATCATCCAATCTCGGATCCATTGTTGTCCGTATTGAACAACTGCATGCGTGTGAACCTTTCGCAAAAATTGTGACATAATATGAACAAGAATTTTCACGAAATCACATTAAAAATATTTCTTACGCTTTTGTTTCGCGGTACGGGCATAACCAAGTTGACCTTCAGTCGTTTGTCCTTTTAGCATGTTTTAAAGCGACGAAAAAAAAAAAATTCAAAATACAGAAAAAAATTGAACGTTCTTTCGAAAGAGTTATTAATAATTATGTAATTAAGTCTAGTCTGAGTCCTAGTTACACTTAATTACATATAATTACATAGTCTAGTCCGACTTAATTAAGCTGGTCCGATACAAAGTCCGTTAAATAACACGAATATTGTTTACTATTGACAAAACAATTGAAAATACGGAAAACGTTAGTTGTGTTCTATCGAACAAGTTATTATTTATTATGTAATTAAGGCTGGCACGATACTAAGCCCTATTGTTTACTACGAGAATGAGTTTACTATTGACGAGTTCTTTTATATATGTAATTACCTGAAGTGTTTCGAATTGATTGGATAAATGGAACCAGATTTCGTCCATGTTTTATAAACAATGCGTTATCATTGATCATTCAGATTTAACGTAACATTTTACTTTCGGCAATGCAGGTATTGTACACAGTGGCCGGTCAGCTGGAAATGCAGCACGGTAGTGATATAAATAAACGGTTAACACATTGCGTATGACTCGAAATAGATATTGAGAAGTCTGTTTTAAAGTATGACAGCTTATTTTCGTGGGTTTCCAAATTTCCTACGGTATACTAGTCACGTTCCTTGTTACGTTTCTAATCATCGTTATCGTTATTCGACCATTCGACTTTCTACGAAACTACTATTACTTCAACATTGTTTTGCAACGACCGAAACAGGTTAGTTTGCGTCGAGAATTTGGCGCAAATTTATTTGAGTTTTTTCACATGACGTAACGACGGTTGTGCAATTGTTGTCACATGGTCTAACAGCGACAATGACTCCTGCACTCGATGCTAATAGAGGGGTTTTTACACATGTTTTCTTACCCGGTGTATGTATGTAAGCTCTACTTTTCGTTATAAGCTCCTGGCTCAACTCTTAGCAATTTACAACGAAACAACATTTAATATTTCGTTGTAGAAAGAATATATTTATATCTGCAATCAGCTCAAGCCGCAGAAAAATATTTGAGTCGCTACTCGATGTGTTACGTCGTATTTGAATAACGTTTGTTATCATACGTCTATCTAACCTAAATGTACACGAATAACCCTTGTTATTATTTATATTTACACCTAACCTAAATGTATCAACGCAGGTACATGTGCAAGAGTAGCGTTATAATATTGTGAGTAAAGTGTATAAACATTTACCTGCGGAAGATTTGAAGACAATTTATCAGGATGATGTCGAAATATAAAGGCGCAGTTTGCGCGTTTGGAAAATATATACAGGTAATTCGATTCTTATTGTCGAGTTTAATAAACCTTTCCGATCTTTAAGTAAATGTTATTCTTTTTCAGAACAATCAATTGGCACCAAGTCCTGTAAACTGTTCGCATTATAATTTTCAACAACATAGGAATATAGCGAAACATTGGGATCCAAAGTTCCGTAAGTTCAGGAGAGAGAAGGTTATTAAAGTAGAACTTCCAAAATTTGATCACGATGATGATTCGATGACGCAAGATCGATATCGATCAATGTTGAAAGAGAACGGTCTGTTACCGCAAAGGAACTGGAGTGAAAGACCAATTCTCATTTCTTCTACGTCCACTGTAGTTGAGCCATACATTGTACCGGAAGGTGATGGAAAATATTCTACTATCACTAAAGAGGTACAGAAACCCTGGCCGAATGAGCGTATAATTTGTTATTATAAGGCAGGGAGTTCTCTGCTTAGGTACTTCATTCTCTAACACAGATTCGTAATCTGCGAATTGTATAAAATTGTTTTATGTTTGATATACAGGGAGCAAAACAAAAGCTTGAATTCATTGAGAAAAAGGGAAAATCATATATGGCTGTTAGGAAAATAAAGTCGTTCGAAGAAGAATTTTTAACGAGTTCGTTCCCAGAAAAAGCGGTAGAGATATATAAGAAAGCGCACGAAGCGTTGGCTAAGTGAGTATTTTTCATAGAAATTTATACAATCATTTGGTAAGATAATTTTCTAAATTTTTTCAGGAAAGATAAGGATCAATTACTGCAATACGTTACGGAGTTTGCGTATCCTGTAAGTTCCACTGCTCGCAATACTCCTATTTCTGCTTTATATTCGTCTTTATTTATCCGAAATTACACAACCTCGTTTAACTTTGAAAACGTATCGATAAGTTTTGATTTAATTGCAGAAAATGTTACACAACGTAGAGGACAAAACAATCGTTTGGAAATACTTAGAATCCTTAGAACCAGCGCGTATGGTTCACGCAAGATGTGCGGAGGTAATATCGAAGACTAATATTTTCGCGCAAATCACCGTCCGGATTCACGCCCAACAGGTTCGATACTAAACAAGTTACTGTTTTATAAAATACATGGTTTCTATATTGTTTCATGCGAGATAAATTTTTCCAGATACTATGCATTTATGACAGATTCGGACGGCTGTTGAAGGGTAGCGAAATATTAAGAAAAGATGTTCTCGATTATATTGTATTTGAAAAGCATTTATCTAATGAATATGGTACTTGGCGATTACACGCGAAGATTATACCAAGTTGGTTGCCACCGGAAGAAATAGCAGCTAAGACGTATAAGTTACCAAAGAAAGTTGAGGAAACTAGTTTAACAGCGAAAGATGCTGAGGAGTCAGTTGCTGTTACAACGTCGCCGTAAGTGGTAATAACAAATTACAGATTTTTACGAACGATATGAATGTAAGTCTTGAATAAAGTAGTAGGAAACTAAACGTTGTTCTGTTCCACGGTGAATATTGATCACCGCGCATACATTTACGAATGCGTTTAAAAAATAATTTATCGGTGGTATCATCGGAACAGCTTTTACCTTTGATAACATCGATCAGTTTCGCGAACGGTATCGTTTACTTAAAAGCTTTTCGCCGAACGCATTTAAAAGTTGCAATGAATACCGCGGACAGGATCCGATGCGAGAATGTTGTGCATGTTGGTTTCGCAATTGAACGCCTAATTAAGCGTTATCACGATTTTAAATGTGCTGATGTTGAGCTGATAAATTGTTCGGTCACGGAAGCGCAAGATTGGGATTTAGATCACCGGGACGTTTATGTTTCGCGATGTAAACTCGCATCAAGATTGGAATAAATCATTTTTTTGCAATGGATTCGGTAGGGATTGTGGACAGCACGTTTTCCAATCGAATGTCTCTAAATAAAACTTATTTAGCCAGATGTTCTTTTGACGTAATGAAATAAGAGATTCTGTGAAAATGATATTGACAATCCATTATTTCGAATTATCATCTTTTATTTCACTCTGAACAAAATGCGTCCAAGCCTTAAAAACCACATGCACCGAATATCGTGTTATTTATTGCAATGAAATGTAATTTGTTCGAGTACGAGAATGATCAGGGACATAAACAGACCACCGAGCAGTACCATGTAAATAAAATGCACCTGTTCCATGACAATTGCTTCAGGTATACCAGAATTGATGTCTTTCTGCCAGCATTTCAGCCATTGTCGATGAAGCGCTTGTAGGATACCGTTTTCATACAGTTTTAGCAGCCTGTAACGATACAAAAAAAATGACGTGATTCATTGTCACTGCTATATATATATTATATTAATTTCAATTTTGTATTGTTTACGCGATATCGATGCTCCGTTTGTGCTGGAATTGCCACGAGATAGCAGATGATATACCGAGCATCACAGAGGTTCCCGCATTCTGTAATGTACACGGATAGTATCCACTTTTGCCTAGCTCGTCGCTTATAAACGTGGTTACTAATTCGTCCGAGCAGAGTCTCATATACATTTCAGTTAGATTGTTCACAAGGAAAACTCTTTTCTTGTCACTCTTGCTCGAATGATCGGCAAATTGTTTACTCTGAAAGCACAAGTGCAAAAGAATCCTTATCTGTTGCAAAAAAAAATGTGCCTGTAATTATGAAAGTGGTCTAAGCGAAACTATTTAAAATAACGCAAATCACGCCTCGTAAACATAAAAATAGGACTTCTCAGGGTAACTGTGGTCTAGATTGATCTTTCATCTATCGCTTTTGACTTCTGAAAAACCCTGAAAACAAGGCTATCTCCTTAATATCTTTTTCCTTTGAATATCTCGAAATTAGAAATATATTTGGACCACTTTCATACATAATTAGGGTACAAATAACTAATCGGTGAGTTTGAAGATCTTACCGCGAACAGCTCGTGGAGCGTCGAGCCATTCACAGCTATAATATTGTACTTTGTGTTTTCCAGTAAAGATAAAAAATTGTAGAAAGGCGTTGTAGAGACGACCTGTGACAAATAGCCAAATACAACCGCGTTGAACGCCGCATCAATTAATAAGGCGAACAGACCCACTAGATACTCAATAAACCTGGAACATCTTCTCGCAGAAGATGTGTTGCAGTCTGCGCAATTTATAAATCGGTCGTTAAAATAACAATAAGTATAAACCAGTAAAGTAAGAAAACGAACGAATCGATAAACGAAATGAATACTTGTTTATTTAACCCGAGCATGGGTTTAGTTTTTTCTCTCACTTTGAAAGCATATCAGGCCTAGATTGTAGAAGAAATAATCAATCATGCCTGGAAACATGTTTTCCTCAAACATGCCTGCCTCGATTACTTGGAAAACATAACAGCAGACACTTAGGCTCATGTAAGTTACCAGGATCGCGAACCAGACTTTCCTGGAGTACAGTTTTAACATCCAATTGGTAACGTGTTGCCGTTTTGGTTTCACGAGGTAGGTGTGTCTACAATGACATAAGAAACGTGTCACAATGAAAAATTAAAATGCATTTGGATAAATATTGGAAAAAGAGAGATTGAGAGATTGTGGGATAATTATGGACAGCTCTAGAAGTTAATAACTAAATTTTTTGAAAACTACGCTTTCGCAACTCGCCTAGAAGACTTCAATGGCAACGTGAACTGAGCTGCTGCCTGTCTCAATACCAACACTTCAACCCTGGCTACGATGTCCGTTTGATTCAAGCTTATCGTGTGGAGCAAACCGGGAGTGAACGTGCCGTTTATTAGGAAACCTAAAGTTGTTGAATTCGAACGATCCAGTTTCAATCTAAAACGAGAAATTATAGTTCGACATTCTGGCTCGTTCACGTTCATTCTTCGAACAACATTACGTCAAATTTAAATATTCTGCTAAAATGTTCCAAGTATCGCCGATGTAACCGGAGACGCTTGTTCCGTTCCGAACGGTTTGGATCACGTCGTCTATCTGATAACAAAGAGAAACATTTGACCGTTACATTTTAAACCAATGGCCATGAAAGGTGTTAGGTAGCGGACAAGTTTGAGTAATTTAGCTCTCCATGTAACTCTTTAAAAATTAAATAGCGTCCTTTTAAACTAATTCTTACAAACGCTTTTTTCAGTATTGCAAGAGGTATTTCTAAGCCAACGAACTTGCCCATATTTTGTTTTGATCCTACAATATTTTACGGTCACACAGAACTTGGCTCCTGTTTACAGGATGTTTTTTTGGTCAGATGTACGATTTACTACCTCGTAATAAGAGAATTTGAAAGCTCTCCCTTGAAAGTTGTAAGTCTCATCCTCGCGACTTCGGCTCAGAAACTCCTGGTTCATCGCCGCAAATATTGGTTTGCTGAAAATCGGCACGAAATCGTTCTTCTTCTTGTCCCATATCACACCGTTCACCGATTGAACAGGCGTAAATAAACAGTGAACAACTATAAGCAACAATAACTGTCCGATAACATTATGGCTCTTCGGAATTCCGGATCCGGAAAATCTTAGCCGCGGCTGTTGCACCATTGTTGTCGTCAGAATTGTTCAGCTACATTGTCTGAATGCGGTGTTCGACGATTTGAATAAATATTGTTATGTGACACACTAATTATTGCACAGTAACATCGTGTTTTATTTCCACGGTGTTCCGACACGTTGAAAGGTTTCAGTAAATGCTACCGGGCACGAACCGAGGTGAGAATATTATGGCGTGCTGGTCTCTCAGTTCAGTAGCCAGTTAGCTGTTATCGCGATTCTAAATGCCCGGATATCGATCCGATAAATCTTGTCGCCGTCGCGGATTCGCAAGATCGAAATTCAGATTGCCGTACAGCGTTTACATTTCGCGGCTTTCGTTCACTTCAAAGCGAATTGAACAAATTGAAACGGGAAATCAACATTGGCGAAACTGTCGAGGAGATCCAAGCTAGACAGCGGATCTTTATGCAAAATAAAAATTGCTATCTGAATTGCAAAACTTTCTTTCTTTACATGTTCAATACGTTTTACACACCTACTCATAATTGTCACGAATGCATAAAATCCGTTGTCTAATGATAATTCAAAATAATAGCTATGAGATGTATACCATTTATTTAGCTTTTTATTTTACTATCGCTGAACACTGCTAGGAAAAACGTTTCTCATTCGATAAAATCAGTTCTGCGGTGTTACGTGACTATATTGCACTATATACTTTGTTAGCTAAACACATCATGCTTCAGTGATTCGAAACGTGTTCGACGTTTCAGCGAATTGTACACGCGAGATGATGTATATCTTTTAAATCAAGGAGAAAAAGGAACTATTTGTTGCAATAAAAGGGTGCATGCGGGTATAATGAAGTAATACATCTGCACGTACAAAAAACATGTATCGTTTATATCATAGTTGACTGTATATATATATATAATATATATATTTATATATATATATAAAGGTCTTAAGTTTACTATATTCGTCGACGTAGTTGACATAAATTAACTTAACTCTAACCGGTGACGAACCTGCGACGCGACCGCGAGAGTGTTTTACAAATACAATTAATAATACAATTGCCACGTTGCAGGCTCGTCACCATAAAAAAGTATCGCTCCAACTTAATCGATTACGTTAATTACTCTAATGATCTCTCCACGTATCTAATTTACATCGATTTTCAGGTGCGACGCACGCACCTTTTTCCTTACAGCCGATGAAACACTCCGCTGGTTCCTTTTAATAGAAAATTATAAAAAGTATAATACAGTTTTCGTTCAAGCTCTCCGACGGACCTTGCATGGCCAATAACATGTTGCCAATGTTCGATGATCAAAAGATTCGGATCGCCACTGTTCACGCTCGAAAAAGACATTATTAATCGTGCAAGGTCCGCTTCTCTCTCTAGGCTTCCATCTAGGGCTATAAATGAAGTTCGAACTAGCTTGAAAACGAACTTGCAGTACGACCTTCGAATTGCATCAAGTATAATCAGTTATTTGGATGTTATCCTTGTCAAGAACTATTTTATTTGACTCGTGAATCTAGTTGGAGCTTATTTGAAATGCTTAAAAACTGAAAGGGTTGTTTAAAAGAGCGTTTTACTACTTATGAATAATAATAATAATATCTTACAATTCGAGGCTCGACCAATCAGTTCGCGTTCGAACGTTTATAATTTTTACAGCGTCTACTCTCGTCACTTATTGTTAGTTTGCTCGCGACACAGTACTGTTCGTGTTATCGAAAACAACAATTACTATTCCTTCGTTTTTTTTCCAATATTCTCGAGTTCCGGACCAGTTCCGAACAGTCTGCGCGCGTTAACACCCCTTCTGGCCGTGTTCTATGCTCTACACGCGAACAATAAATGATTCCGCATTAAATTTACACACCGATGTCGTTGAATTCTCGCGATGAGCGATCGCTGTCGATCTTACAGTCGTCGGATCTTCGAGAATGAAGATTCCTTATGAACATAGATCCGCATTGTTACTTAACGAAACTAAACAGCTCGAAATATAAATGTTCTCGGCGATTCAGAGCACGTGGTCTTGTTTGGATTTTCTGAAGAATCCCAATTTTTAACACTTCATCTACTAAAGATCGCCATACAGTCTTTTTTTTAAATCAGGGATTAACGAAAATCCTCCAACACAGTAACATTGTTCAGTTCTTTCGAGATTGCCATTCAGAGGAAAATTATTCGGTTTCTTTTAAACATGGCACTGTCGTTAAAATACCTAGTGCTCAGGCTCCTGGTAGATGAAGCGTTAAAATAGAAAAATTACATATTACAACGTCGGCAGTAGAAAAATCACGAGGTTGAACGATACAATTATATGCAGTTACAATGTTGACGCTTCGATTATTTGGACTCGTTCGAGTGAACGACGACTATCATACAGTTTTTCTTTACTCCGAAAAACAAAATTCATCAAAACAGTCTACGTACGTTCGCCCTATTTTTATGTAAGAATCGTTTAACGACGCTAAAAAGAGATCACATTTCAAATCGTCCCTTTCCATAGAGAACAACCTACCACTACACATACAGATGATAATTTTTATTATTGTGCCATTTGTTTTAGTGGGGGAAGGGGGATTGGTTTTTCGCAAATTGTTTTAAAGATTAATTTCTAAAATACTTATCCTCAGTCTGGTAAGCACACAATATTACAAAAGTGCAACTATTATTACAGGTATATTATATCCTAGCAACAATATATCTCCGTAAAAAAGATTCGCAAGTTACGAGATTTGTAAAAATATCAGTAAAAATTACGTAAGAGATCCTCGGTTCGTTTGATTTACAATTTTGTTGCTCCGCCCGGAGCTGCGCCCAATATTGTTACTGTAGTATAATATAGATGAAATACTAGTTGGCCGCATACTTACATGAAAAATTAATATGAATATGGTCAAGTACGTATTAACAGGATGCCTAATATAATACTTTCAAATACAATCCAAGAAATGATACAGGGAAACGTTAATGGTACAGTCTACAGCCTATACTGTGTACCGGGTGTTTCATAATTCGTGGTACAAATTAGGTCCGTCGATTCAATGGCTAGAAATAATATAAAAATCAAGAAGTTTCGTTATTCTAGATTTTCGTCTTATTTCCAGCCATAGTTTGTACCATGAATGATGAAACACCCGGTAAGTATATTACCTTATAATCAGTGATGGGATTCGCGTAACTTTCGTCCTAATATATTTGAAAATTTAATTAAACTAAAAACTTGTAATATATAATACAAACTACCTAAACAATAAAAGACTAACAGGTAAAAACAGTACGTGACAATAATCAAACGTTAGTACGGAAATTCTTTTCGCATTAAAATCGACTAAAAAAATACGTTTTCCATTAGATTGTAAACCAGTTCTTAAACATTCGGACTCTCCACCACTGTTTATAACGTATACGCAAACGTGTACGTATAAAACTTCCATACACGTCTGTGCGTACGTATTTCTGTGTATGTATAAAACGTTAAAGTTGTACCATGAGAAATGTTATTGCCAGTATAAAACGTCACATACTTATATATCCCGATCGAAATAAATAATAAATGCAGAAATATGGCAGTGATTAGGTATTATTGACGGTCGTGTTATACCTAATTTCATTAACGAACGTTATCCCGAAGCTTTAAAGATTCAATTGTACCTAGAAACGGACCATATAGATACCTTGTACAGCGATTACGGTAAATACTATATAGAAACATAAAAAATTCGTCGCGATCGTGAGGATCTTTATCGTTCTCACTTGGATACCCTGGTCTCGGTCGTCACCTTACTGGGGTCTGGTAACCTGACGACTAATTGCGCGCCGTTTTGCATTGGTCTGGTACCGTTCAACGTGTTTGTCTTGACCACTTGTTGCGTCGTCGGTGGTAGAACTTTCTTGGCTCCGCTTAGTTTCGGCGAACAGCACTGTTTGTCGTCGTACTCGTTCAAGTTAATGTTCGTTTGATTCGGATAATTCGGCGTTTTCATCGGTGTACTGTGCTCACTGAAACCACAGTTCGGTCTCTGATCGATGGAGTTTGAATTTTGGAAGCTCGGCGGTAGCATCTTCAGTCCGTTAGTGTGCTCGCTCATGTTACAAAACGATTGTTCCATGTTCGCCTTGAAGTTGCCCATATCTTTCTGATCGCACTTGTAAATTGGCGCCGATAGTTGGGTGGAATTTGTCTTGTTCGTACTCTTGTGGCTGCTGCCGGAGTAGCTGGTGATAGACTCGTTACAGAAGTCGCTTAAGTAGGTCTGGTTTATATACCAATTGTGTAAACGGTGATGTATCTCTGGGAACTGCGGTCTTCGATTCGCAACCTCGTGCCAGCATTCTATCATTAAACTATAAATCATGGTGGGGCAGTCCTCCGGACAAGGTAACAACTGTCGCGAACGTATCATGTCTATCACCTCTTGATTGTTGTAACCGTAATACGGCTGCAAAACGGAAAAGCAACGTGTTAATCTCTCAAATGTACCATTCAAATAAATACTTTAGGATTCGTTGCATTACCTGCAAACCATAACTATAAATCTCCCATAATACAACACCGAAGCTCCAAACGTCCGACTCCGTTGTAAATTTCCCGTAAACAATTGACTCTGGAGGCATCCATCGAACAGGTAACAAACTCTTAGATTGAACTCTATAATAGTCGCTACTATATATGTCGCGCGACAACCCGAAGTCAGAAATCTTCACTGTCAGGTTGTCCCCGACTAAACAATTCCTCGCGGCTAAGTCTCGATGTACGTAATGGTGGCTCGCCAAGTATTCCATACCTGAACAAACATTTTCCCTACGTGAAATATACCGATAGAATCATTGAAATCGTTTATACGATGCTGCGTACTGACCAGACGCGATTTGCAGGGCGATGTGCAAAAATTCTGGTTGTTCCAAGATCTTCCCTGTTCCGTTGTTCAACGGTACGTCTGATCTTGGCGAGTGGCAAATCAGAAATTCGTGTAGATCACCTTGGGTCATGTATTCGAATAGCATACACATTGGTTCTCCCTTCAGGATCACCCCGAGCAAGCAAATGATGTTCGGATGTCTGAGATCCGTCATTAGATCGACTTCTCGCTTGAAGTCGTTCTGCGTTTTTGGACTAGCGTTCTCTTTCAACGTCTTCACCGCCACGTAGATCGGCGGCTCGCATTTGTTGCCTGTTTGTAGCTCTCCCTTGTATACTTTGCCTAGGGGGACGATGGAATGGTTAATTTAAATCAGGAATTTCAAACTGGTACGATTTGTATGACGCTAGATCTCACCGAAAGCTCCTTCGCCAAGCTCTTGTAGAAGCACAACATTGTTAGTGCTAAATTGTGGCACTCTGTTGTTGGATGTTCTACTGCTACCGCTGCTTAACGTTCCAGTTCCTGGAGTCGTGTTACCGGGACCGGCTAGAAGGGAACTCATTTCCATAGGTTGTGTAGTACTTCGTCTTCCATCGTATATGTTTTTGTCGCACTGTATACCTGTTAACATCTGTCGAACGAAGAGCAGAACATTAGTTTCAGGTTGGAGGGAAAGTGCTGTTGATGATATCTTACTTTGTTAGACGGCAAATGATTCATCTGCCTCGTAGATTTTCTGCTTCTATAGCAGCAGCAATAACATACCAATATTACAACAAGTCCTCCAGTCAGTACAAAACCAACGACTGCATAGATCCATAAGTTTTTAACTACAACGAAATTCTTTGTTATATTATATCCGTGTTAAACGGCCCTTTCGTTCAGCAACGAGCAACGCTTACCACATTTAGGTATATCACAAAATTCCTTCTGCATTGTATGATTGACGTCAACGTAACACCACGGTTGCGATTCTGTTTCGTCTGGATTCCGGCAATACGAGTGTTTGCCAGCTAACTCAGGGTAATCAGAAATTGGGAGATTGAAGTGAGCCAACCATTGCAAGCACGGTCGTCCGCTGATGCTTGTCTTCACTATACCCCGATAAGTTTTACCATTGCCCCAATAACAATAATCATCTGCAACACGAAGAAATTGGTTGGAATATAAAACAGTAAAAGATTTAACAAATTCAAGAGTGTTGTAGTGTCGCTTTTAATGTAATAAAATCGTTAAGGGATGAAATCAATGTTCCTGCTTCGCACGATCAATGCAAAACAGTTTTATATTGAATTATTTATTGTTCTTACTCTCTTGCACATTGTCCTCCGTAGATATACCGAGACTTAAACAATCACGAGCCTCGGGGGTGTTCTCCATTGGCAAATCAGAACAGTTAATCAAAGGCACTGTTTGTCCAATCAGTGGATGTCTCTTAGCAATTGCATACTCCTTCCTGCATAGATCGTTCTCCAACACCTCGCATTCTTGTCGGCAAATCCTCCGTAATTTACGGTTAATGTCGTTTCGCCCTGAGAACAGTGACTCGCCGTAACTTTGGCTGAGCAGCTTCTTCGTCGAAGATTTCCCTTCCATGAACGGGATGAATTCGGAACCAGGGCCCAAAGTCGGACTACGCTTTCTGGGAATGCTATGCGATCTTGTAATATCACCTATGTCATCTCCGTCACCTGTGTCTTTCGATAGATCATCTTGATTGTTATTTAAAATATGAAACATCCTCTTCGCGTCTTTGAGCTTTAGAATACTGGCAGGATCTCGGCATATCGGAAATGCCGAGTAACATAAAGATGGTTTCGCGTAACCTTCGCAATTCGATGAGACCTCACTGAAACGGCCAAGTTGATCGTGTTACATTTGAATTCAGAACTACTTCTTAGGTTCTAACTGGGCTAGATCTTTATGCAATTATGGTTTAAAAAATTTTCAAGTACTAGAAAATAGGACGTTATTTGGATCAAATTCCTTAGAATTCGTTTATGAAAATTGTAAATTGCATAAATATCTGCAGTCTACTTCTGACATACTTACTTTGAGTACTCGATAACACCGAAGGCTTTCATTAATTTGTCGTCAAGTAATTCTTGTGTCATTGGATACGGTATATAAACTGATTGCTTCTCTAAAAATGGTGCACACGTTTTTCCAACGTATATCTGAAACAGTGAAATTATTAACATAAAAGTAAGACTTTTGAAAGCTACTGCTGCCTAGATTGATTTTTATTTAGTACTTTACCTCGCATTTTCCTTCATGATTGTCATTTCTCCCAGGGGATAAGTGCATATTGACGTTTGTAAGGCCGCCGATTGTATGCATGTCTGTGGTACTAGATTGAGAGCTAGTCGGTTGTGGGCTTGGTGATAATATGCTAAATGGATTTGTCGACGCCAGGTGAGAGATGTGTGGCGTTGACATTCCAGAACCTGAGAGGTCTAATCCGTCCCCAGGTCTAATGCTGTCAACACCAGGAAATAATTTTAAGTCATTAAATCTACGTAGAACTGGATCAATTTGGTTAGGTTAGGTGAGCAACTGAAACACTCGATTTCCTTAAATAATAACATATATTCCTCATTGTATAATCCTATTTTGACGCATAACAATTATAAAACAAAGTTGTTGATTTGTTGGAACGTTTCGTTAACATTTTATGTCATAATTTTACCAAAAATAGAGCATTGTTTTTTTTCAAAACATAACCTCTGTTTTATAGAATCGTAAAGAAGTAGGTTGAATTGAAATGTTTGAAAACTGAAATTAAGAATAAACGAACAGTTTTCAGTTGACTTCTTATTTGTTTATCATTCTTCATGGATTTATGGATTCGTTATAACAGAAAACAGGATATTATATTATAACCTCGCTGTGTTTACAGTAATTATTATCACCTTGTCTCTGTAACATTAGTAACATTTTTGACACTATTTATGGCACGTACAAAAATACACGTATTTTGCAACAATACTAGGTACAAGAGTAGCTTCATTATTATATATAATCTATCAAAACATTTAATTTTAACAGAAAGTCCGTGTCATTTGACACCACACCCGGCGTCCATTTGTAAACTGACGCTTGCCGCGGCTTTTCGCGGCGAGATCGGGAATTAAACATGTACTACTTACACTATCTTATTATTTAAAATTTATTTAATCTATTTATTATACAGTGGTCCATCTAAATGTATCCACCAAGTTACGTTTTACTTATCTTCTATATTTAATTAATATTTACCTGTCGAAGAAATCGCTGCCACCAGACATGTCCGGAGAAAATCTATCGTCGCTGGATGTTTGTCCAATGGGAACTGTAAAATAATAAATTATAATTAATAATTTATTACAAAAGTTACAAAAACCTGTAATTTAAATCAGTAAAAACATTGCAAGAATTTGAATATATTATATTATCTTCAATTTCTTGATCGTATTAAAAAAGAAAATTAATTTTCATTTCACTCCAGTTTGTTGCACTTGGGGTAAAACATTTTTTCATAAATATCAATCATCGATAGACAGCGAGTTATCCTATTAATTAATTATCTTGAAAATTTCATCGCTCTATCTCATTTCTGTCGAAATTTGTTTGATTTTGACACAGAATTCTTCCGTTTGTCCCATACTGCGGGTAAGTATCGGTCGACCTTGGGTCGACCTTGAGCGTTTCGTGAAACTTTTATCTAGGTGAAAACTTGGTCCATTCCCCGGTATCAGTTTAACACCGTTCCCGAAGTCCATACAGATCCCCGGACCCGTCCATAGTCTTTCGTATCCCCCCAAGTTTGCCGTAACTATTTGCAACGCGGGTTCTCCGAGCCCATTACGTCCCCGAGTAATCGTTCTTTTATCGCGTCTCGGGGTCGTTGTTTTCCCCGGAAACTTCCCGAGCAACCCTTCTTCCTCGCGAGTTTACATATCGTTTACACCGGACCAGTTTCTCGGGCCCCGAGCCTTTGTTCCGATAAAATTTGATACGCGAACACCTGAAATCTTTTCCCGTTCGAGAACCAGCCCTTTCGTACGCCCGGCACGTTTCGTCGTCCTTTTCAAAATCCCGGGGTTCGCGCCGCATTTGCAGTTACGGTCTATTTTCTCCTCGCACCCCCTTTTGTGCTGGTGTAATTCTAAAAAAAAGCCAGGCACCCAGAATAGCTGCATTCACTCGATATTCCACGTGTAAAATTCGACTTGTTTCCGACATTATTGTGAAGACGAATCCCGTCGTCCTTTTCAAAATCCCAGGGTTTCTTTCTCCTCGCACCTCATTTAGAAAGCAGAAATTTTGCACAGAGGTTTCCTTTATGATAAGAAAGGATATTTCGAAATTCAACTCGTAAGGGGATGAAAAGGGGTTGCAACGTTTGTATGAGTAATATTTTGTTCGTGGTCTGATTTCCTTGAAACTTTGATATAATTAATCAAACACCTATTTTGGCATTTTTAAAAATTCATCCCCTAAGAGTGTGAAAAGGGTTGCAACATTTGTATGAGGAATATATTGTTCGTGGTTTGATTTACATCATACTTGATCTTAATGCTCATTGATACAATCTGAATGGGGTGAATGGAGGGTTAAAATGTTTCATAGAGAAGCAATATCAATTTTCGAGGGCATTAAACAATTTCAAGCTAGTGTAAAAATATGTGGAAAAGAGGAATAACATTTGAAAATAAGTTTCCAATATTCAAATCCCTGTCGCGCATTACACGGGGAGACGTGGTTTCCGTCATTACTCGAAGACGAGCATCGCCGTCCGATTTCTCATTTTCCAAATCACTGATTTTTGCTATTAACAGCTCCCTTTGCGCCTTGAAGTCGGTGGCCTCGTGTCTAGGTATTCCCATTACGGGTAACACGAAGACACGCTCGAAAAACAGACGCGGATAGAACGAACGCGACGCGACGCCTCCAGTTTCACGAGTTCTCTCCGAAAAGTTCGACGAGAACTCGTGATTACATCAAGTTCCACGGGAAATTTCGCGATGGCTGCCGGTGCCGCCGCCGCGACAACATCAAACGGCACCGGGAAATCTTTGAGGAAAAGTAATTTCACCCCGGTAATCGCCGGGGGTTTATTATAGGTGAATTGGTCTTTAGGGAGGCAACCCCCTTTTGTGTTTGTCCTGTCGAGCCTTGGGGGGAGTGCAAAGTAAATAATATCGGAAATCTGAATCCACCCCTCGTGTCTCCGAGGGGGATGGTCCGCTTGTTCAAGAGTCTTGGACCTTTCCGAAATCTTTCGAGAGATCCTTGCCCAAGATTCTCAGAAAACAATTGCTTCGAACTTATGGCAAAGACGTGTACCCTTCGCCCTTCGAAAATTACGCAAACAGATTTAACGAATGCTTCCTTGTGTTGGAATGTTGATATCAGAATTTATTAAAATTTCTCCTGCCTTATTCTACATACACGAATCCTTATTTTAAAACCGTAAAACCATTGGAAGAATTTAGAAGTTATACAAATGTTTATGTTGAATAGTTTTCCTTAATGTAGTTTAACATGCAGTATAAAGTCATAACGTATAATAATTTACAGACAGAATTATTTCTTGAAAACGATTTAAAGTAACATTGAAACGTTGAAATTAACGTGGTAATTTGCAAAAGTGTTTCTGAACAACAACTGATCGAACCAGTATGCCGATAGCATTGATGTAATTGTTATTAACAAATCTACATATGTTCAACAGATATATACTGTGACTAAAATGTAGAAGATGCTTAACGAGCCTAATAAATAAAGCGAATATCACTGGTTTCTTTTCGAGGTGCGTGATTTTCCCAATGGCCCGAATAAACGAGCCCCCGGCACTGATAAAAATAATAACGTTCTCCCAGCTGATAAAACTCATCCCCCTTTTGTGACAAGTTCTCGCCGACGCGGTAATGGCGGCACAAATTACATGGCGCGGTAAAGATATCATAAAGCGCACCCCTCGACCGGTCGTCTCGCTCGGCCGAATCCTTAAAAACTCTTAAAAGCGACAGAAAAATATTCGGCTGGCTGCGATGATGAAATAAGCCATTAAGTCACAGCCCCCGCTGTAATATCACCGACGAGCAACGTAATCCCGTCTAATGTCGGGCAATGAAACGTAATAGCATAATGTATCACGGCCTATCACCCGCGCGCGCGACCGCTCACGAAGATCCACGGAAAACTGCGCGCGAAGTTGCCTGGCCCATCTTTTCCCGTTTCTGATTGCGTTTCCTTCTCAGCTTTCGCTTCGAAAGAATAACTCTGTTTTCTAGCATTTATTCAGGTCATTTGGTAAATCTTACGTTTAGGGGAGGTAGCTCCGACGACCTTGACCTTCACATATGTTGTCAAGGCCAACATTCTGAACAACTTTTGTCATTACAATTATCCGGTGGTCGGTCTTAGTTTTCGAGATAATTGCAAAAAACTGTATTGAATACTCCGTGTAAAATTCAATTTAGTACTAGCAATAGTTTTTTGCAATTATCTCGAAATCTAAAATCGATCACCGGGTAGTTGTAATGACAAAAGTTGTTCGGAATGTTGTCCTTGACAACATATGTCAAGGACATCAAACGTAAGTTTTACCGGTCATTTTTATGTTACATGGGAATATGAGTTTGTGGAATTGTTTGGTGGTTCCTTGTCAAGTAATGGTCCACACTTGGCACATTCCGCGAGCCGGTGAAAACGAATCGTTATCGCTGGCAAAAGTATAGCGACACGCGAACATGTACGCGAAACGCAAAAGTCGATCGTCCCGGTGTTACAGAGATGCAGCAGTGGTTACGTGTCCGACCCACGTATTATGTATCTCGAACAGGAAGTGGAAAAGATAAGAGAGCCGGTGGTCATTAATAAAACCCACCCCCGCAACTGGACTTGGATCTCGAGAGGCTCGCCCTTCCCGCAACTTCGCGCAGTTCCATTCGCTTTGCTATTTATTCAGAAATAATTTCTCGCCTCGGCGAACATGCAGTATCGGGTTCATTGTTCTAACAATAGCCTCCGCACTTTGCGTACTTTTCCAGATCCCCGGTGTTCCTCTTGTTCGGCCCTGCTCTCGTTATTACCGGGCCGCGAGTTTTGTCTGTAAACAATGCGCGAAAACAATGGAACAAGTCGAATTTTTTCCGTCCTCCGTGGCCTATGCAAATTTAGAATTTTTATGAACAAACCTCCAAAGAAAACGTGCATATTTATTTATGCAGAATAAAAATGTTGTGCAAGTTGATCTTTTAAACCTCGAAAGAAAATGTGACAGTAAACATTCAAACTTGCATTTGACGCTTGCAAAAAAATGGGCAAGTTAAAATTGGAATTATTGATGGAATATTTATGCAGAATAAAAATATCGTAGTTGTATATTTTTCTAGACAGACCCGATAGAAAATGTGCGATTTTAAAATTCGATTTTTATAAAAATTTCTTACCTGAGTAGCGACTGATTTTTGTCATAAACGCATGAAATTCACAGATATTAAATTGTAGCTCTGCCGTTGACAAAGTTCCATCTCCGCGCATTTATTAGCTCGCATTTTCGATCGCGTTGAACGTCCCGAATAGGTTTATTAAAACGTGCCGAAGCGCCTACTCACTGAAAATTCTGTTCATTATGTGTGGGCTGTTTCATACGACTCCTAACTACGACCATTTTTCGTCGTGGAAATATTTGCTCTTCGTGCAACCGGGAAAATATGATAAAGCTGAGCAGACGTGCATAAAAAAAGACGATTCATATAAAGAAATTTATATATAAAGAGAACCATTCGAGAGAATACGTTCTACAACCGCGGAACGAATTTTTATTAGACTTCGTTCTACGTGCTATGGCCCGTAATACAATTCCAGCATCGATTCTGTTTTGATTTCAATTATCTTTCATTACATCGGCCGTATTGTATGATTTCCGGGCATGAATTTGATACGAGACGCGGATTCGAGCTTCCGAACGGCTGCAGCATCGATTTATCTCGACTCCGATAATAGACCGACGCGATTCCCGGTCTGAACTCTCTCTCTCTCTCTCTCTCTCTCTCTCTCTCTCTCTCTCTCTCTCTTTCATTTTCATCGAAAATAGAAAAATCTACCGAGCGGAGAAAAAAAGGAACGTAATTGAGGAACTTGAAAATCGAGTGATGTTCGATGCTATGAAAACGATCGTCGACAGCACGCTGCGGATTTTATGCGTTTATATACCTAGAGCAATCGTTTAAAATTTCTATGGTTCACCGATAGAGCAAATTAACCCCTCGTCTCATCGGTTCTCTCACGGCCGCGGAGTGATTCAAACGAAAACATCCAAAATTTGTTTCCCCATAATGTATCGGACAGTTGCACAAGTTCGTGCCCGATTCAAAAATAAAATTCAATTTTTTTTTACCTGTAAATGTCCCATATTTATCCTCACTACTGCTGGGTGTACTCCCATGAGGGGCCGTGAAGCTCGAGAGGCCTCGATTGCCAAGAAATATACCATGCGACTCGGATATATCGGTGAGCCCGTCTAATTAGAATTTTAAACGTCTCTATTTTCCATTATTTTTTGATGATCATATTTATGGCATTTTTCTAATAAAAATCATACCAAATATGATATAATACCGATGATATTTACTTGTGTAATGGACACTTAAAGTTTCGAGCGCAAGGAGACTCTCCGCGTCTCTTTCTTTCCTATACGCTATCCTTCTTCGCGCCCGAAACTTTAATTGTCTATTACATAAGTATATATCATCGGAATTATATCATACTTGATATGATTTTAATTAGGAAAATGCCAGAAATATGGTCATCGAGGTCCCATGAAAAAATAATGAAAAATAAACAAATTGGAAATTTGAATTAGTCCTGTCCCTGGCGCATAAATGTCTCTCGGCAGACCCGTGCTAGGGACTAATATGGATAAAATACTGTACTTTACACGCAACTACACATATGTTTGAATTTCTACAATTTATTCAACAGACATCCTTAAAATCAACATCCCCGAGCATGCTATCCCACTTGTTCCGGATCCACTTCCGTCGACGCGCGCCGGCTGCGCACACGAGTGCGGAGGAGTGCAAGAAACGCGGCCGGAGGCCACGTTTGTCTTTGATAATCAACAGCAGCCTCATCCATCTTGGTCAAAGGGTCAACACTTTTCCGTGCGCGACACCCGCGACCGGCCACTCCGGCGGATGCATTATTCATGAGGCAGGCATGGTAAGTGTTGTCCGAAATTCAATTCAGTAGCCCACGAAGGCACCGGTGTACGTGATTTGCCTTCTGCCGGACCCTGGATCCTCCTCGCCACTTCCTCTTTTTATCATCCCGCTTGCTGGCTCGCGCGGCCTTGCACCCCTTTCTCCCCCCGTTGCATCCCCATCCGCAACCAACCCCTCTTTCCGTTTCCTACCCCCTTTTCGGCGTGTTACTCGACTAATCGAGCAGAGATATCGGGGATGAAATCGTTATCGGTGCACGCTCGCAGCCGGAATTAAGCCGACGAGACTCGTTTCATATCAACCCCTTTTTTATTTCTTCGAGTTTCCTCTTTTTCCTCCCCTGCTTCCATCTACCCTTTTCCTACGGTTATACCCCGTCTTTCTCGTTATTTTTTTTTTGTGCTTCTTATTTCTCGTCTTCGTCGTGCTTTTCTTTTCACCCTAATTCGGTATCTTGCGGCCGATCGAAATGGCCGGGGACGGACGTCGGGTATTGGTTGCCTGCGCGGCAATTGCGATATTAAGTTCACCGCGTGGAACGATTCCCGATGCTCGAGCGTACCGGGTGCTCGCTAAATTTTATTTCGGTTCGGGTTCCCGTGACTCGGCTAAATAATTTTTGATTATCAAACATCGTGATTACGGACGATAGCAAGACCGGGATAATTCGATTAGCGAAACGACACGAGATATGAATTTTAAACGAAGGAATTCTATCGATTCGTGCAAAAATGCGTGCGGCATCGTTCCTTCGCCGGCTGTGATAACTGAATTAGAATATCAAATTAAGCGGGGAACCCTTCCTCGGAATACGTTCGCGGGGAATTAACATCCGCGATAATCAATGGCACCCGAAAGACGCGGAATCAACGCCGCGATTAATTTGCATCCGTTATGCTCGCGGTAGATCGCACGAGTCCCAGAAGTGATCGTAGATTCATGGAGGATTCTCGTCGATCCACTGTCCGCCAGAATGACGAATTAACGGTTCGTGGCAATTTTGGTATCATTTAAAAAATTGAGGACCACGTTGAATTGTTTGTTGGACTCGTTTTAGCGATCAGCCACAATGTTATCGAATTAAAAATATAGCGGAAAGGGTAACAATACAAAAATGGTATTTTTAAAAAATAATTTTTATTCGTATTAATATTGAAAAGGGCAACAATAGAAAAATGGTATCTGAAAAGGTTTGATCTTTGAACACTTATCGTAACGAGAGTTCTTAATAACTTTTATTAATATTAATATCGACAAGGGCAACAATAAAAAACATCGAGGGTTAAGTACCGTCATACGCACTGGTTAAAAGATTCGATTTCGGAGTCCATGAACAGCTGTGCGACGTCTCCCCGGAAACCGGAAGTTGCGTCTAATCGGGCCCTGTCGAAAAACGCTCAGAAACGACGCATCTAATTCCCCCTGCCCGTAATTTCGCGTAATTTCGCTAATGGGCGGCAGTAGTCCCGTGATATAATGCCATTAACTGCGCTATTAAATCGCTTTTATCGCGTGCTATCGGTATTCCATTAATATTAATGGTGGCGCAGCCACGGTGATCGGAGACGTTTCGACGGCCAACGTTTGCCCAGACGCTCTACCGGATATCCAGCACCGTTTCGACTTAATCCACTGCTGGATTAAGCAGATTTTTCGAGCAAACTCCAGGAAAAGGCCTCTTATCTGGAAACTAAATAATAATAAGGCACCCACGGGCCCGTCTGCATAATTACTTAATTTTAACTTTCTTCATATTCCGGCTGCACTAGTAAGGTGGACTAAGTTTCAACTTTTAGTGAACTCTCAAAATCTTTTAATTATACTTAACCCTTCCACTCTTTCAAAATAAAATTATTTATTCTGCATCGATTGTGGCAGGCAGTAGTTCAATAAAAATTCATTTCACCCCTTAATAATTTCTCCACGATGAGAACGGGTCCAATAGAAATCACCGACCCCTGAATTTGACCGACAACAATTTTAGATTCGTTGTCGGCCAAATTTTTTCCACAAAATTTTTTATAGTTTTCACTGTTTTATAGCTAACCCATTTATTTTCCCTATCTAATTTAATGTAATAACTCTATCTCCACGAAATTTTACAGTCGACAAACATACGTTCACTGTCTAAAGGAAAAACCTGGCCGATCGTCGTCGGATGATCGTCATGAATGGAGGGGATAAATGATGGTTCCGTGGTCGGCATCAATGCAAATCCAACTGCAGCTGGGATTAACCGTCGGGACGAGTTAGCTCGTCCGGTGTGTTTTCGTACGATTCGTATAAAACGGTGCTCAACCGCGGTCGAAACTTATGCTCGCTAATTCTGGAAAAACCATGGGGCTTGGATTAGCCCGGTGGAATATCTGTCTCCGGTGGTCCCCGAAAGTCGGCGAACCGACAAGAATCCGGTACCCCCGGCAGCCGAAAAATACTCCCCCGGTGCTCGTATTAAGCTAGATTATGGCTTAAACCCACTAGAGGAAGTTTCACCTTAATATTATTCTATGCTCGCCCACCGGCTAATCCCCATTAGCGAAATTACATGAAATTATAATAAAGCTTGCCGCCGCCGTTTCGTCGTTAAGCCTCGCCAGCCCCTTCCTATTTTGGCGGCGAGCCTATATGCGAAAAGAGCCTAGCCACTTTCTCTCTCGCTCTCTCTTCGTGGGTATGCAGATCGGGGTTAATACAATATTTATGAGACATATACATTTTCCATGTTTTCGTCCCCCACGGGCGGAATTCATCAAACAGTAAGCAGGGAAAATCCGGCGCGGCTCGCGAAAGACTCCCGAAACTCGCTGCGATGCCAATTCATCGACTGCGAAACGTTCCCTAAATGGAATCCTCGAAAATCGCGGAAGAATCATTTGCGTGGATCAAATCAATCACTTTTCCACGTTGTCACCGACGATTTTGTTCTGAATGATAAAATAATAAAATTAATTATTAATCAATTTATTAATTTCTACTTTATTCGTAATTATTAAACATAATATAATTTTATATTTCACTAAAAAAAGAAATATATATGATGTCTAGCTTAGGGTTTGTTTTATTCAGTATTCATATTTCATTCAGTATCCAAAGGTGGATATTAAAGACAATATAAATTTTGTGCATGTCTAACATGAAAAAGTTCATTTCAGACAAAATGTTACTCAATTTTCCTATCCGGATCACTGTGCGGCGATCACTGTGGCCTAAGGGTTAATAAACTGTTCAATTTCGGGTGTCGCGGTACAATGGTCGAGACTTAATCCCCTCCTCCCCGGGATTACGGGAAGAAACGATTAATTTAGGAGCGTCTGGGCGTCGGAGACGGTCCAGCGCAGCGGCCGATCGACAAAGAGCGAAACTTTTAATCTATCGCAGCAGAACGGCCCGTCAGCGGCGATCATAACTCTCTTCTCGTTAATTGGAAACACTTCTGCGGAGGCCGCAGGCTAATAATCCCCCCGCGCTCGTGCACGCTGATCTTTTTCCCCGGATTATCCTTGCGGAGGTGCAACGACGGCGGCGAACGGTTGGTTCCCCCGTGGAAATTGCCTCCTTTAGTGGCGCCATAATTCCTCCGGAATTTATAGCGGCTTCGACACCCTCGGACGTCGAGCGGACTCGATTACCATAAGTCGTGTAAAATCGAAGATTTACTGTACAGCCGTAAAGTGTCCCTCACGACTACGCTCCGGCAAGTTTTATGGCGTTTACATTCATCGGGTCAGCCGGCTGGAAAACTTTCGGGGGGCCTTTACGTGTCTGATTTCGACACTTTGAAACGCTTTTCGCTGATCGGGATCCACGTGATTTATCGGCCCGGAAGTTTTTATCCCCTCGACGAGCAAATTCGTATCGCATTTTTACGTGTTCCCCAAACCAGGACCGATAACTATTAGCTCGTTCGGAAAACTCCTTTCGTTTTCTCAATGGAAAATCATGGCCAATCTTTTACCATTTTCAGAACCAGTCTTATCACATCTCGTTCCATGATCTGTTGCCATTTTTTCGGCTTCTTTTTCTTGTTAGCAAGATTATCGAATTACATGACTTTACGATTTTGTTTGAAGTGCAATGTGCTCTCTATAAAAAATAAAATCTCTTTTTTTAATAATCTTTTCTTTCGTGCAATGCATTCTCACCCTTGCGAAACAAAATCAAAAGGTAATGGGAAACATAATTTGATAAAAAGAAACACTTGAAAGGTTAACAAGCACTGCAAGACAGAAAATGATCTTTATAAATGATGATAACAATTAAAATTGTTTTCCTCAAGTAAAAATTGTTTTCTTCTGTTGATAATGCTTAGGCTTTCGATGATGACTGATTCTTTCCGCGAGGTCCGAGGCGGATCATTGAAATGGCGACGTCCGGTGTCGCCGATCCGAAAAAAGGAGCCACAGGAATGGCTTGTCAGAAGGGAAATAAAGTCATCAAACAGAGCGCAGGATCACCGATGAATCCGGGACAGGGCAAATATTCCCGGCCGCAGAACCGTTCAAACGCCGCCGTCCGGTCAATTCTCGTGGCCGAACCGCAACTGCGACGTGCCATCGACGTCCAGGGAAATTGAAAATCCAAAAATCCCTGCCGCCGGCAACAGGGCTCGGAATTAATGCACGGATTGATGTGGAGGACGTTAAACCCGCGCCACGGTTTCCGAAGTGTTAACATTCCTCTCTTTAGCTTATTTTTTTGCCGGAGCCCGAAATTCGTCCCTTGACCAATTCAACCCTGTTAACTGGTGATGCTGGCTGACAATTGGAACATGTGGAATCTCTCTGCCAGCGAATCGACAGCATCAGCAAATTAATTGATCGTTTTTATGGTATACTGACTCACTCATCAACTATTTTATCTTGTCGTGATTTAACCTCGTATGACTGCGAGGATGATGTCTCCTATACTGGGTGGCCACCTAAATATCTCTTTTAATTCTAATGACTAGATTGTGGAATTTTATGCACTGTGAAGAAATTAACTGGGTGAAATAGATGAAACAGTGAAAAATATAAAATTCAATTTAAACGTAAAAAGGCTATAAAGGGATAAAATTCATTTTTATTCAACCACTAATTCCCACAATCGGTGCAGAATATTTTTATTATTAATACGTTTAAATTTCGATCAACTTGAAAACTCTGGAAAAAAATAACATTTGTAACTTTTTCCCTTCCATTTCTGATATGGCGACTCTGCTCCACAGTTTGGTGGAGGCACTTAGAAACTTATCATACAAGAGCGCGTTAAAATTAATCAAATAAATTCGAACAAATTCCAGGGTTCCGCAAACGCCTTCCGTGATGTATTTTTATAATTAATCGTGCTCCTAAAGCAGGTGCTCCCTTTCGCGATACTGTTCTGGTGCTGCGCGTCGAGTTGTCGGAGATGAAGCGAAACAAGAAGTTCAATTAAACCGTCTCCGTTCGCCCTCGACTCGCAGCTACGGCGAATGTTAAGCAACGAAATTTATTTTCTTGAAAATTCATACGCAGAGACATTCCGGGCGTCGTTAAACCGGCGAACACATTCAAGTTTCCGGTGAGTTACGCTCGTTGCGAATTCCGCGTATATTGTTCCGACGCTAAATCACGGTAATACCGTTCCGCGTTATTAAATGAAATTAAATCACCGTTTAAACAGCCGGCACGCGCGGCGATATATTAACGAAATCGAGCAACTGCGTCGTGACGGGAATTAGTACGGAATTACGGCGAACGTTCCGCCGCTGCTAGCCTGGCAGGAAGAGGCCAGGCAATTTTTTTCATTATTAGAATTCAAATTCGCCGCGCGCCACGATAATGTCGCTAACAAAATTACCGGAGCTGACCCCGCTGCACGGTTGATTCTATTGTCCACTTATTTTTAATCGGATCGACCGCCCAGACAATTCGACGCGACTCTGCAAAAATGATTTGTCGCTAAATTAATACGAAACTGCGATAATACTGTGGTATTTCAACCACGACAAATATTGAATAGTTTTGCAGAATCAATTAAAAAATTCAGATACGTGCCCATCACTAGAAAAGTGGACTAACTCAAATATTTATAATAAACTAAAAATATAATTTGATCACTTTTGAAACTGAAAATGTTGTTTTAATTTTTTAAAATAGTTTTCCCTTAAATAAAACACAAAATCTGACCTTATTTCAATTTTTTCATCCCAATCAAAAAAATAATGCAGTGAAGGGTTAAAGGATTACATTGAAATAAACTAGAAAATATTTATACATCGTGTTACATTTTAGTTTAGAATTTTATTGGTTTTGTTTTTAATATCGAAATGATTTAAAGCAATAAAAAAGCACGAGTTTGGTGTCATTTTAGTCAGAAAAATGACAGAAATGTTTTGAGTAAAATTACCGTAAGAAAGCATTATTTTGATGGTTGTTTTAGTTTCCACCGATACGCTGCAGTTCACTAGCTATTCGTTTTATTCGGGACACAGGTGTATTATGTAAGAGTTGTATGGCAATGTGGTGTTCCCCAGAATTCCCTGTGCAATTATTAGAAATTTCTGAAAGCACAAACGCGGAGCCTGTTCCACGCATTATCGCGGAATGCCGGGAGTCGGAAAATTTCCATGCAACATTGCGGCGGCCGGCCAGGGGCGAACGTTCCGGCCGTTTTTCATAAAAGTTACGAGAAGTCCGAGGCGGGTCCAGTTCCACGGTCCGAGGCAAAGTTAAAATGGCCTTCGAGTCGCGTTATTAAAGTGTCGAAACTTCCGTGAGAACCACTGGCGTAGATGCGATCGTTTCGCCGGTGTGGCAAACTCTGAGAAAAGCAGATACAGTGCCGGTGAACACGACCGTGCACCGCCCACAGTGGTCAGAATTGGAAAATCGAGTGACATTTTATTCATTCCAAAGTAAATAAATCCATACAAGAAAACTAAAGAAATAGAATTTGATAAAGACTGTAATCGTAACGAACACTTAAAGTTCGACATTTTAGGAGAAAGAAAGATGTTTATCTTCATATAGAGAAGGTCTGGATACTCCGATTTTGATGAAATTTTAATATGTTATACAGCAACACATTCCGAACAACTTTTTCCTGTTCCAATATAGGTGGGTCGCTTTTAGTTTTTCAGATATTTGCAAAAAACTATTGCGAATACTGTATTAAATTTTTCGTATTCCTGCACGCTCCGCGGTAAATATCTTTTGCAAATATCTCGGAAACTAAAAGCGACCACCCTATATTGGAACAGGAAAAAGTTGTTCAAAATGTCGAAATCTATAACATATGTAAATTTTATAAAAATCGGAGTAAGCAGATCTTTTTTATAAATAAGTACAAATAGTACAAAAACAAATGACTCCTCTACATAAGCAAACTTGGATTCTAAATATCGGAACGGCTGGTAGGTAATCGTTGCAAAAAAGAGGATCCATCGGTCCGGCGCTCGATCGCCACGGCAATTCTCGATCCTCCTCGTTCCTCCGTTTCGCTCGTTCGTTCTTTTATACCCGATCGCATTTTATTGCTTGATCAAGACTCGAGTGGCTGACACGATACCAGTTCCTGTTCCCAGGAATTCTTCCCGTGACTTTATTATTCCTGTTCGAAATGCTCGACACTTTTATCGATCAACTGCTAAATTGTAATTCACGTATTGATTGGGAGGTCTTGTTCGATGCTCAAAAGAAAATGTTCGATCAATGCCGTTCGGTAAAGCGAACGTGCAAGTAGGTCAGATTGCTTGGTCCTTAACGATAAGACCTGGCACTTTCATTGATAAGTAACGTTAACAAACAGTGCTTTATTAAGAAGTCGACAAAGCGTGCTCATGGACAAAGGAGCTCTCTGTATCAGTTGCCAGCAGAACCGTGTGCGCGATCCCGATAGTCTAAACAATAGTTTCAGTATAATCTACGTTCCCGACAGAGACTCAATTCAAACCTGTATATAGAAAAGAACGTACCGAGAAGTATTTTACTAACAACGCGTTTTCTTTAAATATTTATTACACAATATATTTTTCAAGGATACCACGTGTACTTCTTTTTATGGCTTTCCCTGGAATACGGATCGTTGCGGATAAAAGAAGTACGTATCAGATATTCTTCAACAAATTATATCCTGTATGAATTTCATTACAATGCATTTATTTATTTCATTTGTAAGGTACAACGGAACTCACAAGGGTGGTTATCCAACCCTAACACTATTTTTTTATAACTGCCGACATTAATGTTTAGGGGTGAAAATAACCCTCGAAGTTGGGGTGAAAAGTCCATTTCATCGAATATCTCCAAAACTATTAGATCTAGACGAAAAATTCAAGATCCAATTTCTGCTTATTTGAATAACAAAGCTATCAGTGTGAACTGATTAAAAAAATAATTGCTTTACAAAATATGTTAACAATTTAAAGAACGTTGCAGTTCTTTCATTACAAATTCTTTTGCAGGATGAGACAGAGTTCGAGAACGAGTCAACGATGAAATCATATGTTGTCTAATATTTTTGGTGAGAAACGAAAAGTATCTATGTAGAACGAAAGGACGTTGTTGTAAAACAGCAGGCCGTCTTAACTCGGCTATCGGACACGTCCGTAACAAGTGAAACACGTGCGCGAGGAGAAGGGTGGTGTCCGTGGTCCTTTCTGCGCAAACAGCAAAATGGAATAACATTGAAACACGGTAACTTCGACAAATATCAAACAGACTGTTCGACAGCAGCCGGTGATCCACGATTTACGCCAGTTCGAGCGCATAACCCGGCCGTTTCACCGGAAGGTGTAGCGCCCGAACGATCATCCGGCGACCAACTGTAATTTGCAGAGGGTCTGGGGGCAGCGCGTAATGCGTGCAACGCGTTCCGCCAATTCCACCCCGTGCGTTTTCATCCCCCCTCGCCGAAAATTCAAAAGCGGTTAATGCCGGGAACCCGGTCCGAAGCTTCACCGCTCCATTAGAAGCCACCTCTTTAGGATCGTACCCGAGCAATCGTGGAAATCGAAAATGGTGAACCTGGTTACCGTGGATGTGTTGGTTCGGACCTGGGACCGGGACCAGAACGGATAAATTGGAATGGCGGCCTTGTATCGACATTTTGGATAATCCCGAGGCCACGCAGCCGCGGCGTAGGAATTCTCGACTGTGTAAACTATGCGGCACCGGTCGTGTATTTATTAAACATGACCTGTTACCAGCGAGATTCGAACCACCACCGTTACCATACCACCGCGTCGGAATTAGCGCGATAGAAGAGTTTCGATCGCTTTTGGTTAGCATCCGCTAGTTCCGGTTTGCGAACAAATTTCGCACGAACCAGCGTTGTTGAAACTAACGCACAGTAACGACTCGCTGGACGCTGTAAGTATCCTCTATTTGTTGCAAGACACTGCAGTTAAACCATAACTGAATGGGCTAAAATAAATCGCATAAATAATGGATCTATTGGATCATCAAAAATGCGGGGACTATATTATACGTGAAATAGTTTCTGAATGAAGCGGCATCGAAGTATCTTAATTTCAATAATCGGGAAATAAATCTGTAAACCGGTTATTTGACTGGTGGCGCAGTGTTGAATGCCGGGAACAAGGAGATCTTGGATTTATCGCGCGGGGGTTACACCGGTGGGCAATATTGTGTGCCGGTTCCGTAATTAGAATGTATATACGCGAGAGGGTATCGATGGAAAAGTGTTGAAAAGAGAGCAGCGCGTATTCGGGGCGAATTCATGGGGAGGTGGTCGATTAATAGCGCAATTAAAGAGCGGCGTCCGGCAAAGGACACACGTTTGGAATCGTTATTGACGGGGCCCGACGAAATTCCATTTCGTTTCAATAATTCGCGTCCGCGCGGTGACACGGGCGTTAATAAAACGGGAGTTAAAGTGCAGCCCAGCGTCCACTGTAAATACGTGTCCCGCGTCGCGTTTTACGCTTCCCCGTAATATCATTACAGTTTATTTCGTGCTTCGATAACGAATAAGCATAAATAGCTTTGGATATCGGCCGAGCTGTATCGAAATGATAATACTAAGCGGCCGACGCCTGTGATATAATGATCAGAGAAAGCTGGACACAGACAGAGATAGTGCGTGTCGCGTGAACGGCCCGTAGGGACCAGCGTCGTGGAAATCGAAGGTAGATTGTGAATCAGTTCATTCTCAAAATTAAATTATTCTTTCATAGATTTATCCTCAATTATCTCCAAGAAAACACGGCCACGTGTAATTAATAGACGTAAAAAATATGACGTTATTTCATTGATTATAAGATTCTGATATCAATAATACGAAGAACAGGGTTGTGCGAGAACCCGAAATCTCGGGAAACCCGACGCTCGGGTCGGGTCCCGAAAGTATCCGGCTGCCTATGCCTCTTCGGGACAAAAAAATTATTAGAAAAAAGATATATTTGTTACGATAATTATCAGAACATAAAAATCACTTTTTAATGAATTTTAGACGCAGTTCCGACGAGAAAGGAGAAGCGAAATGTAGAAATATGTTTGATGAACGACATCGATTTATAAGAGCTCTGAAAGTTGTTCATCCGACTTGTCGCATTTCATCAAAAATGTCGTTATATACATTGATGAAAAACTTGATCAAACAATTCGATTAAAACCATCTGCAACAGTTTCGATCAAACCGAACGCAAACACGATCTCTTTTCCATTGTTTATCGATGCCAGACTTTCATTAAATTGAAACGAACTCTACTTAACAAGATACATCATCTCGATGGTATTTTCCGCGCAGAAAGTTGAGCGAATATTTGAACTACATTCTACCGAGCACCGTGCACCGGAGCGAATTGCATATTCGTGTATCGAATAAAAAAGGGATTTCGTAAAAATAAAATAAAAATGGTAATATATTGTAATTGTTGAATATGCGTGAATTTCGCGATTCCATCAGGCAAATGGAATTTCATGTCCCCGCGAACGTTATTAATTTTAATATATGTATTTGTCTTCCACTGGAAAACCCGTTTCCCTCTGAAACAACATTATTTTTGCAAAATCGCCGCGGTATTAAATAACGAATCGGCCGTTTAAAAACATCGAAAGTCCATTTGCAAAAGTAACGCGCGGCCGAATCGACGACGTTCAACACGGTGTTTGTTCGAAGTGAAATGCATGGAAATATACGAGCTGCCGGTATCATTGTCACTTCCGGCTGGGCCAACATTTTCAACGAAATAAACTCGTTTCGTTGGCCGAGTGTAATCGTTCAGGCTCCATCAAAAACTCCGGGCGGGCGAGAAATTTATTTTAATCTCGAAATCGTTGCCATTTTCGTAATGCACGAGAACGAAAAACGGTATCGATGTCACATTGTCAAAGATGGCGGCGGCACGAGTGGCCCGCCGGACACGCGCCGATTTTTTTCAATGTACAACAGCCGCGCGTCGCACGGCCTTGTTTGTTTTCCGTATTTGTTTCGACTTTTCCGGAAGGGAAAAGGACAAAAAGAAAATCGAATCAAACAAACGCGTCGCCAATCAAGCCGCACGAGTCTTTTTTTAACAGGAAAATTCCCGTGCGTTCCGCTGGATTGTCAAACCGGTCCTTGCGAGCAGATTTGTCCCTCCATTTTGAATAACCATTGTCGAAAATGGTCTCGGACTGCGCGCAATCATTGTGTGCAATCTATTTGTCGTACAGAAAAGTATTCTATAAGAACTATTTATCTTGAAATTCTATAAAATATAGCTGTTTCCTTTATCTCGATCGACAACTTGTAAATAACTTAACTTGAACTATATACTTTTGATTTAATTTTTACATACGCAATTATATATTTTTTAAAACATTAATTTAAGGTATATAAAATATTAGGTTATTCAGAAAGTCATTTGGTTATCTCCCATAAATAAAATGAATTAGCCAGTTGTTTACCATTTACCATGATCTCAATGGTTCCTGAAAATGGTGAAAAATGCTGAAATATAAAATTCGACAGATTTTGGTACAAAGGCTACTTCCACTGAGAACAAGATTTTCTTTGATTCCACTTTCGTAAAAACGAAAATACTTTCCGAACGATCTAATACACATTAGATACGTTTGACTAGCATCGGAATTTTTTCCGCACACTTGTAAATTCGATTTTCTCGATATCAGAGTACCGATATCAGGAACCTGCCTCTGGCGGCTCGATTAACGTCGCATAATTCCGCCGATAACGGACCGCTTAGGGCGGAAATATCGGTAAAATAAAAACTCCAGCTGCAATTTAGCGAACGATGGGTCACCGTCCGGCAGGGGAGGCTTTGCAGAAAGCGCGGCCAGATAGGAGACGATGAAGATTCATGCGAGATTACGTGAAACGCGAATTGTTAAGTCCCCTAAGCCCGGATTTTCGGAAAAGGGTGGAGGACAGCGGCGAGGGGCAACTACATACATATAGTTGGTCCAGTACGCTCGAGGCCACGCGAAATCTATACGCATTTATGGACGATTATGTAGCCGCGTTTTCGGTTTACGTGCGCGAAAAACCGCGATTCCGGCTCGGGGACGGTAACGATAACGCGTATTTGCACGGGGAACGGTTCACTGTGTAAATTGCAAATTTGTTGAAAATATTGCCGGGGCCGCGTCGCCCTGAAATCGCGATCCTATCGACTGCGCCACCGATTTTTACGGATGAAAAACCACTCCTCTGAATACAAAATTTTGTAAACTGCCAGTCAAATGAAATTTCATAGTTTTTTTAACATTTACGATCGGTCCTCGATATGGACAGATTCAATGCGACGATTTCGCCGCTAACGAGGGTGATAAACGTTATCGACTGCGGAGTTCCCTGGATAGTTCTTATTCTACGAAAAGTACAGATAGGTACGAATGAGGCTAATAAGTTAATATAGTTTTGCCCTCCATACTTTTATTAATAGTCATTAATATATCTCTCAATAGTAAAACAATGATCGTCGATGACACTGAACAATAAAAAAATATACAAAAATTTTTTTTAAATACTACGCTTATATTAGAATGCACTAAAAAGTTTTTTTTATATATTCTTTTATAGTTCAGCGTCGCCGAGGATCATTGTTTTACCATTGAGAGGTATTGAAACTATTAAATGGTTCTTATTCTACGAAAGGTACAGTGCACAGTAGAGACTAGAGTGTGAGTGCCAATTGGCAACAAAGAGTACAATTCCGCTCGACGGTTTTTAAGGAGATAGGGGTAAGTTACGGCGCCACGTCGAAGCAGGTACCTAGCGGAGAGGCTCGGCTGATCTCGAGCTATTATCATCAGCGGCCTGTCTCGCCTTCACGGCCAGTGCTAACGATCCCACGCAAACAAAAGAAACTAGAGACAGAGAGAGAATCAGGGGAAGAGGCAGAGAAGCAAGAAGAGATCGAGGAGATTCGGAGCCGCGAGCCAGTTAGAACCGAAACGAAATCGACCAGGTGATCACCACTCGGTGTTGACTTCCTCGGCACGAAACACACGGGAGAAGACCAATGGGGGCAAGAAACCACGTGGAAAAAACTGCGGGTAAACGTTGAAACGGGACGATCATCTCTTTTTATGATCCATTTCTCATTTTCTCGAGAATGAAGATCTGTAAAGAAAGTAAAGACACTCTTTTGTCTACTGTCTTTCAATTTTAAACGTCAACTCGTTTCGGTTGGTTTTACAGATCTGGATGGATCCGAAGATGTTTCTTATGGCAGCCGAGGGAAAAATAGTGAGTGAATTAACTTTGAAATTCAAGGACACTTTTGCGGCAACTGTTTTTTTTACAGATTTTTGAAAAAATAGTGAGATGAATTTATCTCGAAATTCAAGATCCATCAGAATTCAAGATCTGCATAGATTTGAAGATGCAGAGTACGAGAATGGTAATCAAGACAAAAAATGATGAGATGAATCGACCTCGAAATTCAAGATCAATCAGAATTCAATATCTGCATTGATTTGTAGATGCAGACTACGCCAATGGCATCCAGGACCAAACATTTCTTCGCACCCTGTGCAATCCCGTTTCTCCGCGAGAAATGCATATCAGGAAATCGCGGACACCGATCGCGTTTGACTTTGCACGCGAAACCACCGATAAGGAAGATCGGAGCACGGAACTGAATCGCAGGAAAAGGACGAATGTCCAGTGCCACGACCTTCTAATGAACAGACCCGATGGCGACGGGAATTATATCGGTAGCCCGTGTTACCAGGGAATCGTGTAGGCCGGCGAGAAGAAAAAAAGATCGAATGTTGGAAACGAGGAAGGAGAGAGCAACGTTGAACGATAACCGTGCGCCAGGACCTGTTTTTATTTTTCTAACCTGCCCACCCCGGTTAATACGGCCACTTCGAAGTGTTCGTGTGCGTTAATGCGGTGCGCCTCCGGCGAGGTTTTTCGAGATTTTCCCGACGCGATTGCGGCTACGCCGTTCGCAGGATTTACTTTATTTTTACCACGTTTTTATTAGCTCGCTTTCTTGTTTGTCTGCTGTTTGTTCGGTGGCAAATTTTGCAATTGATTTTAAACTAACTTCCTGATGAGCTAGAGACTTGAAATTACACACATGGCTCAGAACTGGATGACAATGCATTATTCAAAAAAAATTTTTTTTAAAAAGTCTTACCGTTTCGGAGAAAATAACAATTAAATATTTACCTTTTCATCCCCCCGCGACTACGTCATCGCGTTCAGCGATCCCCACTTCGTTCGACAACCCCCTCTACTTTACTATGCGTGCGCACTCTGACTCGTCCCCACTTCACGGACCCATTTCGCCCAGACGCGCGACGATCGTGACCGGTAGTGCATCATCGCTTTGTTTACCAAGTGAAATTTACAGTAAGCTTAGTGAGTATATAAAGTATTAATAAAGAGTGATAGAAGTATTAACACAAGACTAAAAAGCAGAAAATAAAAGCAGAAAGTAAGTAGCTATTCTACGGTTTAGATAATTTTCCAGTGCTTTTTCCTTTTTCTTGGGGGGACTTGGTCCTCTGGCTCCCTCCTGGGTGCACCACTGCATGTTTTGGCCATTGAATTTCGACTGGAAGTGGAAAGAATGCGGAGCTGAATGGTTAGCGTGACTTCAGAACGTAAAACTTGGGACTACATGTGCGATAGCTGGGAATAATCAGAGGACCTCTTTGTCCTCGTGTCGTTCTTGCCTCGGAAACGAAATGAATAGCTTTCTCAATCAGAATATCTCCCGTATAATTCATTTGAATTAGTGTTGGTTTTGTTTCGGGAAAGAAATCTGCAGTATAGCTACTGTGTAAACCAGCAGTCGTTACCGCAGATCTCCGAGCGAAGATTACGAGGAGCGAGTGGACCATTAGCGGTTTATCAGTGCAATTTATAAAGTGAAACTCGAAATTATAGATCCAATTTGATACGGTCGAACGGAGGCGACCGACCAGTCGTTTAATGGGCCAATATCGAATCGCGGGCCACGATTATTCTTTGCCAGGTACGATCACCAAAGTCCGCGCCATTTAAGCACCGATCGGACCGCAATTAATTCGTAATCCTGCGCGGAATAAAAATGTGGTTTCCTAGCGTGCTGCGCCGCCCGTCTTGTGCGGTCGCTGGATCATTAGAATTCAATGAACTCCTGTGATCCTTTCCCGATTAAAGATAAAACTGCGAAGATAATATTTACAAATAATTTTTAACAAATTGGAAAAAATTTCAAATACTCGGAATTACGGAAAATTTATATCTACAGTTTTGCGGTTGTGTTTCGCACTAAAAAAACTGAAAGTCACGAAGTTTCAGGAGAACTGTGTCAAATTGAGACGAGGGATGGATAAGGGTTAAGTTATGGATCCGCTTTTGCGAATAAATGTAAAATTCGGGGACCACAGTTCCACCCCTTCCTCTGCACATTCTACACGGTCGCAACCCTCGTAATTTTTGAGTTGTCATAGTTGTCAGAACTCCGTGAAAACTTTATGGTAAATTGCACAGTAAGGCGCACGCGTGACCGAAAAAGAAGCAGACGCGAGATGCAACCCCTTTCGAGGGCAAGGGAAGTTTCGTTCTGAAAGTGAGCGTCATTCTCGATCGAATTGAGGGTGGTAGCCGGTGACTGGCTCCACACAATATCGGTTAACAAGCCGTCGAAAACTGTCAGGGCTCGTTCGCGAGTCCCGTGGCAACTTCCCCGGAAACTTGTCCCCGTTCCGTTGGCGATTTAAGGACGACCGCAAAACTCTTTTCAATCGGCCGAGTTCGACGGGCACTCGTGAAAGCACTTGGTTTCAACCGCACAGCCACTCGACCTGACAACGAGTGTGAAATTACACTCCCCGACGACGTCTCCAGGCTGACACCTAAACACTCTGGCCACCGCGAGACTTTCGGAACCCGCGTAATTAGCACCCGAGGAGTCCGAAGACGAGTGAAACAGTGCAAAGGAATAATTAAAAATGGAATAGGAAATGATAAAATTTATCATATATGAATTTTTTGTTTAACCCTTAGCTGCATAGTCTATCATATCTGATACAGTTAACAAATCTGGTATATAGTAAACGAAAAATCTATTTTTTATTACGTTTATTTATTTTTCTGAAAATGTCGTTTCAATTTTTTAAAATATTTTTCCCTATAATAACAAGGGATGAAGGGTTAAAGAGGAAGGAAATTGAATTATGTTTATTTTTCTGAAAATGTTGTTTTAATTGTTTTTCAATATTTTTCCCTCGAATAAAATAGAAAAATTGACCTTATTTCAATGTTTTCATCCCAATTAAAAAAGTCGTACAGTGAAGAGTTAATTATCACTGAGAATAACATTTTACACGATTCCACATTCTTAAAATTTGCCTAGAAAAATTGAGAATTGCAGTCTAGGGATGAAATAACAAATTGTTTGAATACGATGAAAATAGAATCACAAGGTGAAAGCTTTGCAAAATTACGTCATCGATATTTATTCAATCATTCAATTGTTATCGGTAACATCGATTTCTATATTAATCAATAGCAACCACGTCAGGACAATGATGTTTTTAATGATTAAATTGATTATTTCTAAATGATTGATCTTCTACATATTTTTACCCGAGGGAACATACGGCAGTTACAAAATATCAATGATTCAATTTTCCGGCAGAAGTGAAACTTTTTTGTTATGGACGTCGCTGCCGTTGTTATTTCCTATTTTCCCAGCGCTTCTATCCGTTTCGTTTTCATTCAAACAATACTCACGTACATGTAAACTAAACATTCTTTTTCCCTTTGTTCACCGAACAACTGCAATAAATGATTTTACGTGCGCCAGAGCTAAAACATTTGATTGCAACGCGCCGTTCGGGAACTTCATGCGCGGAACTTTATGTGGGAACGGAGTAATTAATTTAGTGCAAAAAATTGTTCGTCAGCGATAAAAAATTCTAACATGTTTTAATTAAGCCGTCGCTTTTTAATTAAGGATCACTGTGAGAACAGAAAATGATACAGACATGGATCGTACAAAATTCAGGTCAACATCTTTGCGGCAACTCGAAAATTTTCAAAACTTTAAAAACACAAATTATTTCTTTTTCCAATATCTGCTCATATCAGGTGCAATTTTTGAAAAAATTTCTCGTCGCATCACGTGATAAATTAAATGTTCAAATTTTTCAAAAAAGTATTTTTGGGGCGTTCGAGTATTAATGGAGTCACGGTAACTGGCCGGAGTCGCTATTAAAATACACGCCGGATGGCGCGCGCGGTTGTGGTTCCGGCTAATTAAGATAAGGCGGAATATTATTAAGATTTAAGTTACATTCGAAATTTCATTCGGCGCGTGGCCCGTGGCCATGGATACACCCCGCCGCGCACCCCTCTGACGTTCGGAGGTTTTACCAGCGCGGTTATCCGAAATTATCCTTGCTATCCTGTCGGCCCTGGGGGCGTGTTGTGTGTTTCGAGTGCATTAAACACACAGAGGCTGCACCTGCTGCAGGCCCCTTTCGATGGCCTCGCGGTGTACAAGCTATACAGGTCGGCTCAAGAGTTACCGCCGATGATGCTAACTTTTCCGAATCGCAAAAGGGAGTTGGATGAATACGAGTGATCACGTTATCAGAGCCCTCGGGCTGTCTGCGCGCAGCTGGTCTGACGAGGAATTCAGTTTACAACGAAGTATGCTGTTACGCACTTGTGCTACTAGCTGATTACTATGTGATGGTCGTCGTGGATCTTCGTTTTTATCTCTCATACGTTCCTAAAAAATAGCTGCATAAAAGATACTAGGATGAAATCAACAAATTATGTTTCACTTAATTAAATAATTATATAGAAAAGGTCTGCGTACTCCGATTTTTATAAAATTGTACTATGTTATAGATTTCGACATTTTGAACAACTTTTTCCTTTTCCAATGTAGGGAGGTCGCTTTCAGTTTTCGAGATATTTGCAAAAGACTATCGCTAATACGTGCAGGAGTACGAAAAATTCAATACAGTATTCGCGATAGTATTTTACAAATATCTCAAAAACTAAAAGCGATCCCTCTATATTGGAAAAGGAAAAAGTTGTTTAGAATTTGTTGCTGCATAACATATTAAAATTTCATTAAAATCGGAGTACGCAGACCTTTTCTATATAATTACCATCGAAACATTCATCTTTATTCATACATTACGCCCGATACACCTCACTAAATAAATAGAAGTATGATATTTTTAATCGGTCTAATATTCTGAACATTTAAAATATTTCGTCTAAAATGAGATGTGTTGGATATAGATAACGAGGTCGATGAGCTTCGTGGTTCTAAAATTTCTGGACCATAAAAAATGTGTCAGGACTGTGCAGAAGGGTGTTCGCTGAATCGAGATGCATGATTTAGGATGGACGCTTAAGATAGTTCCATCTCGGACGAGTTTTCCAGGCAATACTGTGCCTCGTGAAGCATTCACTCGAGAAAGAAACCCGATAAACACCGGAAACAAGTCGCCCGGAGGATTCAAGCCAGCTAGACGACGAGGACGAGAGCTCCTGTTGGCCCGAGTTTGCCGATAAATTTGTTAACAAATTTCAAGCGGCATAATTAGAGACAGCTCGTCTAGCGTATCATTAAACCAAGATACCTCTCGTTAAGCACGTCCACGATGAAATTGAAGCATCCAGCTGGAGCTCGCGCGCTCCACTCCGCGCAGCACCGGCCAACTTTCGCATAAAGTTAAAGCCGTGCCCGAGGCGCAAAAGCGTCTTCGAGGCAGGCGTGACTGAACCGGTGATTCGAGATAAGCTCGACCTTTGCCGTGTGGCTCACTACTTACGGCTTGCTTTCGCCATGCTCCACCTTCATTGTTCGACTATTAACCCAATGATTTAGTTTTTTTTCTCACCGATCAACATGAAACATAAAACCATTGTTTCACACAGAGAACATCCCAGCCTCAAATTTTTGTAATTACAGGTTTCAAAATCAATTTCACCCTTTTGCAAATCAAACGCAATCTTTCTAAAGCGATTTCACCCATTAGGAATATTTTAAATTAATTATTTATTTATTTTAGGGAAACGTAAGACTGGATTTTCTATTTTAAAAATGTATCAACCACAATTGAGTCATACAAAACATACATTTTGAAAGTTATTTCATAAATTAAGAATATTGAAAATTAATTATTTTAATGTTCCAAGTAGTCATCTTCTATGTTCATGTTCATAATAAAAAATTTTCTTCGTCGATTACAAGACAAATTAACAATATTAAATAAATTAAGGATATCATATGAACGTTCTTAATAAAATGAAAGTAGATTTTCTTCTAGGTTAGAAGATGGCCGCTACGGAAGCTGACGTTCCGGAGGTCGAAGGTCAGACGATTCCCGGGAACGATCGGCAAATCTTCGACTGCAGCCAGTTTCTAGGAGCAAGTTCGTCGTGGGGAACGTCGTCCGGCCTTGTCTTATTGCCAAATATCCTTTGATTAACGCATTCAAGCGACGGCGCGGTCGCAACTTGCACTCGAAACTTCCGGGGGCGAAGTTTCCGAGAGGCCGAGGGCAGGAGGGGTGAGTTTCCAGGTAAGCTACTTAATCGTGCCTGACTGTAAATCGTCGTGCGCTGGTTGCAGCGTAGCCGATATTTCGTAGATAGTCGTTAAGCCCGGTACCGCGGGAAATGTATTTTCCTAGCCGTGCATTGTTGCGTACCCCAGCGAACCCCATAAATTACCCGATTTTACAGGGCGTGTGCTGTTAACCGTTCTTAAGTTCGACCCGTCGATCGAAACTGTTCCGAGGCCGCGTGAATGCTTCCCAAATTGGTTCACTCGGGAGCTTGATTAATCGGGCAAAATAGATACCGGGTCTTCCTCCGCGAAACTCACCCTCCACCCTTCGCCACTTTCTTCTGTACATCTCTGAAATACTCAACCCTTTCGACTTGAAGCAATTTCAATTCCAAAATCAAGACATATTTCAATGTAGAATATCCTCGTTCTTTTTCAATTTCTAGAATACAGAAAAATTTAATAATTTAATAAACCCCTTGCCGTATTTTAACAAGGCAATTTTTTGTAATAATATTCTTTGATGTAAAATCACAATTACCGTTGAATCCGGACGAATAACAAATATTAAAATTTCTCTCGGAAGGATGAGTAAAAAAAGGAATTTTCTGTGAAGAGTAAATTCGAGAATTTCTCTTTGAATTAAACAGAAAAATGAAACCAGATTTCCTTGTACAAATACTACTTTCCACAGGAAGAAATGTGTGTGACTTTTTAAATAATTTCTTAGTAAATATATGTTCGTTGCGCATCCCCGACGACGTCTCGGGGTCGTCCATTTTCTAAAATTACAAAAGCTATCGGCGCACGGTATCTCGAAGGCGAGCTCTCACCGAGACCGACGTGTATGCGCAACTCATTGTATCATTGTACGCGATTCGATATCGCGAACCGAAACTTCCCGAGAACCCTGCTCTTTCTCCCTCCTTCTCTCTCTCTCTCGCTCTCTCTCTCTCTCTCTCTTTCTCCACCCACCACTAAATAACCCTACGAAATCACGTCGGAATCGGGTGTGGAGGCTTTTCACCAAGGTCCGCCACATCCTCTTACGTTGCAGCTGCTGCAACGATAGAATCTTGGCCTCTCCCCGTGAATACGTTCCCCCGCTTATCTATATATGATTACACGTCTATGTAGTTTGAAACTCGGCTTCCTTCTCGCCGTTTCTCTGCCCTTCGCCGACGCGAGTTTCTCCCGGTACAAGTCCCTCGGTTTCTCCTTTATCAAACCTCTTTCCACAGACGACGTCTCCAATCCTTTTCCCACCCTTTAAGGATTCCCGATTAATTGGATTTTTAATTAATTTTTGTTGCGACTCCTCCGACTCCCCCTCGAACATCCCCCAACGAATATCTTAAAAATCCACCTACCTTATTCGAAAAGTGAAAATATGAAATTTTAGAATATTGTATTAACGTTTTTTAAAGTAAAACAAATCATTAAGGGATGAAATCAATTTTTATTTTATTCCTGCTTCCCACAGGTGACGCGAAACATTTTTATTTTGCATAAAGATGTAGTCTAATTATTCGTGATTTGATTTTTACATTGAATAATATTTTCTAGAATTATTTTTCAGCGAAGCTTTCGCCGAAATATCCAACGTATTTATTACCGAATCGATTTTATTATTCAAATTATTCCCCTGCCTTGTGATTTGCTGCGCAAGCAGTTTGTTAATCTTATTATTAATGTTTTTTCAGGAGACGAAATTATATATTCGATGCGGCCGCTGCGCGTTTGCTGTAAAGATTGAATATTCATGACCGCGAAACAACATTTCCCTTCGATTTATTCGAACCGGATTTTATATATCCGTATTTATTAGACCCTGTTTAAAACGTGCGCGGAGAAACAACCATACCGTATTAGTCCGAGCTCTATTTTGATCGATATAAAAGTGTCTTGTTCTTATTTCAACCTTTCCCAGCGATTTCATATTCTCCTCGCATTTCTGGAAATACGGCTCCGGGAAGAAATGGCTTTTCACGGTAATACAAGTAGCACGCGTATTTCAAAAAAGTTATTTCATTTTCGCATTTCGCTCTTCTCTCCGGCGCGCCTCCGAGAGCCCAGAGGTTCGAGATTTTAATGTTCACCAGTCGGCTCGGAAGGTTATTACTAGACTGCGGATTTTATGCATTTATGAAAAATCCGAGTAGAAGGAATCCCCAACAGTGTGTAATTCACAATTTTTCGAAATCATCCCCTAGTGTCTCAAGCGGATAAACAAAGTTGTCGGTCGCACTGGTAGATATTTATTTCACACTCAAGTACTTATTTCATCGAATAAAAATTTAAAGATTAAAAATGCATTTTCTTGCATTCGACTCGGGAGAATTTTCTATTTTGCAGAAAATTTTCAATCTGGTTATTGAAAGGCGAAATGGACACGGTTTCCTTGTTCCCTTAAAAGAGAAAGAAGACAAAAACCAGAAGCGTTGAAGATTCTTATTTCGAGAGCTGAACTCCGCCGGGGAAATCGACAGGTGAATAATTGAAAAAGTTCGCTTGTCACCGCGAATGCATTAACGTCACACACGCGAGCGTCGGTTGCGCCAGGAATGCGTTTCCGGTCGCGTTGCCTGCTGTTGTCCTTATTCAATGGCTGCTCGAGTTATGGACAAGTTGATGCACATGAAACTCAGAGACCGGGAGGGGAGGGGGTAGAGATTTTAATAGAGAGAAATTCAAATAGACTGGGATTGCAGCCGACGCAACTGGGGAAATCAATACGGAGGAAATGAAGCCGAGGTTGCTATGCTGTTTTCTGCCAGAATTTGTTTCTCCTTGTGTGCCATTCGCGCTTGACAACTGAAGCGAGCCTATGTATCGAAGGAAGGATTCAATTCACGGCTTTTATACCGCGATCAAAGTGTTTCAACTATGATCACTGAGATCTTTAATTTTGTTGAGCGTTTGAGCTATGAAGACTGAGATCATTTATTTTGTTGATCGTTTGATTTATGAAGACTGAGATTTTTAATTTTTCTGATCATTTATGACCTATAATAATTTCATTCTATATGATTTTTTCATCTTATATTTATATGAATATGTAGTAATTGATTAGACACCAACATATTTAATAATGTAAAGAATATTTTAAATAATGGTAGATCATGAACTCCGTGCTCGTCGATTTTGTTAATTATATTCGATTATTATTTTGGGGATGCAAAATATGAAAATGTTCATCATGAATAGGACGCAGAAGCAAAGTAAAAATTAATTTCATCCCTTAATGACTTTGTTACAATGAAAACATCAATATTCGTAATTTTCTCCGATCATTTGCAATTTCTGAATAAATAAATAAATACATGTACCTATAATTATAATATTGAACAAATGCTTTTCGAATATACTAGCCTCGACTCGGAACAACACTTAACCGGTCCACTCGGCGAGTAATTATCTCGTCGTTCGAATTTAAACGAGAAACCAAACACTTGCCGGCGGAAAAAAAGTAGAGATTTCCTTTTGCTCATCTCTGACAAAGGTTTTCCCGACTACAAGAGCAGCCACTCTCGTCTTCATTTTCTTTTTTTCGCAGTAATAGAGATGGGGACACGGTGACGATGGAAAATTGGGGAAGGTAAATGGCCGCCCTAAAAGGACGTCTGGCCTCGCACCTTCCTAATTCACTTATTCGTGTTGCCTCCGGGTTTTTAACGAACAGGCTGAACACTCAGTTACCCTAAACCCCTGTCCGACGACGGCGACGGTCTCTCCTGGATTTCTCACGTGTTTACTGAACCTGTCAGACGAGATCTACGGTAGAATTTGCGTTCCATGCACACGGAAACTTTAAAATGAAACTTTTCTACCGTTCGCGACGTCAGCGAGAATCGAGTAGAAAATTCTAGAGACATCCGAAATTTCTAACCTGTAAACTGTTTTTAGAAAGTAGAAATTAATGTTGAAGCGCGAACAATATAAGTACGAAATATCAGATGATCACACAAATTCGTCGATTTGAAAATAACATTGACTGGTTCAATTTTAAAGAATATAGTAATAATTGGAATAAAATTTCGCTGTGCAGCACAGTTTGTTTAACATCATGAATATTAGCGAAAAATTTTTACATGATAACACCGGCTCGTAAAATTTTCGAACTGATCTGCTATTCACGGAAATGTGGGCGGAGAGGGTGATGAATATTCAAGGAACTGTCGATAATTTTTCATACAATTCCGCGTGAAAGGCATGCTAACGGGCCCCTCCGATTATTGTATTTACAGCGTTGGTTTATTTGCGGCGAAGTGGTAAACGTCCGTGGAACAGAAACGTCAGCGGCGTGATTAACAGCGGACAACGGTGGTCGAAAAAGAGGTGGTAAACAACCGTCGAACCGGGCCAATAATTAAAATGATATTCCTGAATTTGATACGTCACGTCTCCCGGACTGATTCGATTAATTCGCGATTATATTCATCGGCCACGGTCGGCAGGACGGCCCCCGGTATCGATTCGTCACGGATCCTCTCGGTCGACTGCCCCTTATTTCACACCGTCATAACTGAATTTTAATTAATACCGGAATTATTAATCTGCCTAGCCGGCCGGCAACTTTGATCCGGCTATTTTGCAGGAATAATTGAAAAAGTTTCGGCCCGAGGTCTGTTTAAGCGAGCCGCGGACAATTTTCGGACGACCCTTCTCTGCCTCGAGTTTACCGGCGACAGCGACACCCTCCGAGAATGTGTGCGCGCTCGAAACCCCTAAACCGGGGTGTTAAAATATTATTCGCCTCGCTGTTAGACCGCCCCCGATTAAGATTAATCTTTATTCTAGGTGTATCGACCTGTCCGAGCTGGTATAAGCCCTGTTTTAATATTCCGCCACCCTTAATGCGGTCGATAGAAACTCTCTCGATCATCCTCTGATTTTTACTTTAGTATTACCGACGCCCGAAATATTATTCTCTCTCCCGAATTACGGATTTTAGGGTCTAACGAGGGTCTAAGCGGATCAACCCTTACGTTAACCCCTTGCCGTAACATTTTCTTTACATTGATTAGAACGTCTTCATCCTCAAGAACTAGAAGAGAGAAGGAAATTCATAGTTTTTGTATAGTTACATTTATTTGAATGATTAAATATTCGTACTTATTAGACTTTGTTAAAATTTTCATCGTGAGGATGGTTGAAATACGGCCAAGGGTTGATAACGAAAATTTTCCACGGTATTCATTGACAGGTAACCTTGACCACATATTTCAAGGTCATCAAAATCGATCAGGAGGTCCTCAAAGTAAATAATTATCCAATGAAACAACCCTAAAACAACCAGAGCATCAAAGATGGCAGATCGGTCTCTTTCAAGGTGGAGTAAGCATGGATCCTGAAGAACGGGCCACTGGGGTTGTGTTTTCCCATTGAACCCGTCGCGTCCCGAATTATTTCGTTCCACGCGACGACGCGTTGGAAGGGTCAGCCTGGCCCCCGGAAAAGCAACAGCTCGCCATAAAAGCCCGGGCAGAGGCTCGACGTGCCCGGTTCTCGCCGTAAACTCGTTCCGATCGTGTACCAGCGGCAAACAGTTTCGACACGGCTTATTAGGCTTGCTCTGAATAATTGAGCACCGTGTTAATTAACTCGACTTCTAACCCTTCGAATTAAACACCGGGGAGAACGTGCGACGTCGCTCTCTCGCGCGCCCCCGTGAGAACCGGCCGATTAAACTCGCGACCGAAACCACCCGCCCCACCCCTATCGTCCTCCTCCTCCTCTTCAGCTTCTTTTCCTTCACCCTGCAACCCCCTCTCGCCGTCATGCTGATTTCATTACGCCCCTCCACTCGTGTTTCGCAGAATTTATTGGGGTGATAATTGTTTCGCGACGATCCCCGTCGGTTTTCCGCCCGGTAAAAGTCCGGGCCGCGTCAATTTTAGGGGTTGTTTTTGAGGGTGCGAACGCGAGAACAGCGCTGGGAACGCTGTCTGTCGTAAAAAAATAAACTTTTAAGAAATCGTTTCTTGTTCGGAAGAATTAGTTTTTCGAAAAGTTAAAATGTTCAAGGATAGAAACATTTATTGGTTGCGCGCACTCGTTCCTCGCTTTTCGATGCTCGAATTAAGTTGACGAGGAAACGCGTTCCGATCTCTGACAAGTATCCGCGATGACGAAGAAAAGCTTTCCGTGATCTCCAATGGAGACGAACGAAATATAGGAAGCTTTCGAGGGGGATCGTAAAACTGTCAATTCGACTCATCGAAATTCCCCTTTGACGTCTGCTCGCCGGGAACGTGAGGGGAAATTGATTCCCTCGAGTGGCGAGACTCGACTTGGAAAAAAATATACATCGGGAATTTTGACGACGTGCCTGCGATACCGTAACGATCGAAAATGTGAAATCCATGGTGCTAGAAATGTTCAACCCATCATTAATTACCACTGTGTTAATTCGTGCATTTACAAGCGATTATAAAACTCATATAAGATTGAAATATAGCCAACGGAACAACTAAAATTCCTGCATCAGCTCTGGTTACCAATCTCTCCGAGATTCAATTTGGGAAAAATATACATCCAGAGTTTTAACGACGAGCCTGCATTTTGGTATCAATGTTAAAGGTATCCTTCGGTTCACCATTAATTACCACTGCGCTAATTCTTGCATTTATATGCATTTCTAAAACTCAAACAATATTAAATTATAACCAACAGAACAACTAAAATTCCTGGATCGAGTTACCAATCTTTTGCTCGCCGGGGGCGAAAAAACAAACGGTGTACAAATAGAACTGGTGGAAAGTTGGCGCGCATATTTCACCGAAAGCTCGCGTAAAGTGGACTTAAGAAGGCGAAGGGAAATTATAACTTTCGTCAAAATTCCGGTAAAAACTGATCCCTCGAGAGGAGGTCTTTCTGTCGCGGCGAGAGGGTTGGTACGGGGAGGGAAAAAATGTCGAATCTTCGGACGCGTATTAAGGGTACGTTGTCAGGGCTAATTCAACGCTCATCCACGATGAGGCTACGTCGTCCCTCATAAGTCGGTATTCAGCTGGAAAGTTTTCCCCGTGTCTCGAAGCGGAATTTCGTGCGCGAAACTTTCCCAAAAAGCTCTTGTGCCCGGGAGCGATGAAACAAAACTGACAGCGTTCCTCTGACGAAGTTACCGGGCGACACCCCTAACAAATTCTAATCTAATCGAGGCCGATGCGCGAAGAAAACGCCCAGACTCGCCACCCAACCCCCAGAGGAAACCCACCCCCTCCCCTTTATCCGCGGACCGTTGCGTTGGCCGGCTCTCCACTTTCAACCCTCCGCGACGAGGAACTTTAATATTAGCACTCTGCAAGTCAAACTCTCTCCACCCGGCGGAAGATTCGAACTTCTTTCCCGTTTCAACGCCCCCGCCCGCCAACCCCCCGCCCGCCATTTTGAGTGACAGGGAGAGCACTGTCGCCAATTTGCCGCCAAAACCTCCACAGCGAACGAAGAATTTACAGTTTCGACTGTGAATTTTATATTGTATTTATCGCAAACGTAACCCGGAGGACGAGATGATGGGGGTTAATGAAGTTCCCTCACTTTCTTCAAGTAGTTTTCTTTACTTAATCATCGCTGACGATGTTTGTGCTTGAATACAAATTTTTCCAAGACTCCCGGTACACGGGAAGTGGATTAAGTGGAATTTTTCTTCGCCTCTGAAGAGCTCCTTCGGATTTCTCGGGAAATAAGAACGTTAAATGAGTTCGGTAATCTTTAATCAAGTGCCCGGGGTACGTTTACTCGTTATCAATGATAATATATTCCTTTGAGGAAAATTCATATTCCGCTCGCGCGAGGGCGTCGGAATTCAAATTAGCATGGTGCAATTTACAAATTGAAATTCATACGTATGTTCGGTGAGAGATTTTGAATAGTCACTTTTATTTAATGTATTTTATTTTACTGTCAGTCTGAATATATTTATTTCACTTGAAGATCTAAATATATTTTATGGCGGAATAGACAAAATTTGCAAAATTGTCTTTACTCACGGTGTCTGGTTTTAGAGGAGTCGACCCGGAGCGTTCCCTCGCTTTGTATTTGATCTTTGCCATTTGTGACTCGGCAAGTGTAAAACCCAACGTCAGAGACGTCCAGATTGATGATCTTCAGCCGACTGCCGGCGATGTTCTTTGCAGCGTGCTCGTGTGCCTGAACATTAGAAATGCCAGGCTGAAATAGTTCGACTTGCGAAACAAATTATTCGAGACTGAGAATGTGGATCTTACAAAAAGATATTTTCTGGATGATAAATGTTGACGATTTTTTATAAAGATACATTTAATAAATCTGGTGGAGCGTACCTGCGCGTGAATTTTTTTGATAGTGATCTTCGGTCGTCTCTCCTCGAGAGGTGCTTCGTTCTTCAGCCATTTGATCCTGGTTGGCGGCGGATCACCGACCACCTCGCATCTCATGTTGGCCACCCCTCCAGCATCCCTTGTAATATTCGTTAGGGTTCGTATGAATTTCAATGTGCCGCTCTTGGACCCGGATGTTGCCTCCACGTCGGTCCTGAAAATGAAAAATAAAAAATGTTAGCAGAAATATCAAAGTTTCTAAATGAAATGAAAGATTATCTATAAATGGTTAAAAGAATCAATTCCAAAAATATTTCTATATTTCTATATTTCTATATTTCTATATTTCTATATTTTTAATAAAATATAATCAACACTCCAGTAATCCTCAAATATCAAATATTAAAATGCTATTTTCCAGTGGAAAATGTAAGAATCCGCTGGATATGGTATGCGAGATTCTAACCTACTGGAAAACAAGGATACGCGTTCCCCGAACACCCGTTAGAGGATCCTCATTGAAATGTATGAGCAACATGTTGTCGCGAGAAATTGACCAAAGAACGTTCAGGACGAGGGTTCAATTTTTTATTGCTTGTCAGTTTACATGCTCCGTTTAGCATGATTACAGGCACAGGAGCGTACGACGTATGAAAATTCAACGATTATTATACCTGTATCGATATTTTTACAGCGTGCGAGCAATTCCCGTTGGGGAAAAAATGCGTTACACGACGCCCCGGAATTTGTAACGATCCGTATTACATGCTTATACCTCTCGGAATACCCACTAATTATATGTTCTTCTACTTTTTTATTTACCAAATAACAGCCACGATTTCGATCTATTGGGTTTGCAAGAAAGTAATTTCGGTATTTTAAGGTGGAATAAAACCGAATTTTTTTATTCAAGCGATGAACTTTAATAAAATATTTTCTTGTTTGTTCTTTAAGGCAAAAAATTATCCAACAAATGGGAAAATATCTTATTCGTCAAAATTCATTTTTTGAGTAAAAAATTGGGCCTCTCCTTCTCTATCTCATTTTAAAATACCGAAATTACTATCTGCCAACCCAATACAAAATCGAGATCAATTTTTCCGATATACGCAATTAAAACTAAAACAGAAATTCCGGAGCAAGTTTCACGATTCATTAATCGTTATCAGTATTAACCACGCTAGGGGAGATTTAAGGTAAATTTGCTAGAGCAACGGATATAATACAATCGAGTTATATTGGTAGAATTAATTCTATAGACGTTGCGACCGATTGATTTTGCGGGTAATATAGTGGGCGCATAACGATGTCCGTGTTTGCTATAAACTATCATGGTCCAGCGATGCCCCGGAGGTCTCGTGTTCCCTGCCACACATAAGATCGATAGCCGGAGTAATTTCATCGAGGCTCTCGCTGCTAACAATGTAACTTTAAAATGGGGATCATTAAAGGAGCTGGCTCTTATCAGGGCCAGCCAGTGAAAGTTTCAGCTGATTGACAAAGGAATTTTGATTAAGCCAATGGCGCGGGGACATTGGGACGAGGATTCTCCAACGAGAGAACTTCGAATGCTCCTTCATCGATCAAGCGTCCCTTTGATCTTTTTAATCCAATATTTTTGGAAGCTAAGGTTTTATTACTTATCCTGTCGCCTTGATCGATGGACGCGTGATTGAAGTGTTCCGATATTAAAATACTCGAGTAAACTCGGTCGATGATGTGTCTACGAAAAATAAGATTTTTTACATTACCACGTTTTTTTCGACTTTTGGCTTTAGGCAAAAAACTATTGCTAATTAATATAATATAAATATAATATAAGAAACAATTATCCCAAATTGTTGTAAAATCGTTCTCCCCTGAATTCCCACCCCTAATCTGACCGAGAGTTCAACGCTGCTCTGACGAAACGGCCGGGTGGTTGATAAATTTCAGAAATATGTAGGACCGAATAATTCGCTGGAGAAGTTTAGAGTCGCGACACCATTTATCGTTTGAGCTGTTCAATTTCTGGGTGCGAAACGTGTCGGCGTTACCGTGCGCCGCCATCGCGATTCCCGACATAAATCACGCGAAGTGAATTAACGTATTCCACGGTGTGGCGCGAAGGCTCGCGAGACAGGGGAAAAGAGTGAAATCTTGGCCAGTCCATTTCCAGAAAACACTCCGGTAAATAGCGCGACCCCAGCTATCGTATATCAACCCCGTTGATAAGAGGGAACGTCCACGGCGGCACGCATTATTTTGCCGCGAGTTTGCGACAACCGAGGGTGAGAAGAATAGGGTGGTGTGGTGCGGCTCCATTAACATATTCATACTTAATATTCTAGTCGCGACCACTCCAACGGCGACGTCCGCCCCCGTCCGATTTATATTGGCCGAATATACACGATTACTCCCTAGCCCTTCCACAGTGCCAACCGGAAGTCGCAATTGACTGCAACTTCCACGAGCAGTTTCCTGTCGATTCGTCGCCGACTACTTTCTCCTACTTCTTCTTCTTCTTCGATCGCTTCGCAATTCTCACTCCCCTCTAAAATAAATTCGCCGAGCCTCGAATTCTTCAAAATCCTTTGACGTTTTTATAAGTTTAGCTATATATAGGGTGGTCTGCTCATACGACTTTATTTGAGACTGGCTGATCCGACAGACGTTGTCGAAAACTGTATTCAATTAAAAAAAACTAGCAATAGTTTTTTGCAATTATCTCGAAAACTAGAACCAAGCACCGGGTAGTTGTAATGACAAAAGTTGTTCAAAATGTTTTCCCTGACAACATATGTCAAGATCAAGGTCATCATTTAATTTTTATTTATATAAATCTTCGCAACTATTTCGGTAAAAACCGTCCATCAAGAATACGCACGATTTCTTCGGCGCCGTTCGAGACAATGGCCGCTATCAGGCTGCGCCGTAATTTCGCGAACCCTCGTTCAAGACACTCGGTATATTAAACTTCTTCATTGACACGGCGACGAGGTGAATCGCGACAATGAGCGACGATTATGCAAAGAGCTTTTGAAGCACGCATGTCAGACACACAGCTAGCGTTGCGTCGACCCACGTTCTTCATCTCTCTCCCTCTCTCTGGCCGTCGCAGACGAGGAAAAGCTGGGTTGGGAACGGGTTGCGATTGTTGTCCCGCGATTAATTAAACTCTCCGGTACCCGGTGGAAATTTGTTCGTTTGCTTCTTTGTTCGCGACGCGGCCATTCAGTCGGGTCAATTTGGACAACAACGGCTCTCGGCCAATAACCGCGCCCGGTTTCTTTCATGTTTTATAACGATCGCGTGAAAATTCCTCGAGTGTCGAAACGAGTGAGAGAAGGGGGGTGGTGGTTTGTGGGGGTAGTTCGCAGAGGAATAAAAAAGCGTCGTATCCACGCGGAAATGGTTAATTGAATTTCGTCAAGTCCCGGCGACCTCCCACGGACTTTCCGGACAATTTGAAATTCAATCGAACACCGAATTCGATCGAATTAAACTTTCGCCCGGGGATCCCCGTCGTTTCGTGTTTCATTGTGCGGTTCGATGGAAGCTTCATCAAACTGTAGCCGCCCCCGTCTCCGTGAAAAAAGCGCCGGTTTTGTTTTCGGGCATCGAGCTTTTGGATCGAATTTCCGCGTCTGTTTCCTTTCCAAGGTTCCATTTCCATCGAGAATTTGAAACGTTTTGACTGTTATCTTTTTTGTTGAGCGCCGCACTCCACCCTCTGCGTTTTCCAACCCCCCTTCTACACCGTCGGTAAAGTAGAAACGGAAGAATCGAAAGATCGCAATCGACGAGTGGTTTGGGATCTTTTTGCGAAATAATTTTCCACGTCGATGTCGGCAGAATAGTGGGGAAAATATTTCTTCATTATAAAACCGTTTGATCGATTGAACAACGCGGAAGCGTGAAACGGACGCACGGAGAATTTAACGCCGGGACACTACTTCCGCGTAATTGAATATTGAAACCGAATTGTTTCATCAATTTTTTAAATACCGTCGGAAACGTATCGTATCGAAGTAACTAGTTTTTTTTTTAATTGGATAGAACAACCTATTTCTGGCGACCGCCGTCCGATAAAATCCTTCGAAAAAATGATTTTTACAAGTAATCCTCCGACGCGGCCGGATTTCCGTTTCGCATTGTGATTCGCAACTTTTTTTTGTTTTTTTTTTCAATCGACCGTCCTCCTCCTCCCGTCTCGGTCGATTTTATGCGCCGCCATTAAAGGATTATCGAATTACCGGGGACAAAAAAGTTACGCTCGGAAAGTTTCGCAAAATTGAAATCACCGGTGCATGCGTTAACGATGTCCCGGCGGTTTTCAACGTCAAACGACACGAACAAAATTAACAGCGTCCACAAAATCCGCGGCCGGATAGAGCAGGGGGGAACGAACGGCGGCTGCGAGCCGGGGGATGGAGAGTTCGAAGGAAAAGAGGGCTGAAAAAAGGGGCTCGTGTTTCCTCTGTGTTTACCATGCAAAGTTACTCCATGCATTTTGAGAAGCCATTCGACCGGCGCGCGGGAAAAATAACGGAGCATGAGCGTCCGCCAAACCTCGAGTACTATTTTTATTTTTAAGATTATCGTCATCCACGTTCTTCCGAACGATTCGCGTTTTCACCCTTTCGCGAGAATGCATTTAAAACGAGGCTCGAGCCGCTCCAACGTTCCCTCGACGCCGATATTCTCTACAAGGAACGCCGAACACGTACAGTCGCCGACAAAAATCTCCAAAATCTAAGCAATTGGCAGTACGAAATTTTGTAACGATTAGACTGTGATATCGGCATTCAACTGATTGGTAATTATAGGAAAAGGTTTGGCCATACTCCGATTTTTATGAAATTTACATAAGTTACAGATTTCGACATTTTGAATAATTTTTTCCTTTTCCAATATAGGGGGTCGCTTTTAGTTTTCGAGATATTTGCAAAAGATATTTGTCGCGGAGCGTGCAGGAATACGAAAAATTTAATACAGTATTCGCGATAGTTTTTTGCAAATATCTCAAAAACTAAAAGCGATTCAAACTGTGTTTCTGCATAACATATTTAAATTTCATCAAAATCGGAGTATGGCCACCCCTTCGCAATAATTAACAATTAATTATATATATTCTTCAATTCGTCAGACATATTCTCTCTTATATTTCAGCCGTTGTTACATTGTCATATATGCATAAAATCCACTGTCATATTTATAGTCTGTAATTTTTACAAGTATCATAGCCATGGAAAAAAATAATATAGTAAAGGGGTGCAATTATTCCATCAGTTTCACCGAAACATTTTTGCCAGGGACGCATAAAATCCGCAGTGTACTTATCTCGGCAGGCGACTTGCCCGAAACCGGAAACAACCCTCGCGCCAAGGGCCAATCATCGAGTTTACCGAGGCGAACGGTTGTCTGTGTGCGAAACTCAACACGAATATGAGCGCGCGCACGCAGTCGTGTATCAGCTTGTGTTTACACGACAGTACGTGATTGCACGTGGACGCAGGGAGTAACCAACCCCCGCTGGTTATTGAATATAAATCAAGCTGTGATCAGTAAGTCACCGGCAAGTTCTGTTGCATCTGTGGCCCGCAGCGTTGACCGTTCTTGACGTACCGCCTGCCTTCAATTGTTAATGATAGTACGTACTATGCTATCGCTGGCCCAGGCGCCTCTATGTTCATTACCGAGTACCCGTTTCTGCGGAATATGCCCGAGACGCGTTGTTTGGACGCTGAAATTTCCGATGGAACCGATGAGATGCAATGGTGTGCGTAGTCATCGATGACCCACCGGGCCACCGTGGCCGTGAATTGCCTCGGACATCGATGATTCTTGATTCCACGCCAATATTTGATGGCCACGTTGTAATTGAACTGCGCGTTTTATGCATTTATCATTAAAATGAATTTATGTATAATATTAAAATGAAATTAAACTTCTGCTCAAGTCTTGTTACTGGAAATTGTTTAAAGAAGTTTACAGTTCGATTGTTACTAGATTTTATGAACTTATGAAAATGTTGAAGTGGCTGAACGAGGCTATAGTTTCATTCTTCTACAATTTTTTTTAAAAGAGAAGTAAATTTATTCTGTTCAAGTCTTGCTATTGGAAATTGCTTAACCCTTATACCCTCCTAAAAAATAGCTGCATAAAAGGTACTAGAATAACAATTCAATTATTTTTATTTTATACGTTAAATCAACACAATATCTATAGTGTCACATTTTAAAGAAATACATCTTTCGATGTAGACAATAAAAAGGTTTTACAGCATGTAAAAATATTGTATTATAAGTGAAATTGTAGTTTTGCGTGAGAATAGGCAGTTTTATTTTTTGAAATTATGGACACGTTGAAGTGGGCGAAACATGAGAAAAATTTAAGGATTCTATCCAGAAACATTGAATTTTTTGATCCTTTTTCTTCGATACGTTGCCGATGTAAATACACGTGATTTTCTTTCTCATGTCTTTCGATATTAAATTTCTCCGGTAACGTACCGCTGTATAGGTTACTGAAAAATGCATCGGAAGACGTTCTCCCGTAATATGTTTCCACTAGTCCTCTCCTATCCGAAACACTCTGCCGAACTGATCAAAACAAACGATCCTCGGCTGCACCTGCGACCATCTATTCATAACTCAAAGCGATAGGGCAGGATTAAACCGAGACATCTCTTCGAGGAAAACCATGTTTTGATATTATTTATAAGATGATACGTAAACATTTTAAATATTGATCGTTGGATACCTCCAATTTTTATTCAATTTTCTTACGGTGCTTGTATCCCCCACAAAAATATTTTCGGCTCACAGAACGTTCATAAATTGTTTTCCTCATCTCCCGGGAAACTCGGTGGCCACGTTTACGATGTATCTCTCAGCTAAAAATGCCCCGAAAGTTGCGCGCGGCCGCGTGCGTGTTCTCGCGAAAACTGTAAGATATGAAGTCCGTAAAATGAACGGCCGTCGACAGGCGGAGCTTTTTCAATTTAAGTTTCATAATTTCGAAGCGCGGCCTCGCCGATATCCTACGGAATGTCCCATAAGAATCCCGTAAAAAACACAATATATGGCTGAAAAAGCAGTTTGGTTTTTTAAGCGAGAGCAAAACGCGCCGAAAGTTCCGCGCGCGCACGAGAACGGAGATCGTAAATATCGTTTATTAAACGACGGGAAACAGTTAAAATTTCACCGCGCTTTACAACGGTTGCGCAACCGGTGAAAATTATGTAACGGCCAGGATCAATTTTCCGGATTCCCTTCGCGAGCTCGTCAGACACTTTATTGGTCGAAACTCTGCGATTTCCGGTTCGGGAAAATCTGCCCGCGGAAAACACAAATGTAGATGTAGAATGTGCATCGATTACAAAATACTGGAACCAATTAAATAATGAAAAAATGAAAAGCGGCCACAAATGTTTTTCTTAATGAATAAATTAGGCTTCAATAATACTGCATTATTTTTCTAACAAATCTACGATGCACTAAATGCATAGCTTCAAAAATTTTGGCATTTCTCGCAGCCAGAGAATTTCTGATTCGCACAAAATTAAACCAATTATATTAAAAGTATAAATTAAAAAATACTGGTATGAAATAAATGAATAAAAACCGATCGCGATTGTTTTTTATTCAAATGAATATACTAGTCTCCAGCAACGTTGCATTATTTAGTCTGATAAAATCTACGATTTAGCAAACAGCTTAAAAAATCGTGGAATTTCTCGTAGCCAGAGAATTTTCACGCAACTAATGAAAATCTCCGCAGGACTTGATCGGGGCCAGAGAGTGGTCGGTTCGTTGTGGAGGAGGAAAGAGATTGGTTGTCAATCTGGTATGACGAGGATGACACAACATCCACGTACATTCGCTCCGCAAACAAACTCTATCGGCGGGGAGTCGACTTTCGCGGTGCGGCGATCGAACGCCTCTTCAATCATTTGCATGGCGACTTTAAAACGTTGCTGCTGGTGCCATGCCGGGTCCGGGTGAACAGGAGGGAACGGCGCGAGCGACAAAACCGATCCCTCAGCCGAGGTTAAACGTTGCATTATTTATAGAAACCCCGCGAACGCCTAATCCCTGTCTGAGACGGTCTTCTGAGTGCTTAAAACAGCCAGCAAAGGAAGTGACGCAACGGAACACGGTGGGCGCGTCGAATTGTTGACGATTCGTCGATCCCCTCGTACTTGCTGATGTTTTAACACCTTTTTGCTAGCCGGAGGAAGGCTGGTGGTCTGTTCGTGTGCTTGCTCGGGTGTCGAACTTAATTATGCGTGGGTAACGGCTGACTTGTTAGAGTGTTCGCGTGATTGGGTCTGACTCGGCTCGGCCGACATTTTGCAGATTATCAATCATCCCAACGGCCGTCCGAGAAAACTTATTTTCTACTGTTCATGCACTTGATGATGTTAAGTGATCATTTTCAGTATGTTCTTCGTAATGAATTTTTTAAATTGTCTCGATGAAAAACAATGATATAAATAAAGTCAAAACAGTGATATAAAACGTCGGGGCTACTTAAAAAATTCAGCAAATTCGAAGATTATTGTCAATTCGATATATCGAAAGTGTTTGGAAGAATTGTTGAGGTGCAGGATGGCGTCTCGGCGATAAATCTCGGACAAGGTCTGAAGAATATTTGGAATAATTTTGCGCGTGGCGGATGGATCCGCGAAGAATTGATCTCGCACGATCCTTCCAGGGATAAAGCCCGTGTCGCAACAACGTCTACCAGCATCTCTGTCAACTCCGGCTCCGACATCCCCTTGCCGAAGGGGTTACAGGGAATCGGTCGGTGCATCAATATTAATGGAACCACGTGGCGTTCAGGAATAATGCAACCGGCTGGGAAGTCGTCGACCCGTGTGCATGCACGATATTGTAACCATAATGCGTTACTGCGATTGGTTACGACACGTAATTTCAATCGGGTTCGGCGCATTACCACGCCATTATGCGGCGACGTAGGGCTGCCTGTAGGCTAAGCTTTAGGGGTCTGTGTTGCTTTCTTGCTCTGACGCCGGATGTATGCTAGCTGATCTCCATCTCTGCTCTGTCCGATATCACGCATACATTACTGTTATCCCGCGTATTTATGCCAAAAATTTTCCTGGTTGATTTGAAACAGCACAAGTAAAACGAAAATGTATTTCTTCTTTTACCAGATGTTCAAATATTTGTTAGACCATCATACAAATATTATTAGATTTATGCCAAAGTTTTTCCTGGTCGATTTGAAACAGCACAAGTGAAACGAAAATCTATTTCTCCTTTTACTAGATGTTTAAAATATTATCTGGTCCATCATACAAATATTATTATGTTTATGCCAAAAGCTTTCATGGTCGATTTGAAACAGCACAACTGAAACGAAAATGTATTTCTTCTTTTACTAAATGTTTAAAATATTAGTTAGACCATCATATAAATAATATTATGTTTATGCCAAAAATTTTCCTGGTCGATTTAGAACAGCACAGTTTCAACGAAAATGTATTTCTTCTTTCGCTAAATGTTTAAAATATTATTTAGAACGTAATGCACATATTATTGTAAAAACTTGTTGTACACAATTCTTTTTCACAGGTTCATCGCGTTTATCCTCTTTTCTGTATCCCGGGGGTTGGAATTGAATCTGCAGGAAACGGAGAATATTTCTAAAAAAAAAAGATACAGGTAATCAGAGCCGAGATTGAAGTTGTTTCCCCTGTAGGTCCGATCGATTTAGTTTAAAGAGTTTTCATTTCCCGGGAGCGAAATCTTTCCATTTCCGAAATCTCGAGCGTTCCTCGAAGAAAATTCTCCCCGCAATAAGCGAAATCGAAGACGACGAAGGACGAAGATGACGAGGATGAGGACTCGGTCGTTGGAATCTCGATTGGCCCTATCGCTGCTTCCTCCCCGAATTAGCCTGTCTGAAGGAACGAGAGAATTCAAATTTAATCACGCCTAAAGCCTTCGCAGTTCCACGACGCACGGGAAGTGGCATTATTAGCTTTCGAATCGAACCAATCGAGCCGCTTCCTTATTAAGCCCTGCGGCATCCCCGACTCTCGCTTTTCCATCATACGGACCCATGAAATCTTTCCCCCTCTACGCCTCTGTTGATCCTGCTTTACCCTCCCTATCATCCTTCTCCTCTCTCCTGTCATACACTCCCGTCCATAAGTCGCCGGACATTTATTCGAATTTGGGCGCGGACGATTTTTTGTTGTTAACCCTTTGTACTACGATTTATTCCACATAGAACTTCTTTATCTATCATAATCTCCTAGAAAAAGCAAAATATCTATACCTATATACATATGTTTTCTAATGATTATGTATATTCTCAACAATATAATAGAATTTCATGTAGGTCTAAAGGAAATTAATAATATTTATACTTAGTGACTACACCGGTGGTTTACACACGTTATTAAAAAAATTGATTTTTACAGTATCTGATTAAATGATACAAATACAATATTTTTATCATTATTTGTTAATTTGTGGCACGTACCCATTAGTGGTGGGATCGAAGAGATCATTGTAGTCCTCGTCAGTGGTATAATCTTGAACAGCCGTGTCCAGATTTTCGTCATCAGCAGTTCCAGCTGCGAACAGAACGTTCATAAAACATTAAAACAAGTAGAAACAAACAATTTCACAAACACGAATGTTCAGATCATTTTCAAGATTTTACAAACGAATAGACGATCGATAGAAAGGAATATTTATCACGAAGATGCAGGTTCGAATTCCAGGAACAACAATTTGGAATGTTAGAAACAAGTGCGACTTGAAACTGCAATCGATACCATCGTCGACCGACTCAACCCTAGTTTGAGGTCTCGCGTATCGAACTCGCGATTTATCTCGGAAACGAGGTACACGCGCCCAACCCCTCGGCGCGTCTCAAGTTATCCGACTATGTAACAATGCAACGACTAACTACTCCGAACAAGGTTGCCGTTCGGTGTTTCGTACACCTGCGCAAATACCGCATCAGCAGCGTAGCCGTTTCTGCGAGGATCTTATGCGCGGCCATCAAGCCCTTCTGCGTTCCACGCAACAAACACACGGAACTCCCGCGATTTCACCGGCTTGAAACACGATAGCTCTCTTCCGTCCAGCGTCACGTCAGCCTCGAGCACTCGAGTGGCAACCAGGTAACTCTATTAGCTCTCGGATATCACCCCCGCGAGCGATAATAACCGGGACTTGCCACTCCCGATCCTAACTGCTATACTTGTCGCGAAAGAAACTGGCAGGCAGCTGATACGATTTTTTCAAAAATCCGAATGTACATAGTACTGGAAGTTGTTGTGCCGCGCCTGTGCTGATCTTCGAGGTTTCTTGGAGCAAGCGGTGTTCCACATAAATATATGAGAAATGTGAATAGCTACAGTGAAGCAGCTGGAGTGAAATAAAACTTGATTTTTTGCTTAACATATTTAATAAATTGAAAATAGTATAACTCATTTTTGTCATAAATATATAAAATACGTTGACCGGTTATATCATAGAAAGTAAAGTGGATATTTACGTGGACCACCTTGTATATTGCAAGCATGCTCATTTCATGATATACAGGGTGTCTCACCTAATTTCTCTTATTGCCTCCAACAAATATTGTTGAAGCAGCGAAAACGTTAAAAGATTTTATAAGGGTACGAACCTACCCATTCCTCTAAATTAAAATGATAAAATAGATATCTGAAATTGATCTGGGAAAATGAGAAAGCGGTTTTCTCGATTTCCCTTCTCCCTCGACGTTGCTCGATTAGCAGCAATAGATAGTGTGATGACAATTTGAACGGGGGATATTTCTTGACCAACGATCAGGATCGGGAAGCATGATAGCGAGTTCGATCATGGTTACCGACAACGGTAATCCTGGTTACACGGCGAGGTGTCGCGGCCTGATCTGGTCTATATCATGATACATTGTTCATTGACGACGTCATGATGTATGGTATAGGGAACATGATCGTATCTTGATCTCAGATGTGGTGGTCTGGATTAAGTTATGAGCTACGGACGACGTTGCGCCGTGTTGCAGGGCTTAATAACGTTGATCAGGATAAGATCCGGATCACATTATGTCGATCGACGGTGGTTGGACTTGCGATCTAGTGGTGTGGTGACTCGAACCGTCTCATGATCGTACAGATTTACTTTAATCTTATTATTAGACCGCGAATTGAGTCCATGCACTGCTATTGATCGTTCAGAATTTCATAGAAAAAAACATATATTGTTTATATTTTGGGTTGGGCTATGTTTTCTTGTGTCATATACACACGACAACAAAATGAAATTCGATTTCGTTCATAATGATTTTGTTTATAAGACTCTGTCCAGAATCTTCATAGTAGGGAGTTAAAAATATTCTTCGATTATCATTAAATAACTGGAATATTGTATAAAGAGTAATTGAACAATTTAATTGCAATTCTAATTTGATAATTTTGAACTTGAAACGGTATATCTGCTCGGAAAGATTTAATACTTTGAATTTCGAAGTTCTATAAGGTTCTTATTTGAGAGAAAAGAAAATTGTATGATTTGAAAGTGGAGAAATCGAATATTGGCGAGAAAAAGCAAAACTGTTGAACCACCGAGGTCGATTCTCCTCTATTTGGAATCCATAAAGTTCTTTCCACCGGTTTCGGACGGCGCGAAGGCATTTCAATGGCGGAGAGGACTTGTCGGAAGAGGCAGGGAATTGCAAGTTTAAATTTGCACTTGGCACCTGATCGGCTGACGTTGCTGGGTACCGGCGGCCAAGAGGTATATACGCTAAAATGTTGGGTGGTGGGTCAGGAAGAGAGTGGGGGTATAATTCGCTCGATTATTTAATAGCTTGGCCTGACGCCTAGCTACAACATTGAGCAGCCTGGCCCCGACATTCTCCAGTTGCAATCTATATTAAAGCCTCCGCGGCGAATTGCTCATTAGCGAATTAACGAGGAGCATGATGCCAGCCTTAATTACAGTCTGCCGGCCGGTATGAATTATAAACAATAAATCAAGAGGTACGCGTGTCACGAGACCTGTGACAACTAGAAATACACGTTACGTGGCAATGAAATTTATTACCACGGATCGCGCGTCAGCCAAACCCGTGATCCCCGTGATCGACGTGATTCACTTTTACAGGCGAACGTAATCGACAGCTGATCCTGCTTATATTTAGATTCTATTCGACTTAGCCGCGAAAATTATCGAAGATCGCCGGTGAGTCACAGTTTGTTGTCTCGTGTCCTATACCACTGGTAGAACTTGGTTCTTCAACAATTTGACTGTGCTAAAGAGTTTAGAAATTCATTTTTATCTTAATTAGACTGCTTCGAGATTATTTTGATACGAGACGACGAAATAAAAATAATTTTCTTAATTTTTGTATACATTCTATTTCGAATAATTTCGAACAATTTGTAGAATTGCACGAAATTCACCGACAATGGATATTATTGATATTATTGATCAATGGATATTATTAAACGATAAATCGAATCTGTTTAATACAGAGATACGCGCGACACGAAAATATAATTCGCCTGGCCATTAAGCTAATAAACATTAGCAGAAAATATTTACAAAATCGAACCGTGAAAATAATCCGGAAAAATATATATAATATTTGCAGACGTGGCCGATTCCATGATAATCGTCATGTTTATAACCAAGTTTCAACAAACCGGAATATTGTAAAATTGAATTTCCTACGGTGCAACGGTGATACGAACACAAAGTACAAAATAACCTGGAGCTGTGTTCGATTATTCCGAACATTGTGCTTCGCCAATTTTCGGAAAACACGTAAACCCTGCCGATGAATGAATAAAAATCCGCAAATAATTGGAGGGTACAAAATAAAACCGTCAAGTGCATAGCAAAAACAAACAATTAGACGCGGCGCAGAGAGGACCGAAACAAAGCGCAGCAGGCTTTGTAAAACCTGTTTCACCGTAGCACAATGCCAAAATACGTATTATAAAAGAAAAACGGGCAAACAATTGAATGAAATGTTGATGAAAAACGTGTTCGTACCAGGCTCGTTGTGAAACCATGTTGCGCGATCAAGTATGCGGCGCGTAGCGTTCGATTTATCCAAATAAGTATGAACAAACTTCATTTCACCGAGGCGCCATTAAAAATTGCTGCACCATTACTCAAAATATTGTTTATTCGATTAAATATGTCGGCAATTAATCAATTACTAAACATTTAGATATTGCACGAACTATTGTACCAATTTAACTTCCAAGTTAAACTTCGGTAACTATATAGAAGAGGTCTGCGTACTCCGATATTAATGAAATTTTAATATGTTATAGATTTCGACATTCTGAATAACTTTTTCCTTTTCCAATACAGGGTGTCGCCTTTAGTTTCCGAGATATTTGCAAAAAATATTTGCTGCGGAGCATACAGGAATACGAAAATTTAATACTGTATTCGCGATAGTTTTTGGCAAATATCTCAAAAACTAAAAGCGACCCTCCTATATTGGAAAAGGAAAAAGTTGTTCAGAATGTCTTGCTGCATAACATATTAAAATTTCATCCATATCGGAGTACGCAGACTTTTTCTATATAATTATCTTCTGCTCCGAGCGCGAAGGATTAATGTCTCCACAGTTTTCCTCACCTATTCAAGTTTTTTGTTCGTTTTTCTTCATCCACGCTCATTTTTTAAGATGAAAATTTCTCTGGAGGCTGGATTAAGCGTTGCGAAAAAAATCGTGCGCGGTCGGATCGGCTTCCGGTCACGTGACTGATCGACGTCGTTGAAGATAAATCGCGTGGGATTCGAAAACCGATCGGTCTCCTCCGGATTCGCGGGTTTTTGCAGCACGGGTCCGATCCGGGACAAGTGTCGTAGCTTCTAAAAAGCGGACACCCTGCACGGGGGTGTAGGAGTCGCGGGGGGTTGTGCGAATCCCCGAGAGTGTACGTCGGCGAGAGGAGGTGGGTCGCGCGAAACACGTATCGGGAGACGGCCAATAAAATCGAACGCTATTCTACTCCCGGTGTGTTTCTTTTTTTGTTTGTATTTATTTCGGCGCTCGCGAGCGTGCACGTGCGTGCGCCGCGTCGCTGTGTTTGTCGGTGCCGCGCGGGTGTCCTGTATCTTTTTTTTTCTCTCTCGTCCGCGGTGCTTTTGTTACCCTGTAAAAGCCGCGGCAACGATTTTTCGGCGAATTAAACGGCGGCGCAATGCTCGAGCGGCCGGGCTGCGCGCCGACGAAATGAGAATTTAATTTTGTGAAAGTGGTTTCCTTTGTAGTCCCTCTCTTTCCGTTCTCCGGCGTGTGATTAATGTCGCGCGGGTAATTAAAAAAAGCAACGCGAGCCGGACGACGGCGATCGCTACCACCGCCGCCGCCGCCGCTGGATTTTATTAAATGAAACCCTGCTGTCCGTCCGGAAACCGAACGCATTGTGAAAACTATTAAATCGAGTTGCAAATATTTGCAGTAGCTGCAAGCAGTTCATCGCCGGTTCGTTTTTTCCTTCGGTTTTTTCCGCTTTTTTGTTTCTCGCTGAATTAATATTTCCTCTTCATTCAATAGAGCCGACGCCCCACCATCGCCGCGAACCGCTCGCCGTTGTTCTCCGGCTACCATTTTTCTATTCAGCCGCGGACGCGATTTTTCTAGCATGAAATTTTATATTTTGTATGGCCCGAGACTAAGCTTAGAATGTTTATTTTAGGTTCGAGTTCGTGCAAGTTTTAGCAGTCATTAAGACACTCTGCGGTTCTCGTTAATTTTTGATCGGCACTATGTCGATATTAAATTTGATCCTTTTTGCATTTTTTTTCGGTTCTGTTTTCAAATGTGGAACACTGTGATCTGCATTTAGTTGATTTCCATTTTAAAGATTGAAACACTGTGCAATCATTATTAATTTGATTAAATTTTGAAAATTGAAACACTGTTTAATCTTCATTAATTTGATTTCCATTTTAAAGATTGAAACACTGTTTAAACTTCATTAATGTGATTTCCATTTTAAAGATTGAAACACTGTTTAATCTTCATTAATTTGATTTCCATTTTAATGATTGAAACACTGTGTAATCTTCATTAATTTGCTTTCAATTTTAAAGATTGAAACACAATGTGCAATGTTCGTCAAGCTTAATTCCATTTCAATGCGCCTACAAAAATTTTCGAGACGATTGAGTCCGAAGAATAGTTAAACAATTGCCATTATCGCACGGTGGCCGAAAGGTCCGAATTAATCGAACATTCTGTTCGAACGATAGAATCGCCTGCGTTCATTCGATCGTGAATTGGCATCGGCGTTAACAAGTCAATTTGGCCCGGCAAAATATTGCAGTCGGGTAATTTAAATGGTGCACATCGTAGGATCCAGTTGACAAGGAACATTTGCACCGGGACCGGTTTTTATTTATACGCCGCTCGAGACTGGTTACATTTTTATCTGGTTTCCCTTCTCTTTATCCCCCGAATGTTGTCCACTCTCGTGACACGGCGGCATTTAAATCGCCGAAAAATGCCTGGGATTTGTTGTCCGGTGACATCGATAACGATCCTGTATCTACACACTGTGACACCATCAGTAACCCAATATCCTTTCCCCCAACTCTCCTGACAATCACTTAAATTTTTCTTTTCCATACAGATCTACCAATGAATACAAAATATCAAATTATCTTTTCGCAATAACCAGATCCAGTCTGAAAATCCAACTGGGTTACCACGTGACTAAATTAAAAATTCGCAAATCCTGGAACGAAATAGACACGGCGTCTCGTCGCCGGGAGATTCCGGGAGGTTCTCGCAATTAAAATTCTGGGAGGGGATGTAATCTAGGAAAAGTCAGGGCTGCCAGTTTCGGGCTGGGTAGACATCCAATTTCTTGGGAGGGAGACGTGTCCTAGGTAACAAAGACCGCGTATAATGGAATCGACAAACAGCCGGAGCTGATTCAGACAAAACAAGTCGTCCCAGGACACAAAGGGGCGCCATGATATCTGAATTTCAACGAAACAACAGAAACAGTGGGTGGGGAGGGGTAGGCGAGAGAGAAGAGAGTCCTTCTAAACCCGTGGATCAACGTTGTCCATCCTGAGCCGTTTTTCGTTCGGCAAGGTCGGTCGCAGTTAGGATCGAGGAACTTTTCCGGCCGGTACTTGGCAATTAAATGCTGAGGAGGAACGGTCCACCGTCCGCAGGGAGAGCCCGGATAACACGCGGAAGGAAGCCGCAACAGTGGACCCCGGCCCGAAACTTTCACCGATCTCCAGGGGGTATTTTCATCGGTCGGTTCTCTGGCCCGGACAGTTTCCTCGGGCTTCTTCGACAACTCTGGCCACCGGCCCGTGCTGTTTGAGTTCCGTTGTCCAGCAACAAGCGCAAATATGTAGCCGCGATCGCGATGGACGCCGCACCGACACCATCGCTCCAACGGCCTGCCGGAAACGGTCAATTATCGACCCAACTTTTACCCTTGGTCATTGATTTTCCAGCATTTTATATCACAATTATCTCTACAATATTTTAGATCATAATAATGTACTTCATTTTAACTTATAATTATAATAATTCAAACATATCGAGCACTAAAAGTGACTCGAATGTTCTAGGCTTACAAAAATTACAAGGCTATACTTCTTCATATTGCGTGCAACTTTTATTACAATTTATCATAACTTCAATAATTGCAAAATGAAAAGGGTAAAAGCAGTCATAATTACTGATAGTGGTAGGTTTAGTGTGAAATTATAATAACCTGGAATATTTGAGATCGCGATAATGTGCAATATTTTAAATCACAATAATCTACGGCATTTTAATCCTAAACCTAGCGAGCACTAAAAGTGGCTCCAATATTGCGTGCAACTTTTATTACAATTTGTGCTTGCATAAAGAAATTTATGGAATCCCAGTTTCCATGCGAGCAACTTTATAATTTCAGTAATTGCAAAATGAAAAGGGTAAAAGCAATCATAATTACTGGAAGTGGCAGGTTTAGTATTAAATCATAATAGCCAGTATCACCAATAGTGTACAACATTTTAAGTTATAACAACCAAAAGCTTGCCTCGAGACTCTGCAAATTCGTTTGTTCGTCGAATGGCAGCAGGAATATTTTAAGGGGTTCGTAATTAAATTAATTCAACGTAAATATCACTAGGGGGAAGGTGGTGGGCAAATGAGACTGTCCAAGCCGTCGGAGAGAACTCGGCTCTTAGAGGGTGATTCGCGGATGGGAATAAAAATTGCAGAAACCGGCCAGCCGGACGAAAAGCCGGCAAATCCGGGTGAGAGCATAATCTTCATTTAGCCGGATAATATTCGCCGTTCGAAATGCGTTTGGCCGTCGCCGCCGCGCGTTGTGTCGTTCCTGTTCGCGGGAAAAATCTGAAAATCCACGCGGGCAAAAAGGGGGAACGCGGCAGAAAAAGCATGGAAAAAGTGCGCACGACAGAATAATGAATGCTGCAAGGATTTAAAACGCTTGCCTTTTAAAACTCATCCCCCTCCCCTCTCCGGCGTCCCTCGTCTGCCTGTTCAACCCCCGGTTGCCTTGACGGTTCAACCTCCAACCCCCGGAATGTTTTCCATTTTCTCTGCGCGCGTCTAGCCCCGAAATAATTTCACGGCGATATGCGCTCCAACGAAAAGTGGTTCACGCGGTCAGACTTTTCGGTGCACACTTCGCGAATCTCCGACGGAATTATACCGGGTGGTCTGATAAAGTCGGGACATCTATTCTTATCGTGAATGGACTGCATTGTCTGTTCACGTTAAACGTAAACCCACTCGTAACAACAATGGCGACTCGGCTTGTCACTTAATGGACCTCTTATTGGTCCATTTTCCGTCGGGATAAGAGCGTGCTTACTCGCGACGAGCTTGAACATAAATCTCCCGCTCCTCATTGTCTGCGATGAAACGCTATACTGGCTCCTCGAATGGCTAAACATTTAGACCTTTTCTTGTTTGCCTCTAATTACACGATAATCGAGTAACATTAACGATACGTCGATATCAAGTGGCGGCTAGCTGGGGACCATTTTTAATAAATGCTTCGCGAGCCTGCAGAACGTCCCTGTAAACCCCATGAATTCTTTTCGAGTTTATTTTCAATGGAGGAAGGCGATATAATCGATAATTTAAGAATTTATTATGGAAAAAGGGATTAATGCTGAGGGCCATTCTTAATGAATGATTTACGAGGCTACGGAACGTTCCTGTAAACGCCATATACAATCTTTTAAGAAAATAGAAAAAGTTATGAAAAGTTTTCGGTAATTATATAAACAAGGTCTGCGTACTCCGATTTTAATAAAATTTCAATATGTTATAGATTTCGACATTTTGAACAACTTTTTCCTTTTCCAATACAGGGTGTCGCTTTTAGTTTTTGAGATATTTGCAAAAAATATTTGCTGAAGGAATACGAAAAATTCAATACAGTATTAGCAATAGTCTTTTGCAAATATCTCGAAAACTAAAAGCGACTCCTTATGTTATCACAGGAAAAAGTTGTTCAGAATGTCGAAGTCTATAACATATTAAAATTTCATCAAAATCGGAGTACGTAGACCTTTTCTATATAATAACCAAGTTTTCGATTTTAAGTAGATATTGATCACCAAATTAAAAAATAATAACGTACATTGAAATTATTCTAGTACAGAACGAATGTTTAATTTTCAAGTTAAAACAGCTCCGAGATTAATTCCAGTAAATTTTTCAACGCATACAAGCGATTTCGAGCGAGAAACGAAGCCTCACGCGAGAAGATCGAATTTAATAAGATCGTGGCGCACGTCTGACTGGCCTAACCGCGGTCCCACGGTAAATAAATTCCGCCTAGACAGCTACTTAACAGTCGGCCGATTCTATGGGTTCATTGAAGTGTCACAATAAGTGTTCCATCGATATTTCACGGGGCGGACAAAGCCGGGTACCCGGCGGTCTTTTTATTTTGACAGGGTCTCGGAGGTCTGCGGAAAATTTAGGGGCGGCTTTCAATTATAATGGCGACGGGGTCCCTTCTGCGGGTCCTCATTATAGCTGATGGTTCCTTTTACTACCCGACGACAGTGAATGCTCTCGCGGTGTTTGCGGACTGTTGCATTGGCACGGCGTGCTGGGGGGAAAAGCTGGTGCGACAGTGGCGCAGCTGTTGGCCAAGGAAATGATATGTCGGACAATAAGCGAAAAACCGTGCCGGGAATCTGAAATTTTCCGGCTAAACTGGCCCCGAGAAACTCTTCCGTCGTTCTCGGAGAATATAAATATACTGTCGCCCTGTGTTTTGCCCTTTCCTCCTCTCGCCCCTCCCCCTCGTAATTTCGATTTAAATATTCATATTTGCCTTAATCATTGTTTATTATATATTCAACGCGCCGCGAAGATTGCTTCCAACGGTGCACGCCGCAACTCTCTCCCTGTGCACTGACGAACGAAAATTTCCCGAGGAATACATTTTACGAGAATTACCATGAAATCGTGATTGTTATGAATATTACAGTATTCGACGACCATACGTAAATCATGAATTCATTTACGAACGGATATTCCCGCGGTTCGACCGCGTTTATGTTAATAGACTGTAACGGAGAGAGTTCGGTGATTTCAAGAGGATCAGAAAATATTGAGTTAACGTGGCAGAGTAATTTTCCAGTTGATTCTTGATCAAGCGTGATTGATAGGTTGATTTCACTATTTTAAGTGTCCCCCCTCTATATGTTCCCCCACTTGTTTGATTGGGTCCGGTCACGTGATTAATACTGACAGGGAGAGGGTAACCTTTCCTCTCATCTGGCGAATCCGGATAAAGGCCATAGGTCTGGCATAAAGAAGGAAGCGATATTTCACGTTTAAGGCTCACAAAAAGACCATTGAGCGTCTTTCGAAGTAAGTCCGGTTCCTCCTGTTGCTTCTTGCTCGCCGAAAAACGTCTCTGGACGCGCTGCCGGGACCACAATGCACCAGTCGGGCCTGACGTGGATTTATGAAAAGATTTTCAACAGCTTGTGTCGTCGGTTCCTCGATGCTAGAATAGGGAGAAAGAGAGAGAGATAGGGTTGAGGATGGGGTTGGCAGCATTACCATAAGAAAAGGGAGCCCGTCAACGGTGTCAAAATACGGACCATTCGAAACGCTCGACAGCCGAAAACACCGCTGTCTCGTTCGGGAACGATTACTCGAAAATTTCACACCCCCATCCTCCCACGGCCGCCATCTTAATTTATTTTTCAGTGGTCTGTTTCGATCCGATCGACCCATCGGTGAATTATTCAGCATCCGATTCCTTGCTCGGCGAGGCGGACGCGTTAGGGTTGGGAATCCCTGCGATTCTTCTCGGCAGAGTAGACTTCAAAATCTCATCGTTGCTTGTCACCGGTGGAGCTGCCAATTCTTAGTTAAGGTTTCACTGAGGGCACCAAAAATTTCCAACTTTGATGAATGTAATATTACAGAAATTGGCGAGAAAATGATAAAACTTTAAATCGTAGTGCGAGAAATCCAAGACCTAGGCGGATCCGCTCATTAAATCATATAAATCAAGCAACTTTACTCGTACAACTTTTAAACGAGTGAACTGAGCACACTGAAACTTGGATTCCTCAGTTTAGAATTGAAAGTTTCATCATTTTCTCGTTGAATTCTATAATATTATATTGGGGAAAGTTGAAAATTTTTGATACCCTGAAAAATTCACCCATTTACATAAATGTAATTCAATTACAATGTATTTTACCACGTTTTTATTAGCTCG